>CM062815.1:483338618-483938618 GCA_031772625.1 Pinus tabuliformis
AATTATTGGTTATTTCCCATTTCATATCTATCATATCTTTGTCTTATTGTCACCTTATTATATGTAATGGTTTTTTCTTCAGTGAAAATGGGCACAAAGGTTCTGTATAGAATATTATAATTGAGATCTAGGAATGGAGTGTATCACACCATTGTTGTCTATGGTCATGGTTGTATTCAGAAAATCAGGGTCAATTTTACATTGTTATTTAAAGTTTATTTCTCCTTCATTTTATGATCTTGGGCTTCTTCTCAATTTTTCCATCTACATAACCCACTCTTCCTCTATGCTTATTCAGGTTAATTTAATTTTTGCAAGTGGATATTGCATCTTCAGTAGCCATTTTGTGAAATTATCTCAAATGTACCTTCAACATTATTATTTGTGTCCTCATAGGGTGATCAAAAGCCTATTTTCCAGGTCTTTATATTGTTATTTTTCGTGGTAATAAATGTTGACTAAATCATCTTGAACATTGTAAATATATCATTTTGAAACATTATAATGTTGTGCAGATATTGCATTGATTTTACAAGACACTTCAAGCTACTAGTTCATTTTCTATTGGCTTGCCTTACGTTGTTTTCTTTGCAACATCAGGTGCAAATTCTAGTATATTTTCATATAAGGAGGAAAATCTAGCTTAAATGCATTGTTACCAATCTTTTCCAGAATTTTGAAAGGACCATAATGGATTGGCTTAAGATTTTTACCTTCCCTTTGAAGTCTATCTTTGCTAATATATAACCAAACTTTGTCTCCAACTTGAAATTTATGATCGACACGGTGTTTGTCATGCCTTGCCTTGTAGCTTCTTTGACTTCTTTCAAGCTGTTCCTACATTGTGTGATGTATGAACTGAATTTTCTCTATGAACTTCCTTGCCTTATCAATGTTGCTATGACCATCGATGGCGACATATTTCTAAAATATGAATTCCAATGGTGATCTTTGTAAGTATCCAAAACATGCCTCAAATGGCGATGTCTTTGTGGAAGAATGATTTGTCTTGTTGTATGCATGTTGTATGTAATGCAACTGTTCATCCCACAACTTGGGATGTTTACTGCAATATCCTCTAAGAAGATGAATGACTGTCTTGTTGAATACATCGGTTTGTCCATATGTTTGTGGATGAAAGGTTGTACTCTTCTTCAACTTAGTGTCCACCATCTCCCACAAATTTTACCAAAAGCTCCCAAAAAATCGAGAATCTCGATCACTTACAATGGAAGTAGGAAGACCAAAATGAACCCAAATATTTTGAAAGAAAAGATGAGTTGTTTGTTCAACTGTAATTTTATTTTTACATGGTGTTAGTATACACATCTTGTTGAACTTGTCTACAACTACATACAAGTAATCATGACCTTTCGTTGACAATGGAAGACCTCCTACAAAATCCATTGAGATACTCTCCCATGGATGTGAAGGTACCAGAATTGGAGCGTACAATCCTAGTTTCCTATTGCTAGGCTTACTTGTTGCACACAAAGGACATCCTCTAATGAAACGAGATACAATATCAAACATGTGTGGCCAATAAAAATACCTTTGGAGACTCTCTATTGTTTGCCTACACCAAAGTGTCTAGCAATGAATGAAGTGTGCGCCTCTCTTATGATAATGTTCTTTCTCCTTGTGGAATACATCACTTGCCCAAGTGATACAACAAACTGTTATGTACATGGTAATCTAACAATTCAATTTGGTTTCCTTGACTCAAGCTTGCATACACATCTTGAAAGTCATTATCATATGCATATTGGTCAATGTAACTTTCATGCAAAACAAAACTATGCTTGAGTATAATAGATGAATTTACAGTAGGTCTAGAAAGGATATCAGCTACCTTATTTTATAATTTGATAACCAAATGAAAATGTTATATAGAACCCATCCATTTGAAGTGTTGTGACTGTTGGAACTTTGACTGTGACTGTAAGTACTGCAATGGTTGATGGCCAGTATGGATAATGGTATCCTTCCCCATCAAGTAGTGTTTCCATTTTTTGACACTTTGTACCAATGTGTAAAGTTCTTTGTCATAAGTGGGATAGTTAGTCACATCTCCATTAAATTTTTTAAAATGAAATGAAATGGGCTTACCATGATGCATAAGAACTGCTCCCATGGCCTAATCACTTGAATCCGTTTGAATCTCAAATGGATGTCTAAGATTCGAAAGAGCCAATACTGGTGTTGAACTGATTTTTTTCTTTAAACCATCAAATGATTTCTGCTGCACATCTCCCCAATGGAAGATTTTCTTGACACTATTCAATGCATGTAGTGGAGCTGTAATGGAAGAAAACATTAGCAATAAATTTCCTCCAATATTGTGTTACCCCAAGAAATCTTCTTACCTCTATAACTGTATTGGGCTTGGACCAATTCAGAATGACCTCAACCTTAGAGGGGTCTATCTTTGGCTCACATCCTCCAAAAATGCGTCTCAAATACACTAAAGAAGTATTGCCAAATTCACACTTCGACATCTTTAAAAACAACTGTTCTTTTCTCAAGACATCAAGTACTTTGTTTACTTGCATGACATGTTCATCTCTAGATTTGTTGAATATGATAACATCATCTAAGTAAACAATGACAAAGTCATCTAGAAATTGTCTCAATACATCATTCATAACTCTCATGGAAGTAGTTGAAGCATTTGTAAGACCGAAAGGTATAACAAGCCACCCAAACAATCCTTGTTTAGTTTTAAATGTGGTTTTCCAAATGTCCTCTTCAACTATTCTAACTTAATGATAACCACTTCGTAAGTCTAACTTGGTTAAATACTTTGAACACCTCAATTGATAAAGAAAATAGTCAATTCTTGGTAGTGGATAACAATCCTTTACCATGATTTTGTTCAGTGCACAGAAATCCACACACATGCACCAAGTCCCTCCCTTCTTTGGCACCAAGACAATCGGCGAACCACATGGCAAAGTAGATGGGCGTATGATACCTTTCTTTAGAAATTCTTGAATTTGCTTCTTGATTTCCATGCTCTCCATAATCGACATGCGATACATGCCAATGTTTGGAAGTGGAAGATCTTGCTGCAGCTGTATCTCATGTTGAATTCCCCTCTTGGGAGGTAACCCCTTTGGTTCCTGAAACATCTTGCCATGATTTCTTACCACATCAAACAAATCAGATTTTAATTTGTCATAACAACCTTCAAAATATTCATAATAAATATCATTCTTTTTCTTGATCATGAGAAGAATTTTTTTTTTGCTTGCATTTACTAGTCTCTTCATCTGTCCTACATTAACCAAAAAATGTTTAGCGTTTTACGATGGGCTCTCACAATGTACTCCACTCCATTCTTGAGCAACATATATTTGTTCTCATGGCGATAAAATATTTCTTTCCTATCATACAAATAAGGACTTCCCAAAATGATTGCTGATATGTCAAGTGGAACTACATCTAACTCAACTTCATCAATGAACTTTTCAGTAATGGTGAACTTGAACAAACATTTACTTGTAACCTGTAATTTTGCATTATTAACTATCCAACCCAATGGATATGTCTTTTGATGAGGTACAATTTTAAGGTTAAGCTTGTTGACCAAGTCCTCTGAAATTTGTTTGATTGTGACCCACTATCAAATACTGCATCAATCTTTGTATGATTTGAAATTACCCTTACATGGAACAATTCTATTCTTGATTCTCCATTCGGAGTGTTGTTTTAACTATGTGAGGAATTAGTGCTTGCAACAACTTCTTTTTCTTTTGTAACCATAGCTGAAATCTTGGTCTCATCACCAGAATCTGATCCAAGATCATGTTGTGTGGTAGCGGTTGTCTTTTGTTTTCCCTTAATGTTTGGTTTATGTTGTAGTGGCTATAACCACTGTCCAAAATTTTGCCTTAGCTTCATTTTGGAGACTCCCTACTGACCATCCTTAGTAGCATGTCTTGCACTATCAAGTGCATCAACCTCAGCGATTTCATAGAGTCTTTTCAGCCCGTGCATGCATGTTTGATCCACCCCCTTCACAGGCTACTTTCTGGACTTAATGTTAGTTGTTGGTTGAGCAACTCCCTCTGGGAATTATGCAATTTTGGAGGCAAACTAGCCTTCCCTCTAGAAATTGCACAAACCTAGATGGACACCGAGGTGGGCTCTAGAATTGCACAATTCTTCCTGACATTCTTTCTTTAAAAAATTGCGCAATTCATCCCAGCACAATTGCTTAGCCTAGAAATTGCACAATTATGGGAAGAAGTCACCTGTTGCTCCTAGAAATTCCGTAATCCCTTTAGGAAAGCCAGCCCAGCAACTAGCAGAAATTGCGCAAATTATCCAAGCAACATGCTGGGCTCAGAAATTGCACAATGCAGTTAGATAGGCTTCCCTGAGAAAATTTCCCAATCTGACCCAGGACAGCTGCTCAACGTAGAAATTGTACAATCTTGGGAGACAGACACCTGTTCCTCTCAGAAATGGCATAATCTCTCTAGTACATCCATCTCTACTCAGCCCAGAAACTGTGCAGATTTTCATCCTAGGCTCACAGACCGATGAATGTGCCTTCAGGTTGACCGGTTCCCTTCGGGAGTGAGAAAAACTGATTTACATGCATGGACTACTTTACCCAAGGTAGCATGCTAAGGCATCTCTTGATTCAGGGATCTATTTTTAGTAGCTGGAGGTTACATGCAAGGATCATTTCAGAAACCTCCTACCAAGTGTCGCTTTTCCTAGATTTCTGGCATGCGCATCACAACCTCGATTTTATCAAAACTCATTTTTTAGACACTCCAGAGCTCATTCCTTGCATTGGTCTTATAGCTCTTACATCCCACATCACATCTAGGAGTCGTCAACACATTCAACTTAGTTGTTTCAGGGTAAGCCTGCTTTTCATGTCATGCACGACGTTTCTATCACTTTTTTTGTTTTGCTTTATGTGAGTGTTGTATTCTTGATTTCTGTGAGTGCTTGTTGTCATTTCGATGTATGTTAGCTTGTAGAAGAACCGTTTCAATTTTCTTTCACATCTCACTTCTGTTGCATGCGTGACATTGTTTTTGCACAGAAGGTCGTCGTTGCGATGACTCGTTTCACACACATGCATGGTTTCCTGCTTTCTAAATCCTACACTTGTTGTTTGAATTTATGATCATTCACTCTTGTTTGCACTCATCTCATCATGCATTCAGACTTCTCATGTTTTCAGTCACCCGTCCGCCGGTTTGGGCTACCTTGGCCCGGACCATGCCTTGCCCGGCTAGCACTACACATTTATGGAAGCAAAGGCTCTGCCTTCCCTCCAGAAAATGCACAAGTTTGGCCCAACACTAACCTCTAGACTTTCATTACGCAATTCTTGGAGGCAATGTCCTACTGGCCTTAGAAACTATGCAATGTAGTTTTCTAGTTACATGTCACTACTGACTGAAATTGCGCATTTCGCAGTGCGAGTCCTCAGCAGGCTAGGCTGGATTTTGCATTGCATAGTTCGAGTAGGCAGTCAGCCTCTCGACATCCTAGACTGTGCCTTGCGCAGTTTTGGCAGTTGGTCTCCCAGCCTCCTAGGAAAAATTGCGCAATATTCACAGACAATCACACAAGTATGTTGCAAGTGAATCCTCAAGTTTGTTTTTGTTTTCGACTGATATATTACTTTCCATCAGTGTTTCTATGTCTCCAAATATCACAGGTGTCGTATACCTCCCAACAACATAGGTACAATGGCTTCCAGGAGAGCAGAGTCAAAGACAACGTTAAGAGCACAACTAGTGATGTAGTCGATCTAGTGTCTATGAACTTGCCTATCCACAAAGACATCAAGTTGTTCATGGAAAAGGATATCAAGATGAATGAAAATGGAATCACAACAAGAAGCACTATCAGCAGCAATAGAAGGTAGCACACCTGTATGCGACGAATGTTAGAGGAAGGTTGTTGACAACATAGAGGCAGAGCAAATATGCAAGTTCAAAGAAGATCCACTCATGACGAAAGCAACTTTGGAGATTGAGGCTATGAGGTGACAGCGTGACACGAAGATCATGTGAAGTAAGAGAGAGGAATAGAGAAGGAGTTGCATGTACTGAAGCAACAAATCAAGGAAGAACTTAGTTGCACAAACGAGAGAATGAGTTGCAGCAAGAATAGGTACAACAGGGGGCGTGACATGCACAGATGGATGAGACTGTGCCCATACAAGTTATAGATCCATACTAGTAGTTAGAACGGAGAAAACAAGGTGAGAAATGTTGTTGATCGCATGCAAGGGAATTCAGCAGCATGCATGTCATTGTGCGCGTGCATGCGATCCTACCCATTTGGCACACTCACTGAGGCAAAGACAAGAAGAAAGTCTGATTAGAGCTGAACATGTACTTCGACAAGTTGATGCGCATGGTCACGAGCAGACACTTGAAGATAAGTACAGACACTATGCATCAGTTTGTTTCTATTCCAGCTGCACTCAAGAAAATGATGTGCATGTTATCAAACTAGTTGGATAGACGAGCCATATTAGTGTACTCGGATGCAACGAAGGTAAGAGTTTGCTTTCTATAGGATGTCACCATTGAGTGCACAGAAACCATCATGGATGACAAATATTTGCATCATTTCACTATCATCGATCATCTTAAGGATGTAAAATAGTTTGTCTTACCACGATGGTCTAAGTGTTAGTGATGTCTTGCATGGCTTGCTCAAGCCTATTTTTTCTCACAAGGGTACATGTTGAAATTGTATATAACATCTTGTCAAGTGGAGGTTCAAGTGTCGATAGTTGGACGTAACAATCATGTTGTAGGTGAAGAGTCATGAGGGTAGATGGAGAGTCACAAAGGGGAGTGTCAAGGGTCACCCAACCCTTTGCTATAAATAGAACCTCTTAACTCATTGTAAAGGCTTTTAGTCAGCCAAGCTTCCAATAGGAGTATCTTAGAGAAATCTTGGACATTATTGTAACGAGCCTTGGCTTTGCCATTGTGCAGAGCTAGTATATCTCTTTGGTGGAGTAGGAAGAAATGACTATAATGTTCCGCTGTCGGAACTAGTGGTTGGTCATGCTTATATCATATGACTAAAACTTACACTTCTTAATATAACAAAGCCAACACATTTCATGCATATGTCGTATTGTATTTCAACTATCTTGTTTACTCGAAATGATATATGTATCTGTTTTCTTACGCATGCATGTGTATCTATTTTCTAGATATGTATGTATGAATCTTACTGAAATGTGTTGTTGGTTTAACCATCACTTTGGATTTCTAGCTCATTTTCCTTCCAGTTTGTAATGTATCTTAGCTCGTGTGTTCCCTTCTTAACTCTGTGCTTTCATAGGTTTCCAAGGGGCGCACTCACCTCACCCTCTTTGTGTTACAACCACTCATGCACCTTCCTTGACTTGTTGCTTATGTCACACCCTTTCTACCAATAGGGACATCTTACTTTCCTCTGTACAAAACCACAATCAAGGCGATATCATATGACCCACTGCTAGGACTCCTACACAAAACGGTATGAGGTCTAGTTGGGACTTCTTAGTGGGGAGATACCCTAACATGTTGGTGGGTCCAACACCGTCATCATTTTTGGTGCTGGAAGAAGGGCCAAATGACAAGCCATGTCCTCTAATCATGTTTTGAACATTTGTATATCTATCATGGATTCTGTCACACTCACCCCTCCACGATGTTTTTCGCATGCCGAACTTCTCAAAATGACGAGGGAGTTTTTTGATCTCTTTTATGAATTCGCATATGATGGTGAAGGCGAAGTGGCCTAACCTGATTACTTAGAATACTTCTATGCATTCCTTGAGAATCCAGACAAGTTATATGCAGAAGAGGTTAGTTTTCTTCTTGCATACACACTTCACGAATCCCCACTACGGTGCTGCTGCAGCCTAGCAGCTGATAGCGTGCAATCACTTGAGCAATTCTATGATCTCATTAAATCTACTTTCCATCATTTTGATCTAGAACCTCTTGATCAAAAAATGTTACAACAATGGAAGACCCTGCAAGAATTGCTTAATGATTTTTGGTAGCACTTCTGTGTTTTGCAGTTTCATGATCCGAAAATCCAGATGAAATTCCAGTATCTCATTGATAACTACAAATATTGTCTTATCAAATATGTCAATCCCAAGAAGAATTTCAAGCTTAAATCCCACTCAACATACTTCAGTGATGGAGCTACATAATCACAGATGGACATGGTCACTATTAGAAGTGACTTTCCACCGTCCCCTCATCAAAAAACTCCACCATCGTAGAGTGATGTGGGAAAACATGCACACACACTTGTTGAACCGTCACATCCTCCCGACATTGATCCTTCTGATTTTCGTGTAGACTTGGTTGTGAGTCCCATACGTCGTCACATGTATTTTGTACCTTAACCTCCGTCTTCAAACTGGGATGATCCTCTAGATGGCACTGTCTTGTGTTCTTCCATTCTGGACTCTACATTTGTTGTGAACGAGGATCTAGCCATCGACAAAGTTGGTGTTGCACAACCAACATGCACTGTCATTCACAAAGAGTATTAATGGGAGATTGAACATCCACCGGCAGCAGATGACCATCCTTGCCTGCCCCTACCTCCTCTATTTTTTCCTAACCTCCCTGGTAATCCTGCCATCCTGGGTTTTTCATGTGTATATTCATTGACAAACACACCCATTGTTGATCATTCGCAGGACACACTAGATATCAGTCCATCATCTAAAAACGGAGAGGACCAATCATTCTTTGAACATCCACTTTCTTTTTCATCTATATTTTACGAAACACAGAGGATGAACATTCTTGCTTCTCATCTACCCCTCTGTGCAATTCATCAAATCATGAGGACGCCGACCAACATCCTGAGTTTTCTGATCTTCGTTGTCGTGATCTCTTTACCTCATCATCTGATCATGATGTTGATTCACTCATTGTTAATTTGTTTAAGCCACTAGTATACGATGATCCATCTATCAACGAAGTCAAAACCTTAAAGACTGTCGAGGCACTTCAACCCAAGCTGATGGTTATGTCAGGCCCTCGTTGTCCTGAGGCTAGTTTCACTTCTTATCAGGAAAGTGTTCAAACATGCAAGGCTCCTCATCACTCATCTATATGCATTGAAGATGAATCTAACACTCAGATTTCACTTCCTTACACAGCAAGCACACTTGTGCAACGTAGGTGGTCTACATTTCTCACGTTTTCTTGCATGTAACAGTAAAGGGAATGCATATACTCAACATATGCATGTAGTGTAGCACAACACCATGGAAAGTGCATAGAGTGCATGTCATGCGCTTTCACTCATTTTTGTTTTGTGGACACTTGTAAGCTCGGAGTGTGTCTATCATCATTGTTGTATCTTTCACTTCTGTTGGTTTGCACATCTATGTTTCTCGCGAACCATGCCTTCACCAACATGGGTCAACCAATGCGTTGGTGGTTGCATTGGAATTATCACTACACATGAGACGACCCATGCAATGTTAGCTTAGGAGTAGGAGTAGTGTTTGCTTTTTTAGTTGTTTTCTTGCATGCATGTTTGCTTCTTTCTTTGTGTGTTTGTTTTCTTTCTTATTTTTTTTCCTACTCACTTTGATTTCACATTTTCTTTTGCTTCTTGATTTTCTTTTTGGTTTGTTCACTTGTTTAGGTCCATAGGTTAGTTTCGTGTGGATCATGTGCGACTCTTTAAACAAGATGGGTAAAGTACAAGAGGACTTGTACATCTATCAGAATTTGGTTATTTGTTTTCTAATCTCTTATGTAAGAACTTTTTGTCTTCATTCCATGATACATCGACGGAAAATACATACTGTTCGAAGTGAACCTTGGTGAAAACACAATGCTTGCGCACTAACTAGTATCACCTAATCTAGTCAGTTGTTTTTTGGTTAATCCTTGTCAGCTCAGTCAAGTAGAGTAAGGTGAGGGGAAAACCTTAAAAAGCACATCAGAGGTATATACAAACTAATTCTCTGAAGGAAAAACCTCTTCTGCTCTCAATATGTTGGGATCCCTCTTCCGCCTCTGAAATGAATAAGTGTTATGCATAGTTATGAAAATGAAAATGTGAAAATTTTCAAAAAAAATGAAAAATGAATAAGGCAAAAGAAGAGAAAGGCTTCTTGTGCAGAGAGGTGATGCATGTAACTCCACCAGGGTACTGACCAGGCTCGCTGGTAGCGTAGTGATGCTTGTGTTCCTGCGTGACTCCGCCGGGGTACTGTCCAGGCCTGCTTGCAGTGGAGCAACAACAGAGATGAAACTAAAACTGTGACGACTATACTGCTTGTGCACCAATATACCTCTCATCCCCAATCGAAACAATTGTGCTTGCTTGGCTTGGAATGTGTGTCAACTGGCCAAGGTCTTGGAAGATGCTACATCTTATAATCAAGCAAGTATGGAAACTAAGATGACCAGTGAACTGAACAATACTTCTGGAGGTGTTAGACTTGCTTTTCACGAACAAGGCCCATTCGAAGAACTAGAGTTGTACCAGTGTGTCTCCAAGTGTTGTAGTGGCTACAACCACCATCCAAAATTTTTCCTTAGCTTCTTTTTGGAGCCTCCCTAATAACCATCCTCAACAGCATGTCTTGTACTACCAAGTACATCAGATTCATCTGTTTCATAGACTCTTGTCAACCTGTGCATGCAAGTTTGTTCCACCCCCTTCACAGGTTACTTTATGAAATTAGTGTCAGTTTCTAGTTGAGAAACTCCCTCTGGGAATTGTGTAATTCTGGAGGGGAACTAGCCTTCCCTTTAGAAATTGCACAAATCTAGTTGGACACCCAGTTGGGCTCTAGAATTGTACAATTCTTCCTACAAGTTCAAAGAAGATCCACTCATGATGAAGCAACTTTGGAGATTGAGGATATGAGGTGACGGTGCGACACAAATATCTCACGAAGGCAGAGAGAGAAATAGAAAAGGAGTTGTATGTGTTGAAGTAACAACTGAAGGAAGAAAAACAGCTACACAGGTAAGAGAATGAGTTGCAACAGGAATAGGTACAACAAGGGGTGCGACATGCACAGACAGATGAAACTGCACCCATACAAGTTATAGATCCATCCCAGCAGCTGACACAGAGCAGACAAGGTGAGAAGTGTTGTTGATCACATGCAAGGGGATTCAATAGCATGCATGTCATTATGTGCATGCATGCGATCCCACCCATTTGACACACTCACCAAGGCAAAGACAAGAAGAAAGTCTGACTGGAGCTGAACATGTACTTCAACAAGTTGATGCACATGATCACCATCACACACTTGAAGATCAGCATAGACACTATGCATCAATATGTTTCTAGTCTAGCTACACTCAAGCAAATGATGCACATGTTATCAAATGAGTTGGACAAAGGAGCCATATTAGTGTACTTAGATGCAACGGGGTCAAGAGTTCACTTTTATCACAATGTCACCATTGAGCGCACGAACACCATCACGGACGACCAAGCTTGGCATTAGTTCACCACTGTTGATCATCACAAGGATGTTGAAGAGTTGGTCTTACCACAATGGTCTGAGTGTTAGTGATGTATTTCATGGCTTCCTCAAGCCTATTTTGTCTCACATGGGTACATGTGCAAGTGGTATGTAACATCTTGTCAAGTGGAAGTTCAAGTGTCCATAGTTGGACATAACAGTCATGTAGTAGGTCAAGAGTCATGAGGGTAGATGGAGAGTCACAAAGGGGAATTTCAAGGGTCATCCCACCATGTGCTATAAATAGAACCTCATAACTCATTTTAAAGGCTTTTGGTTAGCCAATCTCCCAATAGGAGTATCTTAGAGAAAGCTTGGAAATTATTGTAATGAGCATTGGCTTCTCCATTGTGCAGAGCTAGTATATCTCTTTGGAGGAGAAAAAGATAGTGACTGTAACGTTCCACTATCGAAACTAGTGGTTGGTCATGGTTGTATTGTATGACTGGAACTTACACTTGTTAAAATAACATAGCCAACACATTTCATTCATATGCCATATTGTATTTCAGCGATCTTGTTTACTCTAAATGATATATGTATCTATTTTCTTACGCATGCATGTGTAGCTATTTTTTGTATATGTATGTATGGATCTTACTGAATTGTGATGTTGGTTTAAGCATCACTTTGGATTGCTATCTCACTTTCCTTCCAGTTTGTGATGCATCTTAGCTCATGTGTTCCCTTCTTAACTCCGTTCTTTCATAGGTTTCCAAGAGGCGCACTCACCTCACCCTCTATGTGTTAGAACTGCTCATGCACCTTCCTTGACTTGCTGCATATGTCACACCCTTTCTACCAATGGGGACATATTACTTTCCTCTATGTGAAACTGCAGTCAAGGCGATACTGTACGACCCACTGCTGGGACTCCTACACTAAACAGTCTGAGGTGTAGTTGGGACTTATTATCGAGGAGATCCCCTGACATGTTGGTGGGTCTAGCACCGTCAACAGTTTCTTACACCTTAGTTTGGGATGTAATTTCCAACAATGGGTTTCATCATGCCCAACTTTGGAACAAAAGTTGGCATATAGTTTTCTCCTCTTCCTTATTCACACTTTCACTCTTCTTTCCCTTCCATTTTCCACCCTTCTCTTTCTCCTTACCCTTGAATGGATTCTTCTTACTACCCTATTCTTGAATGCTCTTTCCCCTTGCTTCAAGGTTCGTGGCTTACAAACATACCTCATCCAAATTGCTTGGATTAAATATAAGGATAGTATGGTTTAAATAGGAATGTAAACCCCCAATATATTTCAACAGTGTATCTTGGGAATTCAAATTTACTCCTAACAACAAAGCCCTATTTCTAAACTTCTGGGTATAGTCTTGGACTATTTGGCCTTTAAGTTGCCTAAGATTTTTCCAACTCATAATGGATTTTTTCATATAGGCTAAAGGATAAAACCATCTTTTAATTGCCGAAACAAATTCATCCCAAGAAATGGATATCTTAACATGAATTCAAATTTCCTCTTGAGTCTTTGCTTGCCACCAGACTAGTGCTGCTCCTTCTAGCCTCAATGAACAACTCAATCTTTATGTCATCTTCTTTAAGGTTCTGAATTTTGCAATAGGCCTCCAATTGTCGAATCCAATTGTCTAACTTTTTTGCATTCACCTCACCATTGTACATGGGAATTTGAAACTTAATTTCTAATTTGAGTAAGGGAGTCTTTCCTTTTGGGGTTTGGGAATGAGTATGAGCATTTTTGGTGGTGGAAGTGGAAGATGTTGTTGTTTGAGATGTTGAGGATGATGAAGATGATGAGGAAGATGATGAAGATGGCGGATGGAGGTGGCTTTCCTCCACTACCCTTTGGATCCTTCTTGTCATATTTTTTTATCTTTTGAGATTTCCTCTCCATGTGGAGGCTTAAAGCTCTCTCCAACCATTGTAGTATTCCTCTCTTCATAGAGGACTCTAACCATGTTAGTTATGTCACATAAAGCTTTCTGGAATGCTTCCTCTTCTGAAGAAATACCCTCAATCTCTCTTTCTCCTGATATGATGGTTGTGAATTAAGGCTAAGTTTCTCGTACTACTTCTACCTCTTCAATCTCAATTGAAGGAAAAACCTAAGGTGTTTCAAGTGCAGATGGAATTGGAACTTTGGGTGGAGATTTTTGCCTTGCGGCTCTCCTTCTTCTGGGAATTACCTCAGGAGTTGCAACCAATAGTTTCCCTTATCCTCTCTGCAACTTTAACCTTGTAAACATCACAAATGTGTAGCCATTAAAACCCTACTTGCACAAAAATCAAGCAATCAGGAAAATAAATTTTGCTATGATACCAACTTGATCTATTGTTGAATGTTAGTTTTGCTGTGCTAATTTCAACTTCAGATTTATAGACAAATTCTTGTCCATTGCTTCATGTGCATAGGTTTTTTTATGGTGTTTGTGAATGTAAACAGGTAAATTTTATCAAGTTTTATGTGAAATACATGAGCAAAATCGCATGAAAACAAGTGTTGAATAGAAACAAGTAAAATGTATACAAAACCATCAATTTGAACACTTAACACAATGTTTTGATGAAGGAGTTCACCCCTCCTGGGCTACATTTCATGGTCCAGCTTCCATGGCTTGGGGCTCTATATAAGATCAATATGGGAAAAATTTTGTTTAGAATGCTCTACTTCTCCTCAAACCTACTTCAATGTGTTCAGAATGCTCAAATTAGCTAGGAACACCTTTTCCTAAGCTTAATTTGGTCGAAATTTGCTCTAGTTATGACAAAAAATGCTTTCTCCTAGTAAAGCTCCACTAAAATAGGAGGAACTCTAGTTAGTCCGCTAATTTTGGAGTTGCAGCTAAAAATGGAGGAATCACCAAAAGTCCGCGAAATTAAATTATGAGTTTAATTAATGTTAACTCAGATTAATTAAACACTAATCCCAGATTAGCACAAATACCGCGTTTAATGCAAACCATTAGCTTAACTCGACAGTCTTCGTGGAATAGGTCACATGTCGTGGCATTAACTGTGAGTGGTTTCCATTAACTGTTGTAGTTTATATAGCCGCCAGTTATGTGTGGTGTTCACATGTCATAATAAATGTTAACGGTTAGTATAGTACTAGCCATTGATAACCTTAACCATAACCACCCGCCAGAGGAGTGTTCACATGGGAGGGCTAGCGTGCGGGTTGGCCCTCCTAACCCCCAAAACTCAAAAGTTAAACTTTAAATATATGTGGAGAATGTTATAGTTAAGTCATAATGTTGTGTTGTAGTGGTAATGCGTTGTGGTTGTTCGGTGCAAGTCCCGGGTTCGACCCCCCAGCCTACCATAAAATTTTGGTAAAGTGCCATAGCTAGTCCTTTGGGGAGGTACACATGGTGGCCTTCAGGCTTACCACTTGTCCCCTCCTCATTGGTCCATTCAAACCAATGAAAACATGGCACATCACCCACCTTCAAACCAACCACCATATAACACTTGGCAAAACTTGATTGAGCGTTGACTAGTGTTGACCCTGCCCAGTCACCTGCCACGTCAGTAGTACAGACTATGATTGTGCAGTGACTGTACACATTTTTTTTCAAAATTTCTTCTATTTGGAAAAGCAGGGATTCCTCATATGAACTTGGTTTTCAGTGAAACGAGTTACATTGGGATAATTTCACTAAGATAGACGTGATCCTTGAGGTTTCAAGTGATTATGAGAACTTTGATTTTTGTGCTAAATACTAAGCACCTAATCTATGTCCAACAATCTTCCATCTCTGATTGAGTCATTTCTATCTGATCTATGACCACCATGTGATCTACTACCATAAGCCCCATTTTTCCTATGCTCCTGTTCATGGTTGATCTAAAGCAGTCCCCGTCGCTGCAAATATGACAAGCTCTGAAGTATGACTGCATTTACATTTGCTAACTTTTCTTGTGCATGTATGATTCTGTCATTATCTGTCTTACAACTCCTTATTTCTTCTTTTAATCTTCTCAGTGTAACAACCAAATCAGAAGAGTTCCCAACATCATATTTCTCTTCAGATTCATAGGGAGATTCTTTGTAGTCAACCATATTGTTAGCCATTTGATATTTCTTCCTGCAAGGTGTATCACGTTAGCTAAATAAAATCACAATAAACCAATGTACTGTATTATATATCGGGGAGGATACCTTGTCTGCAAGATCAAAAAATTAGCATGATACATGTATAACATAATCATGATAGTATATAGAAACTTAATACATAAACATATGACCATGCAACCATCATTCTAGCTAGGGCCCAGTCATCAATGCATGACCTTGATAACAACACACACCATGACCTCATGCATGGCAAAAACCACTACATCATTATACTCTTGACCACATGCAAACATGAACATGCATAAGTGATGCATAACCATCCACACATATGCATAAATACATATGATAAATACTGAATAAACAACACTAGAAATCAAACCTGCAAGACTGATACATACAACTGAGCATACAAGGATGTAACCAATCATGCAAGAATGTGACCAAACATACTACAATGATACATGTAATTGACATAAATCGATATTTAACCAGTCATACACCCATAATGATGTATTCCTCAACAAAACATTAAGTTTTGCATGACGACATCACTTCAACCATGAACAACATCATGCAAATGCAATAAGCACATGAAATGCAAGTGTGAGAGACACACATGCAACTAACATGCATGCATGACCAACACATAGCCTATCCAGTCCAAGGGGTGAACTATGCTCTAATACCACTCTGTAACACCCTCCTCCCACATCTACCCAAGCAACCGACCAACCAGGTTAAACATGCAACGAGAGGCCACTATGATATGATTCGACCTCCTAAGTCACGTTAAGGAAGTGGAACCAACAGAAACACACCATACAAACATTAATCATTAGCTACATGACCCTCAGGAACCAATCTAATACTTTAGACAACTTGCCTTGGGGTCCCACAAAAATTTTGGACAACTTAAGCGTCAGTCTCTCTCATGCTATAGGTATGAGGGCAACCAGAAACCCAAAGTCGCTCTCATAGGCTTGTCTACTAGCGACTAGAGACAAAATCTGTTAGTGCTATGCCAATGCCTTTGAGATTTGAGCCACATTTTCAGGCCCATAGCCCAGGTCACTACCCAAAATTGAACCATCTCTTCAAATCAGTAAAATAACATGGAAATGAGAGTACTAAAGCAAATACTTTTTCTGGCTATAGTTCCAGTTATAGAGCTGGAAATGGTGGCAATAATAGAAGAGCTCATGGTGGAGGATATTAAATTCAATAAGGCTTCCACATCTGCCAAAAAAATATCGCTTGCTTTACGCTATAGTTGTATCGAAATATAATATGGCCTGACTAAATTAGAAAGCCATGGTAGGTTTACGTAGGACTATGCAGATGATATTCTTTTTGTTGGAGTAGTTACTCTCTCCATGTAATGACCTCAAAATATAAATGAATTATTGTTGTTTGTGGCAATTGATTTGTTTGGCAGCAAGCATCAATTTGGTTACTCAGGTTGGAACATTTCAACTGCTATATTTAACAACCTTGGTTGAGTTGGTGCTATATTATTAATAGTTTAAGTGATTAAAAGTAAGAAGCAAAGTACTATATAGGATAATTAGTCCATAGGCATTAAAATAAATTATTTTAAAATTTATATAGGGTTAAAATAAAAAATATAATTAAATTTTATTTTATTTTAAATTATTATTATTAATTATAAAAAAATAGTATGATTTATATATATAAAAGATATTTTTAATTTGTAAATAGATTTTGTTAAAATATTATGTTTTAATATTATAGATTAATAATATTACATGTAAAAAAAAATAATTCATATTCATATGGCATATGTTTATAAGACAATTTTTGAATTAGTTAATTTAATTAAAGAAGAAGAAAGTGTCTAATTATTTTTTAGGTAAATCTCAATCTTTGATATGTAATTAAAAATATTCAAAAATATTTGGTGGAAGTTAAATTTTGACTGCGGCCTGAAATTTTGAAATCTCTATCTCAAAATAAACACTCCTATCTAGATAATTTAAAATCATATATTCAAATAAATAAAGTCAAACATTTTAAGAGTACGTTGATTTAAAAAAAATGTAATTCCTTTGACAATTAGATTAGAAATGAAATTCCTTTCATACTTAGATTTAAATATATTATACATAGAGATGTAATTCATTAGATACTTAGATTTGAATATATGATATATATAGAAAGCTACGATGGAAAATAATAGATATAAGCAATAAAATTATTATCAAAAATAAATTTAGTAAATTTAGTAAAGTATTAAAATTTAATGGTACTGAAAAAATTGGGTTATTATTAAATTATTAAAAAAGTATTATAAATAAACTAAAAAAATTAAAGTGATAATAAATTTGGTTTTGAATATCATATAAAGTGGTAATTTTTTTATATATTTTTTTAAATTTGATATGACTATATTTATATATGTTTAATATATCATTCTAATTGGAGTGAGAAATTGAATAAGTGACTTCACATCAAAAAATAAATTAACAAAGCACTTCAGAATATGTTATCGTCTATCCAAAATCCATAGACCAATTCTTTTGATTTTTAATATAAAATTTGAAACAACATATTTTTAGATATATAAAACAATTAAAAATAAAAAAATTTACTATACCATATATATAAATGTTTCTAACATCATAATATTAAGAAAATAGGTAGATCATTTAATATTTAACCTAAAATTGATTCATAGCATTAGAAAATAAACATATTCTAATATTTACTTCAAAAAAATAAATTATTTAAAAAAAATATAAGATTTTTTTTAATATAATATTGATTAGAATATTAATAAAGGATATCATATTCCAATAACAATCACTTACATCATTATTATTAATAATGATATTATCCATTTAATTATTTCTGAAATAAATCATTTATGAGATTTGATTGTGGTTCGGATGTGAATAATTATTTTTCTCGACCATCCAAACTAAATTAATTAACTTATTTTATTCAATTATATACCAAATAATTTTATATTTAAATTAAATATAGGTATAATAAAAATTATTTACATTTCAGAATAAAATGCATATTTTTATATAATTAATATATATTTTTTAATTTAATTATATTTAAATTTATTTACATTTTATTCAGATTCAAGTTTCTGAGATCTATATTTGGAATATTTGAAATTAATTTTGGAAGAAATCACATTTGTAAATCTAGGCCCACACGTTTTTACTTAATTTTATATTTTTAATTTGAAAAAAAATTCAATAATTTTTTTAACTTTAGAAACAATTGAAAATTAACATAATATATCTTAATAAAATCTAAACCTAAATCTAAATATTATAATTATGTAATAATTATGTTGATAGTTATGTCTATTTTGAAGCAAAGTTTCTACAATTTTAATTTAATTAACCATATAAATTACGCCACTAGTAAACACTAACATACATCAAAACAATTAACTTTATACATTTTCAGGATTAAAGTTAACTAAATTATAGAGATTTACTATTATTATTATTATTGTTATTATAATAAAAAGAATTAATGTACCACTTAACCATATAAACACTTAAAGAACATGTAACAAGATTCTCAATTATGGAAATTCAGTCTCCTTTAGCATGGAGGTTTTTAACTTGTAAATAGTCTTTGTTACAATACCATGGCCCTATATTATGGCTCGCTAATCACATAACGAAAAATCATAACTCATATTTGCATGACATGTGTTCATATGATAATTTTTTTAATTAATCAATTTAATTAAAATGGTATAAAAAACATAGCTACTACTAATAATACTTTGAAATATTCCATGGAGGTTAAATCTCTACCATCTCCCTTATTATTATTCATAATTAAATTAAAATTAGCTAAGATCTATTCTAAAATACACCCCTATCAGCTTAATAATTATTAGGTTGATGGTAGGGATTTAACCTCCACAGAATATTTTGGAATACAATTTTTGATGTACTAATATTTTAATATTTTTTTAATTATACAATTTGATCATCTTCTTAATTCGACAATGGTCTAGCCAAGAATGGGCATCACTATGCCATTCTCGCTTGAAGCAAGGGTGGTGGTTTTGTGTCACATACCCATGTAACATAAGCATTTAAAAATAATAAAAACAATAAAAATTTATGTGACAAATGTCATTCTTAGTAGTAGTAACAAAAACAAATGTCAACATGTTGATACAATGGTGTAACTTTACCATTTACCATTACATTATAATATTAACCATAACTAGTGAGATTATTTTATTACTAATCATTATGTTATTAGAAACATTATCTATCCATACTGAGATGTATAGCAAGGCAATTTACCGCCTTAATGTTAACCTTTACTGTTTTAAATTTCCCGGTGGACTGTTTTACTATTGTATTTCATTTTCCGGGCGACGTGACGGCCCAAGCTTCGCAACGTTATGAATCTGGAGTCTTCTCTTGCACTCTAGCTGGTCCTCCTAGCCTTTGTAATTGCTCCCCATCCACAGTTGCCTTGCTCGCATTGCATCAGATGGTGGAGGTTGAATGAGTTAACCTATGCCTTCGTTGCGATCTTATCTCCTCAGCGTTTCTCTATCTTGGGTTTTGGTTTCTCCTATACAGGTGAGATTGGCAACCATTACTCTATCGTTCTTTCCCCAAAATGGTTGTTTTGTGCGCCGTTTACTAGCCTTCCTTTTAGGTTAATGTTTCTAATTCCATTGGATATGTCCACGACAGGGTTCCGACTTCTCTATTCAATGCTCAGCTTTGAGGAGGCATCCTTGAGCCTTGGTGCTTTCTCAGGTAAAGAGTTTTAGAATAATAATTGGGTTTATGGTGCTTCTCAGGTAAAGAGTTTTAGAATAATAATTGGGTTTATGGTTTTACTTCTTAATTATTAAATGTTTGTCGGTTTATAACTCTGTAATTTTTGTTGCCCAAGAAAGATTGGAGGGTTTCATCGTGAATGGGGAACATATGCTATGGTTCGAGCCTTGGATTCGGTAGGAAAATCCTAGGAAAGTTAATATGTCTAGCCACTGAGTACTGTGCTTAGCCAAGAGGAGTTTCTCCTAGTTTTGAATGTAAGAGTAGAGTTTGTTACAGTCGTCAAAACTCTAATTAAGGTTGTTATTTGGTCTCAATGTTGTTATTGTACTTCTTTTGGGTTTTACAAGAACTTGGTCTTATACCCTAAGCATTTGTTGGCTTGTCTCGACCTGAGCTAGTTAATTGTTCCAGAAGGGAGACCCTTGGGTTGGTTACTCAAACCAAGGCCAATGCTTGTTTTCCTTTCATTTGGTTACAGAACTGATGTTGAGGAGGGGCAAGCTTCAGTCCATTGTGATGAGCCCTATTGAATTTTGTTTTCTATACATTTTGATTCATATTTACTAGTTACCTTCGTCTTTTCTAGATTATCCTTAAACGTTTCATAGTCTATTCTAGATTTTCTTTCCTTCGGGTAATGTGATGGTTAAGAGTATTTATGGCCAAATTCAAAGTTAATCTCTTTTATAGTTGCATAAAAGTGGGTTATGCCTGGTTCTTATATTGGTAGGTAAACCTTTAAGTGACTATATACTTGTATTCGGGATGGCCATTGGAGTCTTGAACCTTTTCTGGTTTGGAATTGCGTTTTTATTCCAAATGTACTTTGTTGTAATTTGCTAATGGTAATTGTAATACTTAGTTCCTGTTGTGCTATTGATGCTATTTAATAATATGATTATGGAATTTCTTATTTGTGTGGAAACCCTGTTGCGTAATTTGCTATCCTACTGTGGTAGCATTAATCAAGGAAATTCTGTTCTTTGTCTATAAAAAAACACTAGGGTCATAATAGATTTCTTTTCAGAACGAGAGTTGTTACTTGTCATTTTCCTATATTGCTAAATCGTAATTTTAGATACAATTGTTTATGCCTTCTTTTCTTATACAGGACATTAAGGAATTTTCTCTTTAACATTTTGTGCTTTCTATTCTTGAACATAACAGTAAGGAATTATTCTCATTAACAATTTGTACCTTTACAACACAATATTTTACTTATTTGAATGTTTGCAAAGGTCTGCTACCGGACCTTAACTTTTGCTACTTTTTCCTCCCAACCGTGTGACTGCCTTAATCAAATTGTCTCCCCACGAGCTGTTCCTCACATGTAAGAGCAATCTTTCTAAGACTATAGTCTCTCTTAATACAACTATCTCGTCCAAACCAGACTTAGCTCCTGAAAACCACTTGACATCTCAATGAAAAATTCTCATTTCAAACCTTGTCTTTCCTTTTTATTTATTTATTTATTTATTTTTTATCTCAGATACTCATATCCTCTTGATCTTTTCTTGAGAATAAATCTTCAAGAAATTAGTTAGGGATAGGTAACTACCAACCTAACTACTTGACATGTGAAAAATATATGCATATAACTATCATTCCATTTTCCGCATAACTTAACCCTAATAAATAATTATATAACTTATAATAATATTTAGTTTGTTTAGTCTATAGTAATTTAAAAATTTACATTTATTGGGGATATCACATCTGCCCCCCCAAGGTTAAACATTGTCTCGATGTTTCTCTTATGAGAATAGATTTGGAAAAGTCCGCCTCATAACCTGTTCATCTTCCCAGGTGGCCTCCTCCTTCCCAAAGTGTTGCCATTGCACTTTAACTTGGGTGATAACTCGTTTCAACACCATTACTTCTCTCCGATCGAGTATACCCAGGGGTTTGACCTATACACAAGAAAGACAAAATTAATTAGTCTTCTTCATTAGTAATCAATATTACAATCTATTTATAGTACATCATGTTCTTAAGTAATTCATCTAAATTACCTATATGTCCCACAAATTGATTATATAGTTAGGATCATATATGTATTCTTTTTAATATAGAAAGATGAAAGACATTATGCACATGAATATGGCTAGGCAAGGAAAGCTGGTAAGCCACTGGCCCAATTCGAGCCAAAACTTGGAAAGGATGACAAAATCAAGGTGCTAATTTAGCACATCTGCTCCATTGCAATGTAATCTTCTTGGATCATACATGAACATAAACATGATCTCTGACTTGAAATTCCTAAAAACTTCTCTTTCGATCAACAAAATTCTTTTATCGGTCCTAGGAGGTCTTTAAATTAGAACATATCTTTTTAACCATATCATCCATTTCCTTTAACTTGTCCAGTCCTAGCATCAATTTGTCCTTTGGGCCGCCCCAACTCATGGGCGCCCTACACTTACGCCCATATAATACGTCAAATAGGCTCATCTGTAGAGGGGTATGGTAACCGTTGTTGTAAGCAAACTATACGAAATGTAGGCAGTCCTCCCATTTAGATGGCGGCTACATTACGTAAGTTCGCAGCATATCCTCTACTATTTTATTTAATCGCTCGATCTTCCAAAATGTTTGAGGATGATAAGTAGTGCTAAAATGTAGCTGTGTGCCTAAACCTCCAAATAAGGCCTTCCAGAAAGCTGATGTAAATTTTACATCACGGTTGGAAATTATGATCTCTGGTATTCCATGTAATCTAAAAATGTTTTGCATGAATATGTTAGAAATTTGTACAGCCTTGTAAGTTGACTGCACTAGTATAAAGTGAGCAGATTTGCTTAATTTATCTACAACCACCATTATTGAGTTGTTCTTCTTTTTAGACTTAGGTAGCCTTGTAATAAAATTGATGGAAATGGTTTCCCACTTCCATTCCGGAATAGGAAATGGGTGGAGTAATCTAGCTGGGTGATGGTGTTCCGATTTCACTTGTCGACATTCTAGACAACGAGCCAAATACTCAACTACTTCTTCTTCATACCAGGCCAGAAAAGTTCATTCATGAGTGCAGTAATTAACTTATGGTACCTAGGGTGACCTGCATACGAAATTTTATGATATTCATCTAAAATTAAATGTTTAAGATTTTCTTGATTCGGTACATATATTGTCCTTCTATAAATCCGTAAACCTTCTAGATTTACCTCATATCCCAGCTGTTTTTCATTGCTATTTAAAATTTTAGCTCGCTTCCATAAAATTTTATATTCCAGATCCTGTAATACTGCCTCTCTGATCTACTCATTAAATGTAGTTTGTAATTCACTGAAAGTGACCTCATATATACAGTTTACTTTCCGAACTAATGCATCCGCGACTCGGTTCTCCTTTCCTTTCAATTTCTTGATTTCAAAAATCGAATTCACTTAGGACGTCGACCCAATGAACTTGCCTAGCATTTAAAGTGGGCTTCTTGAAATAATTAGTTAAACTATGATGATTGGTCATTAATAAAAATTTCTTACCCATTAAATAATGTCACCACATCTTTAATGCATGAATGACAACTGTTAGCTCTAAGTCATAGGCTAAATATTTTTGTTCGTGTTCCTTAAGCTTCCTAGACTCATAGGCTACAGCCCGACCCTCCTGCATTAGTATGCCACCTATGCTGGGTTGTGTTATATTCTTTCCACGACTAGCCCATGTAGTTAACTGGGGGGTGGAACCCCCCCTTTGTTGCACCGATTGCGTAGTGAGGGGAGTAATAGGGGGTGTAGGTAACCCCATTATATGGGGTCCGGGGCAGCGCCCCGGAAAATTTTGGTTTTGGAACTTATGTTAGGTTGGACAGACCCACCTATGGTTTTGTGCATGATTCTCGCACATGTTTTTTGGACACGATGGTTTTCAGTCCATGCTATTTGATGCTTCGTCATGTATAATTATGTGTTATAACATTGAAAGGAACATAATGAAAAATCAAGTTGGTAGTCCTAGTTTTGGGATCCAAGGGAATATCTTTGTGTATATGTGTTTTATGTGTTATGCTCTCGCATTGTTTATTTTCTATGTTTTAGAATTTGTATGCAGGTAATTTCTGTACGGGGTTAAAACCTACATTTGGTATCAGAGCTGTTTTGGCTTCAAGGGGATGCCTTTGTTACTGAGGGGTTTCGCTCGGGCCTGTGGTAGACCTTGTTCAATGGGAGATCTGCGAGATCGATTCTGGTGGTGAAAGAAGATGGCGAGCAATGGAAATATAGAGATAAAGAAATTTAATGGTTAGAGTTTTGAGTTGTGGAAATTCAAGATGGAGGATCTGTTGGTGGATAAAGATCAGAGGATCGCGGTAGATTTGGGTACTAAACCAATGGGAGTGTCCAATTAAGAATGGAAGAAGTTGGATTGGAAGGCAAAGAGCACAATACGATTGTGTGTCACAGATTCAGTATTGTTGAATGTATCAGGCGAATCTACAATGAAGGCTTTGTGGGACAAGTTAGGGACTTTGTACCAATCTAAGTCTCTGGTGAATAAATTGTTCCTGCAACAAAATATGTATAACCTGAGGATGAAAGATGGAGACTCGATGATAGAGCATCTGAATGCATTTAATAATGTGGTAAGTCAACTAGCATCTATTGATATTAAAATTTCAGATGAAGATAAGTGCATCAGTTTGTTGTGTTCTCTACCAGATCCGTGGGATAGTTTGGTTATTGCAATAGGTAGCAATGAAACTGCCTTGCAGTTTGATGAAATAGTCTCATCCTTGCTGACGGAGGAGATGAGATGGAAAAATATGGAGAGCTAGAATGGTGATGCCTTGTTTGTACAAGGACGGTCCCAGAACAGAAACAAAAATAAGTCATTGAGTGGGAGATCTAAATCTCCAGGAAAACCTGTAAAGGTGGTGTGCTGGAAATGTGGAAAGGAAAGGCACTACAAAAGGGACTGTAAATCTAAAGCTCTTGATAAAGGAAAGGGATCTGATGATGCTCCTTCTGCAGAGGCAAAAACCACCTCAAATGAAGGTGGTTATGTGTACTTGGCTTCTTCAAGTACACATGTAGATCACGAGGCATGGTTGATTGACTCAGGTGTATCATTTCACTTCACTCGCCATAGAGAGTGGTTCTGTGAGTATGAGAAATATGATGGTGGTGATGTCTTCTTGGGGGATGAAAAGAAGGCTAGAATCATTGTTCACAGAAAAGTAAAGTTGAAGTTGCAAGGTGGAAGGGTTAGAACACTTCTGGGTGTTATGCATATTCCTGCGTTGGCCAAAAATCTGATTTTTGTAAGCAAGTTGGATGATGCAGGTGTAAAAATAGTGTTCGAGAAGGATACTTGCAAGATGGTTCAGGGAGCACTGGTATTGATGCAGGGAGTTTGGATTGGAACTCTGTACAAGCTGTAAGGTAGCATGGTTGTTGATGGGTGAAACTGTTTTGTGGTTCCTAAAAGTGGAACAGAAAATCTATTGGTCTCTGGAGAGAAGACCATGTTGTGGCATCAAAGGCTTGGACATATTGGAGAGAAGGGCCTTCGAATACTTCATGGTAAAGGTATGGTAGAAGGTATGAGTAATAGCTCTCAGGATTTTGATTTCTATGAAAATTGTGTATATAGGAAGCAAAATTGGGTGAGTTTCCCCTCTGGTGGTAAGAGGGTGAAACATATATTAGAGCTTGTGCATAGTGATATGTTTGGACTATGAAGGTTCCATCACTGGGTAAGTCTGTGTACTATGTATCATTTATAGATGACTTCTCAAGGAATACATGGATATATTTCCTTAAGAAGAAATCTTAAGTCTTTGACAGGTTTAAAGAATTCAAGGCTCTGTTTGAAAACCAAATAGAGAAGAAGATAAAGGTGTTGAGGGCATATAATGGTGGACAGTTTTGTAGTAAGGAATTTGAAGAATTTTGTAAGAAGTGTGGTATAGCACGGCAAAAGACTACTCCATATACACCTCAGAAAAATGGAGTTGCAGAAAAAATGAACAAGACGTTGATGGAAAGGGCAGGAAGCATGCTTAGTGGTGCCAGGTTAGGACATGAATTCTAGGCAAAGGTGGTGGAGACAAAATGTTACCTGGTCAACAGATCACCTTCATCAGCGTTCGAGGATAAAACTCCACAAGAGGTATGGATTGGTAAGAAACCCTCTCTTTCACATCTGAGGGTATTTGGATGTGATGCATATGTACATGTTCCAAAGGAGAAACGAACCAAGTTAGATAGTAAATATGAAAAGTGCATCTTTATTGGGTATAAGGATGGTTTAAAGGGTTATAAGCTTTGGAAACCAGTAATAGGGAAGGTTGTGTACAACCGAGATGTGGTGTTTAGAGAGGTGAAAGATGTTATTAAACATGAAGTCCAACCAAAGGAACCTGAGAAGATAGAGTTTGAGCTAAAGGAGGAAGAATCAAACTCTACAGCAGAGGAGGAATCAGAATATGAAGAGCCATAAACTCTGTGTGTGAGAAGAGCAGTTCAAGAAAGAAGGTAGCCAGAAATGTATAGTCCATCTGTTTTCTGTTCAAATTTTTCTTTATCTATTATTGATGATGATCCCAGAACTGTGAAGGAAGCAGTAGATTCAGAGGATGGAAAACTCTGGAAAGAGGTCATCGTTGATGAAATGGAATCTTTGCATAAAAATGAGGCTTGGGATTTGGTGGAGTTTCCAGTTGGAAGGAAACCCATTGGCAGAAAATGGGTGTTCAAGAAGAAGACAAATGCAGAAGGAAAGGTGGAGAAATAAAAAGCTCGGTTGGTAGCAAAAGGTTATTCCCAGGTGTCGAGAATTGATTTTGGTGATATTTTTTCTCCTGTTGGCAAGGTAATTTCTATTAGATTACTTTTATTTGTTGCTGTTGCTTTTGATTTTGAGGTAGAATAGATGGATGTGAACACAAAATTTCTTCTAGGGGATCTGGAAGAGGAAATCTACATGAAGCAACCTGAAGGCTTTGCAGTGAAGGGTAAGAAAGAACTAGTATGCAAGTTAAAGAAGTCTTTGTATGGGTTAAAACAGTCACCAAGGATGTGGTATCAAAAATTTGATACATTTATACAGGGACTTGGCTTCACTAGAAGCAAAGCAGATCACTGTGTATATTTTAACTTAATTGGTGACCAGGTTATTTATTTGGTCTTGTATGTGGATGATATGTTGCTAGTTGGAAATGACAAAGAAATTATCCAGGATTTGAAGACCCATTTGTCCTCCAAATTTGACATGAAAGATCTTGGTGTTGCAAACTATATTTTGGGCATGGAAATTAAAAGAGATCGGACAAAGAGGAAGCTCTGGTTAAACTAGAGGAAGTATGTCGAGACAATATTGCATATGTTTAATATGTAGGATAGTAAACCGGTGAAGGTTCCTACTCCTGTAGGTGTAAAGTTATCTGCTGAACAGTGTCCCAAGACATAAGAAGAGGAAGAGGATATGTCCCATGTTCCATATGCAAGTGCAGTCGGTAGCCTGATGTATGCGATGGTCGGTACAAGGCCAAACATTGCACATGCGGTGGTTGTATTGAGCAGGTTCATGTCAAAGCCAGGGAAGTAGCACTGGACAATAGTAAAGTGGGTTTTCAGGTATTTGCGTGGCACTAGTGATTATGGTTTGTGCTACCAAGGAAGACCAAGATTGGACAAAGTGTTGGATATTTGTGGCTTTGTTGATGCAGACTGGGCTGGATATCTGGATCAGAGAAGATCTTCAAGTGGGTATGTGTTTAACCTATTTGGAGGTGCAGTTAGTTGGATGAGTAAGAAACAATCTGTAGTGGCACTATCAATTACAGAGGCAAAATACATGGCAGCCACTCATGCAAGCAAGGAAGCAGTTTGGTTGTAGAGATTGTGTTAAAATATGGGGTTAGTATAGGGAGCTATAAGGATAGACTTTGACAGCCAAAGTGCAATTTTCTTGGAAAAGAACCCTGCATATCATTCAAAGACAAAGCACATTGATGTTCAGTATCACTTTGTGCGAGATTTGATAGAAGACAAAAAGGTGTTGCTGCTAAATGTGAACACTTTGAAGAATACTACAAATGCATTGACAAAATCTGTGAGCTCTGAGAAGTTCTCTTGGTGTAGAGAAACAATGGGCATTGCAGGCCCCCCTGTGGAAAGAAAGAAACAAGTGGGAGAATGTTAGGTTGTGTTATATTCTTTCCACGACTAGCCCACGTAGTTAACCGGGGGGTTAGAAGGGGGGCAGAGCCCCCCTTCGTTGCGCCAATTGTGTAGCGACGGGAGTCACAGGGGGTTTGAGGGGTGTAGGTAAGCCCACTCTATGGGGTCCAAGGCAGCGCCCCGGGAAATTTTGGTTTTAGAACCTATGTTAGCTTGGGTGGACCCACCTATGGTTTTGTGCATGATTTTTGCACATGCGTTTTGGATGCGATGGCTTTCGGTCCATGCTATTTGATGCTTCAGCATGTATAAATATGTATTATAACATTGAAAGGAACATAATGAAAAATCAAGCTGGTAGTCTCGGTTTTGGGATCTAGGGGAAAATCTCTGTGTATATGTGTTTTATGTATTATGCTCTCGCATTGTTTATTTTTTGTGTTTTAGAATTTGTATGCAGGTAATTTATGTACGGGGTTAAAACCTACAACCTACACCTTCCTTGCTGGTATCTTTACAAACCACATAATCTTTATTTTGATCATCAATGCTCAAAATGGGTGTGGTGGTGAGTAAATGTTTAAGCCGATCAAAACTCCTTTGATGATCCATGGTCCACTTAATTTTTTTTCCTTTCTTTTACAAAGAGGTAATGGAGTATGCCACCCTAGAAAAACCTTAAACAAATCGCCTATAGTATCTGGCTAGACCCATAAATGATCTTATATCAGCCACATCTTTTGGTACTAGCCATTCCATTATAGCTTTTATTTTCTCTGGGTCCATAACAATTCCATCCTTGGTAATGAAATGTCCTAAATACTGGATTTTTTCTCTAAAGAAGTCACATTTATTGTACTTGGCATACATTTGATGCTCTCTTCAAACTTGCAGAACAATATGGAGATGTTCTTTACATTCTTCTATATTTTGATAGTAAATCAGTATGTCATCAATACAAATTAACACAAATTTATCCAAATACTCATGAAATATACTATTCATGAGGCACATGAATGTCACGAGAGCATTAATTAGTCCAAAGGGAAACACAACGAAGTCATAATGGCCATAACTAGTTCTAAAGGTTGTTTTTGTTATATCTTCTTCCTCTATTCTAATCTGATGATAACCTGAATGAAGGTTGGTCTTTGAGAACACAGTTGCACC
Source organism: Pinus tabuliformis (assembly GCA_031772625.1). NCBI lineage: Eukaryota > Viridiplantae > Streptophyta > Pinopsida > Pinales > Pinaceae > Pinus > Pinus tabuliformis. The sequence continues at coordinate 483,368,294 of CM062815.1, forward strand.
CTTCACCTGATCAAACAACTCATCTATTCAAGGTAAAGGGTATTTATTTTTGATGGTTAGTTTATTTAACGAATGGTAATCTGCACATTCACAAGGTTCCATCCTTCTTCTTAACAAAAAGCACCGGAGCTCCCCGAGGTGATACACTTGGGCAGATATATTTTTTATCAAGCAGATCTCGTAACTGCATCTTGAATTCTGTTAACTCTGGTATTCTCATTTGATAAGGGGCTTGGAATGCTGGGGTAGCTCTCGGAATTAACTCAATGGTGAAATCTATATCCTTATTTGGAAGAAGTCCCGAAATTTTTTTAGGAAACACATCTGAAAAATTCTGCACCACAGGTATATTTTCTAAAGAAACATATTTCTCCTTTGAATTAGTATCCTACCTATATTACATAAATCTGGCAGCCTTTTATGATACAATTTTCTAATTGAGAGGTTGTTACTGGTCTTAATTTCAGTGGTATTAGTATGCCCTAAATTTCCTGCCTCTTTCCCTCTTCATCCATATAGTTAATAGTTTTGGTTTTATAGTTAATGAGGGAAAAATGTTTTTCCAACCTATCCATGCCTATTAGCATATCATACGATCCTAGGGGTAACACATTCAAATATGCCATATTAGACTGACCTGCTAACTTTAGGGGGAAACTGTTGACCTTGGCCAACACCCTTCTTTTTACTCTCATGTCTAGTTGTATTAACCATGGGTTTTTAAATTTAATATCTTGAAAACAACATTTTTCTACTACTTTGGGACTAATATAACTCAAAGTAGCTCTTGGATCCATTAAAATAGATATAGTTCGGTCGAAGACTTTACCTTCAAATTCTATCATGGTTGGTTGGTATTCCACTTGATGGTATTCAAGGGAAGAATTGATTTTAGGAATACTTCTTGCCACTTCTCCCATAGTATATGCTTCTTGAATCTCTACAATCTGATCTGTTCCTTTGCAACATGGACAATTTTTGACGTAATTTGGTCTTCCACATCCCCAACACTGTACTGGAGGTCTAACTACTAATTCCACTTCAATTATGCCTGACTGCTCATTTGTTTTGGACTCACTTGGAAGTTTGAATCTAGGCTAATTTCTGTTCATATTCCTATTTGCTTGCCGTTTATAGGATTCCTTGTTCACTATGGCCTTATTTCCCTTGGTTTTAGAGGTGAACTTAATCCCCTTTTTGTCAACACATCTCTTTCCCACATCTCCCTTTTGCTTGTTTTCTTGATAGGATATTCGATCCTTTCATATAAATTCATCCATGGGTTTCGGGTTATCGAACTCGAGATGCTCTTTCCTGAACAACGACTGACTATTGATAAATCACTTCACTTTCGCATTTTATTCCCATATGTAAGGAAAATACTGAAGCAAGGTCATAAATTTTGCTATGAACTCATCCATCGACAATTTTCCTAAGCGAATATCATGAAACTCTTTCTCCTTTTCATCAGAAAATATTTCAGTTAAATATTTCTCCTTAAAATATTTTTGAAAAATTTCCCAAGTTATGCTTTGCCCATTTACTCCACGTACCATTTTCACTTCCTCCCACTACAGAGTGTCTTTTCCTTACAGTTGAAAGATGGCCAAATGAGCCTTTAAATTATGTTCGTATTCATATGGTTGAAAATACGTATTCACATTGATGAGCTAGGCTTTAGCTACCTCTTCCTGTTCACCATCAAAGAGGGAAGGTTTTATTTTCCGAAATTCTCCTTGCAGCTCTGTTTTCTGTCTTTTATGTGTTTTATGTTATGATACATTATCAAATTATTCCTCATGATTCTCCTCGCCACCTTCTATTTCTACATTATCGGTTCAAAATTCTCGTTTTCCAGTCATGTAACCATGCTCAGGACTGGGAATTGGTTGTCATTGATTCTGTCTATCAGACAGACTCTTCATGACCTTTTCCTGCTCCTGCATCAGCCTTTCATTATCTACCTATAACAGGGCCATCTAATCCTTTAGTTCTTGTACAGTTTCCATGATTGCAATATTGGTATTGCATGACTCTTCCCCGAACTGTAACCATATCTCAGGACTGGTTTCTTGAAAGGATGTTGGTCCTATTCCTGTCATGGGTCTATGTGGTGGAATTCTCGTCCTCCTCATGCTGACTACTTTCTCTTTATTTCTCTATGCACATCATAAATGTTGTTATTTACTTATATTCCAGAGCTCTCATCTTTGCAACCTGAGTGCTCTGATACCACATGTCACGCACCCATGTAAAATAAGCATTTAAAAATAGTAAAAACAATAAAAATCTATGTGACAAATGTCATTCTTGGTAGTAGTAACAAAATCAAATGTCAACATGTCAATACAATGGTGTAACTTTACCTTTTACCGTTACATTATAATATTAACCATAAGTATTAGATTGTTTTATTATGAATCATTATGTTTTACAAACATTATCTATCCATACTGAGTTGTATAGTAAGGCAATTTTCTGCCTTAAAGTTAACCTTCAGTGTTTTAGATCTCCTAGCGGAGTGTTTTACTACTGCATTTAATTTTCCAGGCGACATGACTGCCCAGGCTTGGTGGTGTTATGAGTCTGGAGTCTTCTTTTGTGCTCTAGTTGGCCCTCCTGGCCTCGGTAATTTCTCCTCATCCACAATTGCCTTGCTTGCATTGCATTGGATGGTGGAGTTTGAATGAGTTCACCTATGCCTTCGCTACAATCTTATCTCTTCGGCATTTCTCTATCCTAGGTTTTGGTTTCTCCTACAAAGGTGAGATAGACAACCATCACTCTATCTTTCTTTCCCCGGCATGGTTGTTTTGTGCGTCGTTTGTTAGCCTTCCTTTCATGCTAATCTTTCTAATTCTGTTGGATCTGTCCATGTTAGGCTTCCAGCTTCTTTGTTTGATGCTCAACTTCGAGGAGGCATTCTTGAGCCTTGTTTCTTCTTAGGTAAAGAGTTTTAGCATAATCATTAGGTTTATGGTTTTACTTCTTAATTCTTAAATGTTTGTCAGTTTATAGCTCTGTGATTTCTCTTCCTAGGAAAAATTGGAGGGTTTCATTGTGAATGGGGAACAAATGCTAGGGTTTGAGCCTCAAATTTGGTAGGAAAATCTTGGAGGAAAGCTACCATGCTTAGCCACCAGGCACTGTGCTTAGACAAGAGGCATTTCTCCTAGTTTTGAATGTTAGAGTGTGGTTTGTTACATTCATCTAAACTTTCATTGAGGCTGTTATTTGGTCTCAATGTTGTTAATGTACTTATTTTGGGTTTTACAAGAACTTGGTCTTATACCCAAAGCATTTGTCGGCTTGTCTCGGCCTAAGTTGGTTAATTGTTCAGGAAGGGAGACCCTTGGGTTGGTTGCTCGAACCCAGGTCAATGCTTGTTTTCCTTTCATCCGGTCATAGAACTGATGTTGAGGAGAGACAAGATTCAGTCCATTCCAACGAGCCCTCTCGAATCTGGTTGTATATACATTTTGATGCATATTTACTTATTACTTTCGTCTTTTCTGGATTATCCTTAAATGTTTCGTAGTTTGTTCCAGATTTTCTTTCCTCTAGGTAATGTTATGGTTAAGAGTCTTTATGGCCAAATTCAAAGTTAATCTCTTTTATAGTTGCATAACAATGGGTTATACCTGGTTCTTATATTGGTATGTAAACCCTTAAGCGACTGTATATTTGTATTTGGGATGGCCATTCGAGTCTTGAACCTTTTCTGGTTTGGAACTGTGTTTTTGTTCCCAATGTACTTTGTTGTAATCTGTTAATCATAATTTTAATACTTAGTTCATGTCGTGCTATTGATGCTCTTTAATAATCTGATTATGGCATTTCTTGTTTGTGTGGAAACCCTGTTCCGTAATTTGCTATCCTACCATGGCAGCATTAATCAAGGAAATTATGTTTTTTCCTATAAGAAAAATACTAGGGTCAAAATATATTTCTTTCCGAAACGAGAGTTGTTACTTGTCGTTTCCCTATATTGCTAAGCCGTAATTTTAGATACAATCGTTTACGCCTTCTTTTCTTGAACATAACAGTAAGGAATTTCCTCATTAACATTTTGTGCTTTCTATTCTCGTACATAACAGTAAGGAATTATTCTCGTTAATAGTTTGTACCTTTTTATTTCAAATAGATCAATACGAATTTTCTCGTTACTGTCTAAAGTAAGATATGTGTTTAATAGAACATAGAATCATGCAATAATATAAAAATTATTGTTCCTATAGAACGCAAGATTTTACTTATCTGAATGTTTGTAAAGGTTTGCCATTGGACCTTAATTTTTGTTGTTTTTTACTCCCAACCGTGAAACCACCTTAACCAACTTGTCTCCACCCGAGCTGTTCCTTGTATGAAGGTCTTTCTGAGACTACAATCTCAATTATTACAGCTATTTGGTCCAAACCAGACTTAGCTCCAGAAAACCGCCTGACATCTCAGCGCAGAATTCTGATTTCAAACCTTGTTTTTCCTTTTTTTTTTAATCTGAGATACTCGTATCCTTTTTTTTTGTGTAAATAAGCTTTGATATTAACAAGAGTAACATATAGTACAAAAATTCTGCTGAAGCAGTTGACTAGCTGCTTTGAGGCAGGCCTTACCAGCTAAAAACAGTTTGAAACATAGGACTGGGAGAGTAGCAAACATGAGAGACAGAGTGCTGCCAAAAAGTGCACCACACAGGGCGACTTAGGCCAAAAAAACTGGCTAGCACATAACTGAGAAAATGAAAACAAAACATACATGACAAAGTCCGACAGAGGGACAGGGAAGACTGATCAGAATTTTTTTGGGGAGTCTAGCACTGTGTGCATCTCTTTGCAGTTGAGTGCATTTTCCTGGTTGACCTTCGACGGACCACCCCGTTGCAGCTCTGGAGGCTTGCTGTCTTGCTCAATGCTTTTCCTGAGCAGCTTGATCAGGACAGTGAGCTTTTTTCTTAAAGTATCAACCTCCTCATGCAGAGCGGTGAGTTTAAATTCACTGCTTTGAACCACAGCCATGTGCTCCTTAGTCATTGTGGCAGCAAACTGCTGGAGAGTTCGCAGTTGCTCAGCCTGTTTAGCTTGGACATCCATGGCCTTAGCCAGGATGGTCTTCATGCGCCACGCTTCTGCTTGAGTGCGAACGAACTGAGTCACCCGAGTGCTGGTCGTCCTCGGATCTTGCAGCCAGTCTAATTCCTGGCTTAACTGATGGTCGGATAGCTTGCTCTCTTCCTCCTGTGCCGAGGCCTTCAGGTCAATGATTTTCCGTTTGTTTCGTTGGGAAGTTCTCCGCTCAAACGTATCTCTAGCCAGCTGCAGGTCTCTGTTTGCAGATTGATTTCAACAACCTTCCCCCGCCATGGGAGCCCTCTCCTGATTGTTGCTTGCCTGAATGATAATGCAAATCGATGATCTCTGATTGTTGAGCACCGGAGCAGTGATGCTCCAATGGAGAGCAAGGAAGGATATATAGATAATAGCGGGAAGATTTCGGGCGGTGGAACGGATCGCGACATGCAATTTGCATGTCCGATTAACATAAATGCTGCAATTCGGAGTTGTGGAGGGCAATTGCGACGATTGAGAATGTTTTCGATCACCTCCTCCTGCACGGTTTTGAATGTGCCAAGTGTCCCTCTGTCCTGTGGTTCTGCGGCGGCTTATGTCACTCCGGATCATGATACTGTACAATTGTCTGTGGCCTGCGGTGCACATTATTTCCCTCAACCAGGTTGTCCTTCGATGCTTGCTGTGAATTGATGGCTCTCGTCCCGTCGGCCTATCCATACTCTTGTGGTAGTGAATTAGGGGGCCTGCCATTCTACCTTGTCAGCTGCCACCAAATCTATTCGTGCGAGGTGAGAGCACCGTTCCTTTAATTGATTACTCCCGACCTGATGCCAACAGCTTTCCACCATTCCGTTTGGGTTCTCGATCCCATGGTTTGCCAAGTGGTCGGCAACCGAATTAGCCTGCCTTCTTACCGCCTGGAAGATGAGGCCTTTCATTTTTCCGAGCAATTTCCCTATGCTCTCTGTGACCATAGCCAGGCGCCAGTGCTTGGTTACCTTGCTGGCCGGCGTTCCCCCATAGATTTTCCTTGCCACCAGAATGGCAATCTCAGAGTCACCCTCAATTACTGCGTTTTCTGCCTGGTTTCTTTGAAGAATTGTTAAACCTTTTTCCATTGCTGCGAATTCCATTTCATTATTAGTGCCCTCGCCCAAAGCTTGACTGTAAATATGGATTATTTCACCTCTCTTGTTTCTAATGAGGCCTCCTATGCCAGCTGGCCCGGGTTACCTCTCGAGGCCCCATCAAAGTTAAGTTTCAAGAAGCCTTCAGGAGGCCGAGTCCATCCCTTTGGTGTGCTGTTGATGTTCTGCTGTTTAGCTTGGGGCTTTTGGCTTTGATCGTAGTGAATGTTGAAAGCATTCAGGATTCTTTGGTCTTCCGCAGAGATTTGGTTGGATGGGTCTACTTTTCTTTTTACCAGAATCAATTGGCGAATGTTCTCAATTAAGGTAATTCTCAGGTGCTCTATATTCCTGTGCTCGTTTTGAAAAATTCTTCTGTTCCTTTCTTTCCATATTGTCCATGTGATAAAACCTGGAAGAATTTTCCATATGCTATTGATTTGAGGGTTTTAAGAGTAATTGCTTGGCCAATTGGTGATGGTGTTTTGGATGGAGTCCATATCTCTTCTGTTTTGCTGCATGATAGTTTCTATCCCTTGCCAAATGTGGTTAGCCCATTCGCATGTATTGAATAAGTGATTCATAGTTTCTTCTACTTGATTACACATAGGGCAAAAGGAGGGGCCTTCGAAGCCTTTTTTCGCAGGTTCTCCCAGGTGAGCGTCTTACGCCTCATAAGGAGCCATAGAAAGGTTTGAATTTTTGGCCAGAATAAGGGATCCCAAACCTTGGTGAACCATGGGGCTGTCTCCCCCTGCTCTGTGAGTTCCAACTGCTCTCTGGCTTCTTTAAGAGTGAAGTTGCCATTGCCCTTCATACCCCACCTCAGCTTGTCCGCCTCCGAGGTTATCCTAATTTTTCATTTGTGTAGGACTTGAAGCAGGTCTTGAATGTTATTATTTTCCTCATTAGGGTTTTCGGTATCTGGAAGGGTCCATTCTCTCCAATCCTGGTCAATGCCATTGGGGATCCAGTAATGATGAACGGTGTATTTTCCCCTGTTATGACAGTTTATTTTGTAATCTTCAAGGTCTGGGTTTTCAAGCTTTGGATGCTGTTGCCAGGCATCTTCCCAGAAGAAGGCTGATTCCCCATTTCGGATCTCCCAGAAGCTGTGGTCCTGAATAAGGTTTCGGTTTCTTTTTGCTAGATTCCAGATTGGAGAACCTTCCGGCAATTCTTGAAGTCTTATGAGGTCCTAGTCTCTGCAGTTAGGAGTGTATTTCTCCTTCCAGTGTCTGGCCCAGGGGAGGTTGGTCTCTTTCAGCCAGCGCCACCAAAGTTTGGATCCACCAGTTTTGTTGCTAATATCGGGGTCTATTAGGTTTAAACCTCCAGCAAGTTTCGATTTACAGATCTTATCCCAGGCCACGAGAGCCCATTTCCTCTTCTCTGCGCTGCCACTCCATAAAAAGGATCTTTGGATGGATCAGATTTTTTGCAGGATGGCCTTGGGCACTGGGAGGATAGAAAGCATGTACTAAGGGATGGCCTGCAGGATGGCTTTAGTTAAAACTAGGCGTCCCACAAAGTTAAGAGCCCTGTGGGTCCAATGTTTGCATCTTTTTTCCATGTTTGCTATGAGCCTTTCCCAATGAACCTTTTGCCAAGGCTTGGTGGTGAGCGGGGCTCCCAGATACTTCGAGGGTAGAGAACCTTTTCAAAAGCCTAAGATGCTGGTGAGATGGTTCTGAATTGAAACATGAGTGTTAAAGAAAAAAATATTCGATTTGGAATGGTTTATGTCCATACCTGATGCCATGCTGAAAAGAGATAAGATAGATTTGAAAGCCTTGGCCTCTTTGACAGTTGGAGAGCCATGCAGCATAGTATCATCGGCAAACTGCTGGTGAGTAGTTGCAGGGGTTGAGGGGAGAGGGCACAATCCATTAATTTTCCCTTCCGCTTTGGCTCTGTGAATATATCTGCTAAGCCCTTCCAAGAGGATCACAAAAAGGAAGGGGGACAGTGGGTCTCCTTGCCTTATGCCTCGGGAAGGAGAGAAGGTGGCCGAGGGGGATCCATTAACCAAAATAGAGAAATTTGTTGACTTGATAAGAGCGAGAATCCATTTGGTCCACCGATTGTCAAAACCAAAAGCCCTTAATGTGGCCTCTAGGTAATTCCAATTCACTTTGTCGAAAGCTTTTGAAAGGTCAAGCTGAATCATCATACCAGGGATTTTTCTGGACTGCAAAGTATGTATCATCTCCTACGCCAAGAGGATGTTTTCCAGAATTTGTCTGCCTTCCACGAAGCCTGACTGCTCCTCTGAGATGATGTCATGGAGGATAGGTTTAAGTCTGTTAGCGATGACCTTAGAGATGATTTTATGAATCACGTTGCACAGAGCTATGGGGCGGAACTTTTCTGGAGTTCGGGCTTCCTCTTCTTTGGGGATTAGGGCTAGGAAAGTAGAGTTTAGGCCTTTAAGAATTGAGCCAGATTGTCTTGAATCTTCAACTACTTCCCAGACCTCTGTTTTGACTGTTTGCCAACAAGCTTTGTAGAAGTTTATAGTAAAACCATCTGGGCCCGGAGCTTTATCATTTGGCATGTCTTTAACAGCCTCCTCCACCTCCTCCATTGAGATCTTTCTTAACAAAGAGGCATTTTGTGCTGGAGTAATGATTTGGGGTATGGCCTGAATTATTTCCTCTCTGGCTTCTGATCGATCTTCTTGAGATTCCTCGGCAATTTGCTTAAAGTTACTAGTAAGCAAAGTTGAGATCTCATTGTGGTTTTGAATAACTTCTCCAGATGCATTGGTAAGCTTAAGGATTTTGTTAGACCCCTGTAATCCATCGTCGATCTATGGAAGAACTTTGTATTTTGCTCTCCCTCCTTCAACCATTGGATGCGAGATTTTTGCTTCCAAAGGATTTCTTCCTGTTGGCAGCGGAGCTGCCATTTCTGCATTAGTATCTTTTCCTGTTCATTTGAGTCCTCCCTGTTAATCCCTGAAGCCCAGTCCTTATGAATTTGACTTAGTCGGTCTTCTATATTGTGCTTTTCCTGGAAAATATTACCAAACTCGGTTGCATTCCATTCCTTGATTTTGTGTTTGATGTGCTTTAGTTTGGATTGGAGTTTAAACATTTTGGTCCCCCTTATATTCCTGGGCTCTTCCCACCATTTTTTCACCAGTTCAGGAAACTTTGGGTGTGTTAGCCAGAATTTCTCAAATCTGAAAGGCCTGTTTTTGGGGGTCTCAAGAAAGGCAGCTTCCAGGGCGATGGGCCAGTGGTCTGATCCCCCACTGGGGAGGATATCAGAGTCAACTATTGTTCCTTCCAGTAAGATGTTTTCTGAGATCAAAAAACGGTCAAGGCGAGAGGCTATTTTGTTTTCTCCTCCTCTTCGGTTGTTCCAAGTGTAGAGCCCATTTTTTGGGGGGATGTCGACCAGTTGGGCGGATTCCATGAAGTCAACAAAGAGTTCTGAGTCTCTATTTAGTCGCCTAAGGCCTCCTTTTTTTTCCAGGAGGGTGGTAATCATGTTGAAATCCCCTCCCATTATGATCTTTGAATGTTGGTATCTTAGCTTTAACTTCATTAACGAGTTCAGGAAAGAAATTTTATCTTCTAAACGCTGAGGCCCATAGACATTTATACAGAGGTAGGTTTCAGAATTACCTGTTAGTTGAAATTCTGTGGCGATGTATGATCTGGTAGCTTCCATAGAGGTGATTTCGATGACTCTGGAGTCCCAGAGGGTTGCAATGCCTCCTTCCCATCCTTGACTGGCTATGTCTATATATTTGATAGTTTTTCCTAGCTTTTTGGTGATGTTCTCCAGCTGATCAGTGGCACATTTTGTTTCCTGAATGAGCATAATATCTGGCTTTTCCTGTTGTAACTTCCTCTTGAGAAGTCGTTGTTTGACGTGGCTGTTAAGCCTTCTTGTATTCCAGGAGATGATTTTCATTAATAATGATGAGGTTATTGGTAGGACAGGAAGGCGTGTAAATCCTTCATTTTGCCTGAATTGATCATTAGGATACCCAAATCATGAAGAACCTCTCCATTCGTCCTTCGGCCTCTTCTCTTGTTTTGCTTCCGTCCTAATGAATGAATAAAAAGACTTTTGGATTGGTTACCTGTGCCTTTCATGATTCCTAATCTTTTCTTTTGCTTGTCTAGCGCCGCTTGTTGTCTTGCTATGAAGAGGTTGCTGATCTTCTTTATTTCTTCCTCTGGGATATTTTCCAGCCCTTGTGTTCTCTAGTGCTTTTCCATATCTGGCAGGTTTACCCCTTCTTTTTCTAGAACTTCATTGAGTTCCAGGTCTTCGCTTTCCCCATCGCTTGTTAGCATGTCTGTGTCTTCATCTCGTTCATCTGCTACTTCATGCGTTTGTATTTCTGTGTTTTCAGCGGTTTCCTCTGCATCCGTTGATCTGTGGTCTGTCTTATTTTTTTGAGGAGCTTCTAGTAGCTTTGTCTCTTTGTTGTTACCTTCCGAGTCTGCTTCTGAGTCCAGAATGTTGAAGGGATTAAGAGTTTTGTTGGGATCTGTCACTGCTTTGTTTATTCTTTTCCTGTAGGCCCTTTGTCGTGATTTTGTCTTTTTGAAAACCTCCTGGTTCTTGGCTGGCTGCTCAAGCTTGGCATCTTCCACTGGTTTGATTAATGGGCATTCCCTGACAACGTGACCGTGTTCATGGCATTTCCTACACTGGAAGGGGATCTGTTCATAGTCGATGGCTTGAAAGTAATCTTCATCTCTGAACTCTAGCCACAGTCCTTCATGTAAGGCACATGAGACATCCATTTCAACGCAGATCCTGGCACAGGAAGTGTACTTCCTTTGCATCGTTGCCTCCGAGGCTTTAATGAAGGTGCCAAGTCGGTCTCCTATGCGCTTTAGGGTCGCTAGGCCCCAGTAATCTATAGGTAATGAGAAGAGGCAGATCCACACAGGGACTTGGGTGAAGGTTTCCTTTTTAGGCACGAAGTTCGCCTTCCATGGCCTCATGTAGAGGCCTGATGATGAAAGGAAGTAAGGCCCTCCATCGAAGACCCTATCTTTGTCTTCTAGGTTAGAAAAGACAACAGTAAAAAAACCCTTAGCTCCAAGATGTACTTTGACATCACCTTTTGGTCGCCAGTGCTGCTTGATCCATTGACAGAGAGCTCTTTCTGTTGGCCACAATCCCATAAACTTACATATGATTGCATGCTCCATCATGTGGTCTCTGTAGGCCTGAATGTCTGGATCTGAGAAGACCACACAGAGGGCTTCCTTCTTTTTGGGTTTGCAGACTCCTTGCAGGGTGTTTTTGGGGCTGAGGTTGGAAGCTTCCGTTTTATCCTCATTTTCTATAGGGTGTTTTCCGTCCCTATGTTCCTTTTCTTCATCTGACGGAGCGATTAATGGATCTGAACTGTTTTGGCCTGCTTTCAGTTTGTTCCCGTGCTTCTCCTGTCTGTTACTGACTTTTACTGGCATCTCTGATCCGTGATTTGGATCTTTCTGCCCCTGGGTTGCTCTTCCGTTGCTTATCCCAGAGCTGTCTTTTCGGGCTTCATACCCAGAGATATTGAAACCTTCATGTGCTTTGTGTTTCTGCATGACTATTTCCCTGTAAGTTGGGGTCCCAGTGGACCCCCCGTCTGCCATTTGTCGGGCCAGTACACGGCCTCTGAGAAGAAGATCAACTAATCGGTCTCTGTGCGCTGCCAGAATTGTTGGTGAACCAGTTCAGAACAGTGCTAAACCCTAGGTGCAGGGTTTTTCCTCGCAAAGCTCCCGACTGGACATAATAGGTGGGATCAAAACTAGTCTGAGATACTCGTATTCTCTTGATCTTTTCTTGAGAATAAATCTTCAAGAAATTAGTTAGGGATAGGTAACTACTAACCTAACTACTTGACATGTGAAAAATATATACATATAACTGTCATTCCATTTTCCGCATAACTTAACTCGAATAAATAATTATATAACTTATAATGATATTTAGTTTTTTTAGTCTGCATTAATTTAAATATTTACATTTACTAGGGATATCACATTTTCGCTAGAGTTAGAAGAAATTTTCAAAAATCTCTTGTCCTCCATGTTGTTTAAATTTTCCTTATACATAAGTTGTTTAATCATAGCCATGCTTTCAATGAGAAAAAATAGTCCTTCAATAAGAAGGATAGGATATGGAGAATTTCCTTTAATCTTAAGATTGTAGGTTATAAACTACTCTTGGATCTTTCTCCACCGCTTTCTAGAGAAACTGTCACCTTAAACCTCACATCAATATAAAATAATAAAGGTGATGAAAATTCCAAAGAAGAGTTTATTTTGATTTTATATCTAAAAATGTATTGACTAACCATTATTTTCAAGTCTATAATAAACTTTATTTTTAATTTATCTTTTTCTCAATACTCGTGATCCAAAAAATTTATATAAAAAAATTCTTCCAAATTATTATTGTAATATATAAAAATATTATAAGTATTATTTCTAAACTTAATTATCATAACTTTTTCTTTTTAAATATATATTTTCATAACAAAATTATATTTTTGAAATATTCTTTTACTTTATAATAAAAAAATGGACATAAATAGGAATTTTTTATAAAATCTGTGCTCGTTCACATCCCAAAAAACTGAGAAATTTTACATTTGGTTATATTTTCATAACAAAATTATATTTTTGAATTTTTTTTTTTAATTTATAATAAAAGGAAATGACATAAATAGGAAATATTTTTTAAAATCTGTGCACATCCAAAAAAACTGAGAAATTTTACATTTTGTTCCAGTAGACAAGGTCATCTGAGAACGGTATGAGGAGAGGTTCAAAATTTACAGGAGTCTTGTTGCTATATTCATGTTTGAGACAGAAACTGTAACTACTATATACTTAAAAAAATAGACCTCCTAACAAAAGGCACTTATATTGAACATGCATGTCTTGCTAAGGAATGTCAATCGACATCTTATCCAACGAGCCTTCCAGTGCACTCCTTTCCATGCTCCTATTTTCATCTTGATGGAATTGAAACTGCAAGTCTGCAATCTGACATTGAACCCAATCCAATTCATTTTCCAATTGACCGATCTTGGACCGGTGTTGTTGTATTTCCTCTATCATAAATAATATGTTAATTTTCCTATTGACCGATGTTGGACTCGTTTTGTTGTATTTCCTTTATCAAAAATAATATGTTGCTTGACTGTTGATTGAGTTGATGGCACAGGGCATTGATCTCTACTTGGTTGTCATATTGGGCAGTGGTTATAGGGGCCAGAATTGTCCATCGAGCTACACTTGTCAAAGATGTAGAGGGACTGCCAAATGCCATGAAGACCAGAATAATAAAGAATTGGGATATACCTCTTCGAGAGAACGTCCTCTATGTATAATTCCGTGAGAATGAGTAAATGACTCTTCTTTCTAATTAGAGCTATGCTTGAAGTCACACAATACAACTAAGAGCCTTTTATGACAGGAATGGGAAATTACAAAATGGGCTTCAAACGAATTCTCGGAATCTCTACACTAGTCAGTGCCTGGTTATTCCAACTAGTTGTTACTGTGGATAAAAGAAATTTCTAGCGAAAAGTCCATAACCTCCAGAGTTGCTCTCTTGAAACAAAGAGGGTCAGATGAGACTCCAACTCTTGGTAGGGAAATTTTGACCGAAGAGGTGCAAAACATAGGGTATTTCTAGGCGTAAAGTTTCATTGAGATTAGGTATAATCTGAGCTTATCTCTATTGCCGATTTTCTGAATATTCAATAATCAAATTGATATGGATGCGGCAATCAGACAGGTATGGGTCATTGAGATGTAGGTATAATCTGAGCTTATCTCGATTGCCGATTCTCTGAATATTCAACAATCAAACTGATATGGGTGCGGCAATCAGAGAGATATGGGTGCAGTAAAAACTTTGACCATGCCCACATCTTTCTTTCTGATTATCTAATATTTAGGGAATTGGCAATCAAGATAAAGATGTTGGTAGGTAAGTAGTCCTCCCAATTGACTCCGCAGACACTGCAGACACAAGCATGAGCTCACCCTACGTAAATGTTGCCATCCCTTCAGAGGTATCCCATGTTTATAGCTAGAACTGTTCCAATCCTCATAAACTTGGCCATCTATTCGCTATATAAATTTTGTCATCCCTTCATCAGTATCCCATGCTTATAGTTGGAACTGTTCCAATCCTCATAAACTTGGCCCATCTATTCGCTATCAGATCTAGTACGGTAGCAGACTTTAAAGAGAAATATGGTATAGAATCATTCAGGTTCGCATGTATTGAATAAATGTCTCCATATAGTACAGTCTTCAAGTCTTCCACCTCAATCAATATGGCTTGTGCGCAACACCTACTGTTTATTATTGAACTGATTCCCAAGGGAGAAAGCTTGTAAGGGAAGCGGATATCATTCACCTTGTGTCTATATTTATTTGATTTTGTACTAACTATTCGAGGAGAGAGAAAAACATTACGAATACTTTTGGCATACATCATGGTATCACTAACCAGCTTGAGCATACATCGTGGTATCACTAACCAGCTTGAGGATCCATTGACTATGCTTTGCTCTTCTCCAGTTCGCACGAAATATTGGCTTGAGAATCAACCTATTTATCTTGATTGCGGAGAATGTGGTAATAGGTCTAGAATTATTTGATTTGTACTAACTATCTGAGGAGCGAAAACAAGACTACAAATACCTTTGGCAAAAATCGTAGTATCACTAACCAGCTTAGGATCCATTGACTATGCTTTGCTCTTCTCTAGTTCGCAAGCAATATTGGCTTGAGAATCAAGCTGTATATTTAGATTGCGGAGAATGTGGTAATAGGATTTTTTGCAGAAGAACTAGGGTGCCTTTAATTCTTCCTAGGAGAGAAGAAAGAAGATTGTTTCTAGGGAGGAGAATGTGAATAAAGGTGTTGAATTGTGAGAAGAGAGTCTCAAATAATGATTATAGAAGAGATATTTTTGTTTTGATCAACGGCCAAGGTGAAGACTATAGAGTTCAATAATATTATTATTTCGTGATCCAAAATGTGAGCGGACTTAATTTCCTTAAACTTATTTTTACATTTGAATTTTTTAATTATATTTAATTTTTATTATTTTATATATTCAAAAGTATTTGTTAATTTTGTATTTTAAAAATAACACAACCTAGTATTAGAATTAACAAAAATTAAAATTAACACTATAATTTCTATAAACTTAAACGAATACAAAATTTATTTAACATTGGTAATTTATTATTTAGGTGAATATAAAATAACAGATCCTGTATACGTCCTAAGTTTCATATAACTAATGAGCCGGGGTAAAATTGTAGTTTTAAACAACTCGATGCAAATAGTTTGATAACATTGCTAAACCATAGTAAGGCATGGATTTTCTAAAATCAGTTTTAGAAAATATAATTTCTTTTTCCGGTCATGACAAAGCCAGTAAGTTTGTTAAGGACTAATAATTTAATTTAAACCTTAATTTTAATTTATATGAAAGAAATCTATATATATATATATGTATATGTGAGAGTGTATTTATAAATAAATAATTGATACTCGAATAAAATTAAATGAATCTTCTAATGTGGGCATTTTTTCATTAAATGTATTTGTAAATTTTTCATTAAATGTATTTGTAAATTTGAATATGATTATTTTTTTGGTAAATTTATTATTTTATTTGATTAAATAAATGGGTCTGCCGTAGAGAGGCAAGGCACTTCATTGCAACTTGGAGATGAGAATAACTAAAAATGTAAGGGAGAGTAGGTTGTCAAAGGCAATTTACATGTAGAATAAACCACTATCGTATGAGTAGATGGATGTGTCGTAAGTTGGAAGATTTTGTTGTGATACAAATCTGGTTCGTTCTCTGAGCGCAAGAACTACGCTTCCTTTGGCTAATGTTTACGACATGGTTGGTTCAATCTTAATCCCTTTGTTAGAAATCAACCCAAATTTATTTTATATAAATTTTATGTAGGGAGGTTAGTCCACTTTACTTTAAGACAGGGAAAAAAAAATTTAACTTTTCAAATTAGAAGTTATAACTTTCCATTTATTTGATTTGCAAGAGTATATATTTATGATAGCTATTTTTATATTCCTATTGGGTGTAAAATATGTTTCTTGTTTTCATTCGCCCATATTTCATGGTATTGGGAATAATTTGGAGAAAATGGCCCCCATATTTTGGAGCAAATGGTCACAAAAGAATAATTTATCTCCATTTAAAAATTCAGGAGTGTTATTGTTGTGCCTATTTAAAGATTTAATATTGTTCTTTTTATTTTCAAAGTTTGCATTTGTTTAGTCACAGTCATATCCAATGCACAACGGTTGTTCACAGAGTTGTGGAATTTGAGTTAAGAAGTCAAGACTCAACACACAATGGTACAAGGTTGTTTGCAAAGTGGTGAATTTTGAATTAAAAAGTCAAGACTCAGCACACATTGGTACATGTAACTTTATGTATATGTTCTACATTCCAAAATCTCTTGTGTTCTCTCCCTTTTCCTCTTAATTTTTTCTTTCATTTTTGGGAATCATAACATTTTTTGTTTGTAAAAGTATTTCTTTTGCTAATAAAATAAGTGTTGTTGATTACCTACCCATTATAGATTAAAATCCATGATGTCCAAAAATAAAATTGGTTTTTTATCATCAAGTGCATCTAATGAGTAGTGATTCTCTTATCTAGTGGCTTCAATCTCTTTTTCTCTTCACCACAATTCAACAAAGAGAGTAAAAGAATAGATTGAAGGGATAGCCTACTTAGTTGTAATGTTTACAAAATCCAAAAAATTCAAAACCATTCAATATCCAACTCAAGAAACATGAGAGAGGAGAAAAATCTAGGTTGAAGTTTCTTCTATATTTTGAAAACTTGTCGATGCTAATAGTTATGTTAATTGGTTAGTAAATATATTTAGATTAATAAATATATTTGATTAGTAATAAATAGTTAATTAGTTATAAAATATATTTAGTTAGTAATAAATTTTTTACTAAATATATTTAGATTTAGATTTGTATCTTCAACAATTTTTTTTTTTTTCTTACTGCCTACTCTCATATTCAAATCTTAAATCGTTGATTTTCTATATATATATATCCAAGTCTCGACTAATAAACATAAACATAATTTTATATTATGAAATCTGTTAGGAAATGTATTTAGATTAGTAAATATATTTTCCATTTGGCTAGTAATAAATGTTAATTGGATAATAAATATATTTGCTTAGTAATATTTTTTTACTAAATATATAAAAATTTAGATTTATATCTTCTCATACTCAATTTATTTTTCTTAGTGCATACGTTTAGATTTAAATCTTGAAACATTCATTCGTTCTATCTATATACATAAGTGCAAGTCTCGACTAATAAACATAGTTTTATATTATGCAAACTTGTAGATGCTAATAATTATGTTAATTGGTTAGTGAATATATTTATATAATTAAATATATTTGGTTAGTAATAAATGGTTGATTGATTAGTAATATTTCTTTTTACTAAATATATTTCGATTTAGATTTGTATCTTCTCATACTTGATTTAGAATTAGATTTCTTTAGTTCAACATCACACACCTTTGGGGGCACCTATCTAACTAGTTTCCCTTTGGGATATAATAATACATTTGTGTTAGGGTGCCTCTCCAAATAGTTTCCTCTTGGGATTTAATAAGATTTTTTTGGTAAAACCCGATTGAAAACATGCAAAAAGTTTGCAATAGCGTATAATAAGAACCTAGAGCAACATTACCAATTATTTTTCTTTTCCCAAATATGGAAAATTAGTTATTATAGTTTAACTAAATATTTTTCTTACTATTATATATATTTATATACATTATCAAGGAATCATCAATATTTTACAATGTTTTCTAATTTTTTAGAACATTAGCCAAGAATTTTCAATACTTTGTAACCTAGTGAAAAATTTGCCAAGATTTAACAAAATTTTATAATTTAGTGAAATATTCACCATATATAATTGAAAAATTAGCCTATACATTTTTATATATTCCATGGGGATTCACCCATTTAGTATACATATAAAATTTGGGGGGTTTGTTAAATTTTTCTCTCATGAAAACAGAATGAAAACCTTCAAACCTTCGATACCACACAGGAATAAATACCTGTTTTCTGAGGATAAAAATTGTATACACACTTTCCCCTTATACAAGTCACATATAAGTTGTGCCAACCAGGTTTTTTTTGCACTCAAACCAATTTTGCTATTGCTCCCCCTAAGCTCGTGCACTTCCCAAGATTCTTGCTAATCTTGTGGACCTAATCTTTCTTTTAGCCTCGTTGACATACCATGTTTCTACTGCAACTCATCTTCATCACTTTTTCATACAACCCATGATGCTACCATATGCTCCCTTGAAACCATGAAACCCCTCATTGCCCTTCTGCAGACTTTTGGTCAAATAAAAGAAAGGATAGAATATGGCGGGGACTAGCTTCTCATACTCATAATTTGAAGAAGACATTGTCATCAATCTCTTATTTATTCCTAGACTTTTGTTTAGCACATATACCTTATGTGCATTTTTTGTTCCCTTTGCTATAATATTTCCAGTGTCTTCTTTTATAATTTTTCATCCTCTTGAAGTAAGTATGACTACATGTCCTCTATCAGTCAACCAATATGACCCACACTTTGGATGTTGTGATTTAACCCTTCAACTAATAATACATTAGCAAAAATTGTGTTGTTAGGTTGGATCTACTTTTATGTAACACTTTTGTTGGTGCATTTTTTTGCAATAATAACGTTGCTACCTTTTCTTTTCTTTAAAGAGATAAATGTGTTCTTATCTCTAGACATATGATGATAACATCCACTATCTATGTATCCGTGATCATCTTCCTCTATCGCACACAATACGAGGCCACATTTCATTTGCTTCTCTTCCTTTTTCTTCAATACTTTGGTATGATGACTATTGATTGAGGCATCATCTTCTGTCCTTTTGTTAAATGAATCCTCCTTTGAATTCTTATTCTATTTCTATTCTAGATAAGTTCTTCCTATTGTCTAAATTGTCTTAAAGAACTCATTGACTTTCTCCTACACTCCTTCGCCACATGTCCAAACTTATTACATGTATAACATCTTATGTGACCAAAGAAGGAGACAAAAGGGTCATGTATTCTAAGATCATTCCACGTATAGGATCTCTTCCTTATATTCCTTTCATTTCAATATGATCTGTAATCTATGGCCTTATGTCCAAATGCATTAGGAGTAAAACAATAGCCATGAAAGAAACTTGTATACCTAACAACAAATAATCTTTTCGTGGAGAGTGTTCTTCCTCGGCTTCTTGTCAGAGACATCCTCTTCTATTTCATCATGTGATTGTAAGGTCTAAGAAATATACTTCTACAATCAACAATAATGCGTCCAAAGTTGTGGAAGATAAAACACTCAACATCATTGATCAAAGGAGGAAAGGAATTATTATTCCTCCTATGAAAGCATGCACTTTTTCTATACTCGTTCCTAGGAGCAAATGGTATTCTTGAAAATTTCATTGTTCTTAGCTTCTTACTTGAACTTTTGGTCAAGTAAGCAACCAAGAAAAGGTCACTCTGCATACTTGACCTTCTAGTCATCCTACACGTCTTCATACTTGAAGTATCTTGCTATTGCATGGACCCATTGAGTAATTCATCCATGCTAAAACTACCATCGTACATAGACACTTCCAGTTTTGTTCTGGATCCCACATTTGTGACTAGCCTTATTAACTGCTCATATGTCATCCCCTCTCTTGGTTCGTTCTCACTTTCCTCTTCGAATATTCTATCTTCACTCTCACTAACATCTCCTATGGTATGTTCCTTTCTTTGAGCTACCTCCATGGCTTCCATCGTCACTTGAATGCACCTCATCTCCAACCAAAACTCGACAGTGACTCCCCTTCTTCCTCGAACTTATATGGTGGCATGTTCATTGTAAACTTTCTTTTTCTTTCTCAAGTTCTATAGAGCTTCCTACTTTGATACCACTTTGACATGGCAAAGGTGATTTGATATTCCTTGTTGGAAGAGTTAGGCCCCAGTTGTTGTTAGCTCCCAAGGATTTAAACTAGGGTCACAAGATAGAGGATATGGTGGGTTGGAATTGAGCAGAGGGACGAGATTCTGACTTACTCCTAACATGATGTTCCAATCAAAATGACGGCGGGAATTTGGTGCGTTTAATCAATGAAGGATGTATGATGGGATCAACGGTTTCAGTTAAATAAAAGGGGGGAACTTTGTGAAGTCATTGAAAGGAGTGTGAGGTCCAAAAGGGATCGACAACTACAATTCATTAAGGTAATCAATAATCCTCATGAATCACAGGGGGGATATGCCTTATGCTAATAGGAGGTGGGGCAGCGCAATCGACTTTGTCCTTGCGACGAAACCTAACATGCCTCCTTGACACATGAACCCTCCTTAAGCTCATTTTGATTCTTTCACTGGAAGCTAGTTCAATGTGTGAATGGGCCAAAATAAATTTCCTACAATAGCAAGTTTCTCAAACTCTCAACAATATTTCCATATCACAGGAAGTCGAAATAGTAGTCAAGCAGTGTGTAATGCTCAACCAACTACTGAAGCAAAATATAGACAATTCTACTCCACAATGGGAAATTTCCCATGCTATGGAAAGACCTATTTGATGACCTCCCAACCAATGCAAATTCCTAGGACCAGTCACAAGCCTTATATATATAACACGAAGGCTAAGAAAAATTATGGAGGACTTAGATCTTTGTCACTAGCTCTTCCAACAATATTAGTTTGGACACAGATTAATTTGACATTCATTCAACAATTTCCTCTTTTTTTTCTTTTATGGGAAGGTAACTCAAACTCAGACATGCAATAAAGTAGAAAAGTACGCATAACTTCTATTATAATTCATATTACGTAAATTTATATCAGTAGGGTGACACTACACAAGACTGAGAGAGAGATCATAAACATCAAATCTCTCCTTTCATGCCTCTCGTCTCTAGAAAATAATATCTCCAGGGGAAAAATGGAGTTGTAACAAACATCCCTTGGAGATTCCTACAGGTGTCCCCATTCTAGAAGATTGGGTGCCACCTAATATTACTAGATATCTACATCTATCCTTAAGGGACACTTTAGAAAAACTAACATATTCCTATAACTTAAAATATCTCTAAAGAAAATATTCTTCATATCAAAATAAAAATAAAGTTTTGGTGACTAATCCACGGGCTAGGATTTGAATCTTAAATTGAAGGATATATGGGTGGGATTTGATCCACATTTGTATGCATGGGTCACTAGATTATTTAATATAACCTCTCTCGGTGCAACCACAATTTGAACCACTACCTCAAGAGCCCCCATGGTTTCGGGTTAGGCTCTCATGAGAATTTAATCTTGCCTAACTCTAGAACACCTTTCACTCTCTATCATTTGATCTAACCCCTTTGAACAATAAAATTTAATTAAATACATTATAATATGTTATATTTATAATTCAACAATTATTTATAATACTAAATAAGTTAATATAAATTTTAATGTATTAACAACTTTGTGTTTTTATTATTTTCTATCTTTTAGCTATTTAATAAATATGATTACATAAATATTTTTATAATTCAAATTAGATATACCAATTTTTTATATAAATAAAATAAATTTGAAAAATTAATAATAACAAATAATTTTAACTATTACGATAGATCCATCTTAAGTACGATCCATCCATCTTATGTATGAATCTAACATAAGCAAAGAGGGATCAAATTTCTTTAGGTGCAAAAATATTTTAGAGTGCAAAAAATAATGTGTAATTTTTCATTGTTTAAATTGTATTTTTTAATGTTATAGACATTACAAAACCTAAACTTGCTAAAAATCTTTGTTAGATTTTAACAAACAAACAAAAGAATATAGATAAAAATGAAATTGTAAGATACTAAGACCATTTCAAATGTTTTACTCATAAAACTGTATTATTTTCAATAGCTTTCTATGATATATACATAATTTTTTAAAAAAATATATAAAAAGAATATACCTAAAAATTAAATTGTAAAATACTAAGACCATTTCAAATGTTAGATCTCACTACCATTTTTAATGACCTAATATTTTATTATATACAACAATTTGAATATATATATATATATATATATTGGAAAAGGGACCTTTGTCAACTCTAAATTGAACATGGACATATTTACACATTGACTTCACACTAGGCTGTATGATAATCCTCTCAGCTCAATTAAACAAATAAATGTATGAGATAGTTTAAACCTGGTATTTAAAATTTAAAAATAATAAATTTATAAGTAATTTAAACTTTTTGTGTTTGTAATTTTTTAAATCTAATTTTAATGAACATTATTAAATTTTTATAAAAAATATTGGTAAACTAAATTTGAATTATGAAATATAACCATTATAATTATATTTTTCCAAATTTATATTTCATTAATTCGGTCAAAAGTTGAAAACAACCAAAGGTATGCGTGCAGTTCAAGTTGCGAAACGCTATTCAACCTTCCCAAATCTATAAATGTATTAAGCACATCTTTTTTATCACTTTTAAAGCAAATCTGGGCTGAAAATGATGCAAAAGCCAGTGAGGCTTGCAATCTTATTATATATTTTTTTCCCTCACTTCCCAACTAAATATTAACTGAAAATGATGCAGGTACTGCTAAGTAAAGCTTGCAGGCTTCCCTCAGGATTTTCCATTGAGCAGTTGATCAAAGTAAATCTTGTAAGTCCCCTCTGGATTTTCAAACAAAAGCGTAGAGGCTTCCCAATTTTATTGAAGCGATTGGGAAATGTAGAGTTTACATAATAGAATCTGTTTGCAGCTGTAGTAACTTCAAATATAAAATGTTAGGGTGGTCATACCTTTCAAATGATTGCAGTATGCACATTGTGCGGTTCACAATGCACACCATATCTCTCATAAAAATAATAGATCTAGAAAACGATCAATCATGTAAAAACAATAGATCTTAGCACGCGCCCAAACATGTATAAGTGATCTGAACGGTAAGTCTTGAATTTAATCACAAATACAACGCCAGAAATCAGTGTTAAAAAGGCCCAGAAGGTTCTTATTGTACTCCCACACACTTCTTTTGAATTGTAAATTACTAAATGCTGACAGATGTCCATTCAAAGCTGATCCAAAAAAAGGGAAAGACCAACTAGTGGTGTGTATTGGGGATTTTTCTGATAAAATCCCAAAAACAAAAAAAAAAATTCAAACACACAAAGGCAATGCTCTGTTTCTACCTTTTCAGGATCTTTTGTGCACACGGAAGCTTTTAAAAAAAAAATCACTGAGGAACAGAGTATTTCACCACCATAAAAACATTTCTATTGATTAAAACAAAATGTCTGATACAAATTTCATCCTCTTTGCTGAGAGGGATTCACCAAAAACAACATTCAACCAAAACTCTGTTTTCACCTGAGAATTCACTGAGCTGGGTTTACTGCTGTAAAACCCTTTTTACATTACTGCTGTAAAACACTTTTATTCATACTGCTGTAAAAAAAAACTTACAAATCAATTCTTCACATTACATAAACTGCGATGCATTTCTATGCATGAGCTCCACAAAAATTATCACGGTGTGTATTCCCCTTCACACTGCTGTGTGAAAAACCTATGTTAATTTGCACGCTACTCCTTCGTTCCTTTTACAATGGTCAACACAACATTACAACCCTCCATTACAGCTCTCCCTGTTCTCCTTTTCGCACTGCTGTGCGTTCATTACGAATTTTTTGAACAACCCCACGAGCATATATTTCATGGCTCGTTATAAAAAGACATAATAAAAAAAGCATTCTATACTATCGTGGTTTTTTTTTTACAATACATATGGTCAACATATTAAAACAAACTTACATATTGTACATATGCCATACCAAAAATTACGTAACGTGCGTATGTGCCCATACCTCCGATATATAAAAACATTAAAATTTAAAACACTTACCTATACTCCTACGGGCATATTTAATTCATTAAATTATTTTACCAGCGGTCAACGAAACTTGAATTTTACTCCACGCAAAAACTTTAATGTTGGTTTGTATGCAGCTTTACACAATCAATGGACGAGAATGTTGGAGCAGATCGGACGGCGGACAAAGATATCGGGAGACATTTTTCTGCAGAACTTTAGCCTCCGAAATGTTGCGTAGGCTGACGTATGGGGAGAGCCACGCGTCTGCACTAAATTTTATCGGGCCCTTGTGTACGGAAACCACTCCATACCAAAGAGCGGTCCGATATGCCTCAAGCGGGTTTGTTGTTTTGCTGCGGTGGTTTTGGGTGACTGCGTTGAAATTACATATTCAACACTCCCCTTTAATTTCAACTGCTGGGCATTCAGTCATACCCAAACACTTTCTCAAAAATTCAAAGCTTTTCTGATCCAATGGCTTTGTCAAAATGTCTGCTACCTGTTCTTGAGTCCTGCAATGTTCTAGGATAATTTCTCCATTGTTCACCAATTCTCTGATGTAGTGAAACCTTGTATCAATGTGTTTCGTTCTCTTATGAAACACTGAATTCTTTGACAATGCAATAGCTGAGCTATTGTCACAAAAAATCACTGTCGCTTTTGCCTGCTCTTGGCCTAAGCTTCTCAACATTCTTCTCATCCACATTGCTTGACATGTTGCTGCTGTAGCTGCCACATATTCAGCCTCTGCTGTAGACAATGCTACAATGGACTGCTTCTTAGAAGCCCATGAAATGGCTCCTGAACCCATATGAAAAACATAACCGGAAGTGCTTTTCCGATCATCTACACTTCCAGCCCAATCACTATCAGTGTATCCAACCAAATCTGAATGTTCTGAGACACTATATAATATGCCAAACATTTTGGTACCTTTGACATACCTTAAAATTCTCTTTGCTGCCTGCCAATGTGCCTCTTTTGGCCTCTCCATGAATCTGGAAATTAAACTAACAGCATACACAATATCAGGCCTTGTAGATGTTAAATACATAAGGCTGCCAACAATACTCTTGTACAAACTAGGATCAAAATCCTTGCTGCTGTCCTCTCTGCTGAGTTTTAATCCCATTACTGTGGGAGTGATCATTGCTTTGCATTCTTGCATGTTAAATCTGCTCAATACTTGATTTACATATCTTGCTTGTGAGATAAAAATTCCTTTTTCATTTTGATCTACTTCTATGCCTAAGAAGTATCTCAAGAAACCCATGTCAGTCATTTCAAATTCTTCTTTCATGACTGATTTAAAATTCTCAATGAGATGATCATCATTACCTGTGAAAATAACATCATCAACATATAAAACAACAATCAAAATTTTACCATCTTTTTCTTTGATGTAGACGGTGGGTTCTCCTTCACACTTGTCAAATTCATTATCCAATAGATATGAATCTATCCTACTGTACCATGCTCTTGGCTCTTGCTTCAGCCCATAAAGAGCCTTCTTCAATTTGCACACTTTGTGCTCTTCACCTTTCTTCTCATAGCCTAGAGGTTGTTCAACATAAACCTCTTCCTTTAACACTTCGTTTAGGAATGCTGACTTCACGTCCATTTGGTAGACTTTCCATTTGTTTTGTGCTGCTATGGACAACACTGCTCTCACGGTTTCCATTCTTGCAACCGGTGCGAAAGTCTCCTCATAATCTCTCCCATATTGCTGCTTGTACCCCTTGACAACCAGCCTTGCCTTGTGCCTTTCTATCTTGCCTTCAGCATTGCTTTTGGTCTTGTAGACCCATTTCACTCCAATGACTTCTTTACCTTTTGGTAGCTCAACCAAATCCCATGTCTTGTTTCTCTCTATGGCATTCATCTCTTTATCCATAGCTTCTATCTATTTCTTATCTTTAATTGCATCTTCGAAATGAATAGGGTCATCAACATGACAATACAAGGCAAATAAGGAATTCATT
This sequence comes from Pinus tabuliformis, assembly GCA_031772625.1. NCBI lineage: Eukaryota > Viridiplantae > Streptophyta > Pinopsida > Pinales > Pinaceae > Pinus > Pinus tabuliformis. Next base: position 483,394,478 of record CM062815.1, read on the forward strand.
CCTTCATTATAAATGTCACTTAGATTTCTAAACTTCTTACCTCTTTCATTTGGAGTGCAAGTGCTTGAAGATGCACTTGAATTTCCTCCTTGTGGTGTGCTTGGAGAAGCACTCTCATTTATCCTCAATGGTGTCCCTTGCTGTCCTTGTGTTGGCGCTGCTGTTTGGGGATGTATTTCAGCCACCTCCTCATCATCTTCATCATGAGACAAACAGTTTTTAACATTCACTGTTTTCTCTATGCTTCCATCCCAAGCTTCCTCTTCAATGAATTGAACATCTCTGCTGACAAAAAATTTCTTGGTGGATGGGATATACAACCTGTATGCCTTGGATTCCTCACTGTATCCAATGAACATACATTTCTCCCTTTGCTGTCCAACTTCCTCCTTAGCTGATCTGGTATGTGTGCATAGGCCACACATCCAAAAACTCTCATGTGGGTGACTCCTTGCTTTCTTCCACTCCATGCCTCTTCCGGCACTTTGTTAAACACTGCTTTTGTAGGACACCTGTTCAAAATGTAAACTGCACAATTTACAGCTTCAGCCCAATAATCATTTGGCAAATGTTTTGCCTTCAACATGCTCCTCGCCATATCCATGATGGTCCTGTTCTTCCTTTCAACAACTCCATTTTGCTGTGGGGTGTACCTAGCTGTAAACTGTTTGTGAATTCCATTTTCTCTACAAAATCTTAGGAATTCCTTGGAGATATACTCACCTCCTCTATCAGTTCTCAAAACTTTAATGTGCAGCCCGCTTTGGTTTTCCACAAATGCCTTGAAATTTTGGAATTTCTCAAACACTTCACTTTTGTTTTTAAGAAAATATACCCAAGTTTTTCTTGTAAAGTCATCAATGAATGTTAGGAAATATTGGCTGCCTGCTAATGATGGAGCTTGCATCGGTCCACATAAATCTGAGTGGATGATCTCTAAGGGTGCCTTTGCCCTTATGCTTTTACTTGATGGAAAACTTTCTCTATGTTGTTTCCCCAAAATGCAACCTTCACATAGACTGTCCGGTTTCTCTATCAATGGTAATCCTCTTACCATTCCTTTTCTGCTTAACAAGTTTAGACCTCCAAAATTGAGATGACCAAATCTCAAGTGCCACAACCAATTTTCATCCTTTGGCACGCTTTAGAAAGCCTCTTGGGTAACTGCTGCAATTACATTTTTGTTTTTCAAATCTGCCCTGATCCTGAGAGGGAACATCCTGTTCCTTGTCATCTTCACTTCAACAATGCATCTTTTGCTGGGTGCTATATCCATGATGGTGCATACATCATTTTTAAAGAAAACATTGTACCCCTTATGGACAAGTTGTCCAATACTCAAGAGGTTACATCTCATTCCAGGGACATAGTAGACATCTGCTATGGTTTTCCTTTCTCCTTGCTTTGTAAATATTTTTACCTCCCTTTTTCCCATAACAGAGATTTTGTTATCAGTTCCAAGTGTAACTTCTGATTTCACATTCTGATCTAGAGTAGAAAAGAAGGCTATGTTTCCTATCATATGGTTGCTGCAACCTGAGTCTAAAAACCATATGTCTTCACTGTTTGTTTCAGCCATGTTACAGGCTAACAACACGTTATTTTGGCTGATGTTTTCTCTAGTGACATTTGCATTTTGTCTATTACTCATATCATGCTGCTTCTTCCTACATTCACTGGCATAATGCCCATATTTTTTACAATAATAGCATTGGACATTGGATTTTTCATACCTTTGTCCTTGAACATGATGTTGTCCTCCTTGTTGGCTGCTGCCTTGGCCTTGGTTCTGATTTGGATTGCTGCCTCTTCCTTGAGCATTTTCTGGGCTGTTCCTTCCACCTCTGTTCTGGCTTCTGCCTCTTCCTCTTTTGTTTCCTCTGCCTTGACCTCTTCCTCTTCCAAAGGACATCTGGGTCTTGAAGGCTTGCTCTAGAGATGAGTTTTCATTTCTACTCAACCTCTGCTCATGTGTTATCAGTGATGCATGTAGCTCATCAACTGAAAATTTTGAGAGATCCTTTGTCTCTTCAATGGTGGTGACAATCGCATCAAATTTTGAGGGTAAGGCCCTCAATATTTTCTCCACAATCCTCCTATCTTCAATGGTTTCTCCATGAGTCCTTAGCTGTGTGACCAAACCAATTACATGTGTGAAGAATGAGTCAATGTTGTCTGACTCCTTCATGTTCAGATTCTCAAAACCCTTCCTCAGCAATTGCAGTTTTGTTGTCTTCACTCTCTCCATGCCTTGATAGGATGTCTTGAGGGTTTGCCATGCTTCATTGGATGTCTTAGCTGCTGCTAACCTTGGAAACACACTTCCATGCACTTCTTGATACAAGAAGAAAAGGGCTTTTGAATCCTTCTTCTTGCAGCTCTTCAGCAGATCCTTCTCTCCTTGAGTTAATGCATTAAACTCATTTTCATCTGCTGGTTGTTCAAAACCTTCCTCAACTATTTCCCATAAGTCTTGGGAAGCAAACAAGGCTTTCATTGTTATTGCCCAATTGTCATAGTTTTTACCATCAAATAATGGGAGCTGCATACCCATGCTATTACTGGTGCTTGTGCCAGCCATCCTTGCAGCCTCAACTATGCTTCAATTTCTTGACTGTGTATTTTAAAACAACTGACTGCTTCTTCAGCAACACATAAAAAAACTTTGTGAAATACCTGAGTATTTTCTTGACTGAGCCTTCACTCTGCTTGAGAAGTTTTACTGCTGCAACAAACTCCTCCCTTCAGCTTCTTTGTCACCTTCAAAGAGCTTAAACCTGCTCTGATACCACTATTGGGGATTTTTCTGATAAAAACCCAAAAACAAAAAAAATTCAAACACACAGAGGCAATGCTCTGTTTCTACCTTTCCAGGATCTTTTGTGCACACGGAAGCTTTTAATTTTTTTTTTACTGAGGAACAGAGTATTTCACCACCATAAAAACATTTCTATTGATTAAAACAAAATGTCTGATACAAATTTCATCCTCTTTGCTGAGAGGGATTCACCAAAAACAACATTCAACCAAAACTCTGTTTTCACCTGAGAATTCACTGAGCTGGGTTTACTGCTGTAAAACCCTTTTTACATTACTGCTGTAAAACACTTTTACTCATACTGCTGTAAAAAAAAACTTACAAATCAATTCTTCACATTACATAAGCTGCGATGCATTTCTATGCATGAGCTCCACAAAAATTATCACGGTGTGTATTCCCCTTCACACTGCTGTGTGAAAAACCTATGTTAATTTGCACGCTGCTCCTTCGTTCTTTTTACAATGGTCAACACAACATTACAGCCCTCCATTACAGCCCTCCCCTATTCTCCTTTTCGCACTGCTGTGCATTCATTACAAATTTAATGAACAACCCCACGAGCATATATTTCATGGCTCGTTATAAAAAGACATAATACAAAAAACATTCTATACTACCGTGGTTTTTTTTTTACAATACATATGGTCAACGTATTAAAACAAACTTACATATTGTACATATGCCATACCAAAAATTACGTAACGTGCATATGTGCCCATACCTCCGATATATAAAAACATTAAAATTTAAAACACTTACCTATACTCCTATGGGCATATTTAATTCATTAAATTATTTTACCAGCGGTCAACGAAACTTGAATTTTACTCCACGCAAAAACTTTAATGTTGGTTTGTATGCAGCTTTACACAATCAACGGACGAGAATGCTGGAGCAGATCGGACGGCGGACAAAGATATCGGGAGGCATTTTGCTGCAGAACTTTAGCCTCCGAAATGTTGCGTAGGCTGACGTATGTGGAGAGCCACGCGTCTGCACTAAATTTTATCGGGCCCTTGTGTACGGAAACCACTCCATACGAAAGAGCGGTCCGATATGCCTCAAGCGGGTTTGTGGTTTTGCTGCGGTGGTTTTGGGTGACTGCGTTGAAATTACATATTCAACAGTGTGTCGGCGATCGCAAAGCGTTATAGAAGAGCGACAAATAATTTTTTATGAAGGTTTGAATCATAATGCGCACTGCGGGAAGGGAAAGCGTTCTGCCCTCCGACCGCCCCAAATATAATAACTCCGTTCATCACATCTTCTTCGCTTTATCAGTGCCCCACCACCATGCATTCCTAATTATTCAGTCTCTATTTCTGTACATGTATCAGTGTCCACTATGCTTCGTGCAGCCCACTGCATAACATTTGCGGAATTTGCCACGTGTCACACAATAATTTGTTTGAGGCTTTCGCTAACTCTATAAAAGCATATTGGCCATAGAAGGTTTCGAATAAGGGATTCGGTTGGTATTTTCTGGGCTTTGCTCATTCGATTACGTTCACTAGGAATTTATAAGACGAGGAAAGCGGCAGTGGAATTGCGAAGCAATGTCTATCCACAAAATCTTCCTTCTCGCCTGCATGACGGTTCTTCTGTTTGCTTGTGCTATTATTGTTGACAGCCGCGTTGCACGAAGCAACCTTGGCTTGGAGCTTGGCGGAGGTTTGGGTCTTGTGTACGCGTCGGTGGGGGCCTGGGCTTGGGCGGAGGCGGCAGCGAAAGCGGGTCAGGTTCGGCCTCAGGCTCTGGCTCCGGTTCAGGCTCCGGTTCTGGATCAGGTTCCGGCTCAGGGGCTGGTTCAGGTGCCGGTTCGTATGCAGGCTCCGGGGCAAGCAACGGTAGCGGTCGAGCTCGTGGTTCAGGTAGCGGCTATGGAGCAGGCTCGGGGAGCGGTAAGGGAACGGGAAGTGGCGATGGCTCCGGTGCGGGCTCCGGTTCGGGCAGCGGCTACGGAAGCGGTTCTGGCTCAAGCAGCGGCAGTGGCTACCGAAGCGGCATCGGGGTTCTGGCTCTGGTTCTGGTTACGGTGGCGGTAATGGAGGAGCTCCTGGTGGAGGATACTAAATTCAATGGGGGAATGAAACAGAAAAAGGCTTCCACTTCTGCCAGAAAATTTAGATCCTTTGCTTTACGCTATAGTTGTATCGAAATATAATATCGCGTGAGTAAATTAGAGAGCCATGACATTCTGTTTTTTGGAATAGTTACTCGCTCCATGATATTCTGTTTTTTGGAATAGTTACTCGCTCCATGTAAAGACTGCAAAATATAAATGAATTATCGTCGTTTGTCGCAATTGATGTGTTTGGCAGCCAGCATCAATTTCGTTACTGAGCTTCAAACATTTCAACCGCTATATTTAACAACGTTCCTTGAGTTGGTACTAGATTTATTCATGAGTTTGAGTGAAAGTAAGAAGCAAAGCACTATATCCGACAATTAGTTGATAGGCGTTAAAATAAAATATTTCAAAAAAAAATAATAAAATTTAATTAAAAATTTAACCTTATTTTAAATATTTATAATTATTAATTATTAATTATTATGGTTAATTTTTTATATATAATAAAAAAGTATCAATGTATGAGTTTCTTCTTCTTCTTCTTTTCCCGGTGTAAAATTTACCATAATTAAGTTGTCAAATCAGCATTAGGCACTATTATCTTTGGCTGCTAGGCTGACTCATCATCGTTTGACTTATCATCATTTCAATAGGAAAACCACGCCACTTGGAATAACCTACTAGTAGTCCTTAAGGGGTAGGGTTTCACTCGTGCCTGATGCCTTTGAGTCTTGAGCCGTCCTTAAGGGGCAGGGTTTCGTGCCTGATACCTTTGAGTCTTGAGTCGTCGGGCAGGGTTTCACTCCTACCTAATGCCTCTAGATTTAGCGTCCTTAACCTGTTTTCTTATGTCTGAAAATGACGAACTCTTAATCAAATAAAAATAGTTTTAAAACATACTCCAAGCCCAATCTATATATATATATATATAATATTACAAGTATAAAATTCATATTTATATAAAATATAATATTATTCATATATAAAATATAAATATGATACAATATTTTTTAAATTAATTAATTTAATTAGATATATATATATATATATATATATATATGATAAATTTAATTCATATTTATATAAAATATAATATTACTCATATATAAAATATAAATATGCTACAATATTTTTTAAATTAATTAATTTAATTAGAGAATATATATATATATAGATATAAATATGATAAATTTAAATTTTTGATCTATAATTACTTTAATATATATATATATATATATATTTATTGTAAAATATTTGGTAAAAAATAAATTCCAGTCATTCACCTAAACATTTTGGAACTCTATCTTCCAAATAAACACTCTAGATTTAAAGTCGTATATTCAAATAATTAAAAATCAAACACTCTAGATAATTTAAAGCCATATAGTCAAATAACTAAAAATCAAACATTTTACAAGTATGTTGATATCAAAAGAGATGCCATTCCTTTCGTACTTGGATTTGAATATATAACATATATGGATGTAATTCCTTTAATACTTTAGATTTGAATATATGATATATAGAGAAGAAGTTATGATGAACTTAAGTTAGAAGATGATAGATGTGAGCAATAAAATTATTATAAAATATAAATTTATTGAATTGCGAAAGGAAAGCGATAATTTGAAACAATATTTTACGAGATAAAATAAGTTGAAATAACAGTAATTATGAAGATAAACAAGTGAAACAACATTTATATAAACAAAACATAAGCAAAATGATAAAAAGTGACCAAAAAACGACAAAAAGTGATAAAAATGAAACTCGCTTAGAAAAACGATGACGACCCCACCGAAGGTTCCTTGATCTTTTTGGGAATGCTAGAGCTCCAATATTGAATGCAAAAATGAGCTCTAGAGGCATCGATGGACTAGATTTGAGCAAACAAGGGTTTATTATGCCCATGCCTAAAATCAAGGAAAAGCGACACTTAGAGAAACTTCTAAAAATAGCAATGTGGCACCTTCGGGAAACTAATAATGGATCCCTACTTCCTAGGAATTGTTTTATCCCTTTAGTTTTCTTTGCTTTTCGAGGAAAATTTCCATGCACAGTGTTGGGATAGATTGTACAATTCGATTTCCATAATATAGCGTATGGTAGTCATTTATCAAGGTCTTTTTTAGCCTAGATAATTTTGGAAGTAAGTGTAATATTCCTAATTAGCCATGGCTAATTGGAATATTTGATTTTCTCAATTTTGCCTTCTATAGTTATTTATAAATAAAAAGGTGAGAAAAGGGGACATAACTCACTTTCAGAATAAAAGTCACTTCCTAGTAGCACAACGTTGTGACTTGAAGGGAAGCCAAGGGGGCCAAAGGGGACGCAGAGATGGAGCCCACACAAACACTTGGAGGGACTGCACAGAAGGGAAGAAACATGTGGCAAGAGAGGAATTACATTGGAGGAGGTGGGCCTTGGGATGGAGAGAGGCAAAGGCTATAAAGGAGAGAAAAGCCTCCTCATTTTGATCATTCAATTAGGTGCATTGGAGCTAGTCACTTCAACTTAGAGCATGCTGGTTGTTTAGCTAGTCTGCAACACTGTTTAGTGCATTAAGTGTCTCCGCTCGGAGATCTCACCCTTAGCCCCGAGGGACTTCGAGTGCCTACTCGGGCAAGGTATTTCCATCAACATTTTTGGTAGTAGTTTCATTAGCAATTTTGGCAGGAGGATTGAGCATCTTGGAGGACTGTGTAGCATGGAGAGAGATGACGCAGTTCTTTCGGCAGGAGTTTTGGATTGAGGGTTGCAGTAGGATTTGTGCTAGGAGATTGAGCAGGGGATCATCCCTTGCATACTAGACGGTTTTGGCAGAGGTTTCAAGCATATTTCTGGAGGGTTTCATTCAGTGGAAGCACAGAGCCTTGAGAGACTGCACAGAACCCCAAGGGGGTGATTTTCGGGGCTCGACCATTCCAGGAAATCTTTCTGGGTTTTTCTGGGTTTCTTGAGTAGAGTCTGATTCCAGAGTTTTAGCATTTTCTGATGAGGGGAATATCCCTAAATCCTCACTTGATTCCAGTAGCAGCAGCAACACAGTAATTCTCCAGCAGCTTCCATGCAGTTCTGAGAGGGGCCATTTCATTGTTATTCTGAGTATATTTCTTCACTTGCCTAGTGCAAGTCGAGGTATTATCTTCCTGATCACCTCTTGTACTCTGTCTATTACTCAGTATAATAAAATGGCTTAGCATTTCTTGCTACATTTCTTGAGTATTTGTTTACGTTTCATGTATACATTGTTGCTTGCTGCACTATCATTATTTCATCTCTGTGAGTTTTCTGGCTATTATACCACTTGTACATTTTTCTAGTTGGGGTTTGCTGGTGTTTGAGAAATATTCCTGAAAAGGGATATTAAAGTGGTATCAGAGCATAGATCTGGCTCAACCTGTGGAGCTAGCAATCTATGACACTGGGGAAAAACCCTACATCTATTACAGAAGTAGGAGATATAGAGACACTGGGCGTAGGTTGGAGAACATGTACAGAGAGGGAGACTATGTTCTTGTGGTGGACGCAGAATAGAAGGAGCCTAGGGTGGACGTACAGCAGAAGGATTAGATGGCAGATGAGGATGGGAAGAGATTTGTGGATATGCTTCTCAAATTAGTGCAAGATCTGTCAAGGCAGATTGAGGTGATGGGGTAGAGATTCACGGTAGTAGAGGCTAGACAGCGTGAGAGCCCACAGGTTTTCCAAGTTGGTGAGGGATCGGGTGCATCCCACCATTTGCCAGAGTAGCGTGATACTATGCAACAAGTGGCCTTGCATGCCCCTACACGCTCTACCATGCCCACTTTCTTAGGAGCAAACATGGGGGCCATAGCCCAGCAAGAGGCAGAGCCCAGTCATATGGGCAATTATTTTGTAGAGTACCAGGCCTATGGGCAGGAGTTCAAGGAAGCCCTCTCATTCAGAGACTTTGTTCAGCTCCAGCAGGATAGTAGACCCCACGACCATCACAGAGGATACCAGCATTATCATGATGGTGACACCCACCATGCAGCTAGTAGATTCCACTTGCCTACGTTTGATGGCTCATCAAATAGTTTGGCAAAGTCTTGGGTGGAGAAGTTGGACATCTATTTCCAACTTAACCAGATGTCGGAGGAAGAGGCCATCAAAGTGGCGACATTACATTTGGATGGTGAGGCCTAGGATTGATGGTTCGATGGGATGGTTACACTCGGGCATTCCACGGTGACGATGTATGCCGAGTTCACTAGGAGACTAATGGAGAGGTTCGACCGAAGGGATCCGAAACAACACTTTGTTGAGCTGACGAGGCTCAAACAAACAGGGAGCCCAGAGACCTACATTGCAGACTTTTTGAGGGTTTCAGTGATGGTGCCAGATCTATCCATGGCATGGAGGATCTACATGTATGTTGAGGGGTTAGCAGAGCCACTTCAGGGTCTAGTCAGATCCACTAGATCAACCACACTCCAGGATGCTATCAGCAGGACCCGGGACTTACAGGATGCTTTACCCAGGGCCTGGACACCTTACCCCCAGAGACAGGCTTTCTAGCCTAAGGGGAAGGATGTGAGGATTCCGCCTCCAAAGGGGAATCCAGGACAAGCATAGATTGATGACGATGCCAGGGGGAGTTGAAGAAGAAGTGGTTGTGCTTTACCTGCCAGGAGCCGTGGGCACTAAGACACAGATGTGCTGCTGGAAAAGTACATTTTATTGAGGTCTTCTCCGAGAGCAACAGGGAGGAGGATGAGGAGGATGACGTGGAGGCAGGAGATAGTCATGTTGTGCAGGGTCCCTTGCCACCACCACCAATGGTAGGTGGTGTAGCTTTTGCACCTACCGGAGGGGCCCTTGCAGCATTGCAAGGAGTTCCCAAGTATTTAATGCTACACGTATGGGGGACAGTACATGGCCAACAAGTATCAGTTTTGGTTAGCAGTGGGGCAACTCACAACTTCATCGATGCACAGATGGTTGAGGGGAGAGGTATACAGACAGAGAGCTTTGATGGGTTTTCAGTTTTGGTCCTAGGAGATCAGACCATGATGTGTGCTCGTTATGTTCGAGAGCTATCAGTGACGATGGGCACCTACGCATTGACTGACTACGTTTTCGTGGTCGATATTCCGGACACCAATGTGATATTGGGTTTTCAGTGGCTTATCACTCTAGCGAAGGTCATGATAGATTGGAAGACCCTAGAGATGGAGTGGGATGATGAGAGGACAGGGAGGCATGAGAAGATACGGGGACAACACACATATCCACCTCAGACTGTTTCGGCTCATTGGATGGATGTATTCTTCTGGAAGGGAGACATAGAGTGGGCAGTGGAGCTGTGCGCATCAGAGGCAGGGACTACAGGGCAGACGATACATCTAGAGATATAGTCCATCCTTGATCGGTATGCCATAGTGTTTAAGGAGATTCTGCCGGGACAGCCATCGGACCGGGGGTTTGAGCACACCATTGAGCTTGAGCAGGGTATATAGGCAGTGATCACTACCCCCTATAGGCATCCCAAGGCCTATCAGGATGAGATTGAGTGGGCCATTCAGAAGTTGCTAGCTCTTGGGCACATTTGGCCGAGCACGAGTCCTTTTGCTTCTTCCGTGGTGTTGTTGAAGAAGAAGGACAACACATTGAGGATGTGCATTGACTACAAGGTCCTGAACAAGAAGACACTGAAGAACAGGTACCCCATTCCCAGGATCGACGAGTTGATGGATGAGTTGAGGGGAGCACGGTTCTTCTCAAAGATTGATTTGAGATCTAGGTACCATCAGATTCGCATGAGGAATCAGGACATTCCCAAGACCACCTTCAGGTGTCACTATGGGCACTTTTAGTTTTTGGTGATGCCCTTCAGGCTAACCAACACCCTAGCTACATTCCAGTCCTGCATGAATCACATCTTCTGCAGTCACTGGAGGAAGTTCGTGTTGGTATTTTTTGATGATATCCTCATCTACAGCAGGACTTGGGAGGAGCATCTCCAGCACATTGAGACAGTGTTGCAGGAGCAGCAGTTCTATGCCCAGCTCTCCAAGTGTGAGTTTGGGTTGACAGAGATGTTGTACTTGGGACACATCATAGGGGTGGACGGAGTGAGAGTCCATGAGGAGAATATCAGGGCCATCAGAGATTGGCCAGAGCCGAGAAACGTGACAGAACTTCGGGGATTCATTGACATTTGTACTTACTACTGGAAGTTCGTTAAGAGTTTCTCACAGCTTGTTGCACCCCTGATAGATATGATGAGGAAGGGGGCATTCAGTTGGTCGGACACAACACTGGGAGCCTTTGATAGGCTCAAGGAGGTTATGAGTAGCTGCCCAGTGCTTGCATTGCCAGATTTTATGCAACCATTTGTTTTGGAATGTGATGCATCGGGAGAGGGGATCGGCGCAGTATTGATGCAGAGAGGACACCCTATAGCCTTTGAGAGCCAGAAGCTCCTTCCGCATGAGAGGTTGTATTCTATATACGACAAGGAGATGCTAGCCATCATGCATGCATTGGCCAAGTTCTAGCAGTATTTGGTAGGTAACAGGTTCAGGGTGAGGACTGATCACAACAGCCTTAGGTTCTTTCTGGAGCAGAAGCATCCACAGGAGAGGCAGCAGAAGTGGATCACTAAGATCCAAGCATATGACTTTGACATTGAGTATGTCAAGGGTAAGAACAACGTGGTAGCAGATTCCCTTTCACGTAGACCAGCCATGTTGTCTCTTATGAGCTTGGATACAGACTGGAGGGCTCGACTCTTAGTAGAATACTCCAAGGATAGGTTTGCATGTGAGGTTTTGGATGGGCAGGTGGCAGATGATAGGTATAGGGTGGTTGATGAGATCATCTATTACAAGGACCAGATCTTCTTGACTGAGCGGTCTCAGCTCAAGAGGAAGATACTACAGGCATCACATGATTCACCATTGGTAGGCCATCAGGGGTTTACCAAAACCTAGAAGGCCATTAGATAGAGGTTCTCATGGAAGGGCCTCAAGGAGGACATACTCCAGCATATCTGAGAGTGCGATGTTTGCCAGAGGAACAAGGGAGAGATGAACCATCCCGCGGGATTATTGCAGCCTCTTCCCATTCCGGAGGGGAAATGGGAGAGTATTTCAATGGACTTCATCACAAGGTTGCCCATGGTGCAGGGCAAGGATTGCATCCTTGTCATCGTTGATCAATTGACAAAGTACAAATTTTTTTTTGCCATATCCGCACACTATATAGCAGCACAAGTGGCCGAGCTATTCTTCAGAGAGATCTTCAGGCTACATGGTCTTCCTAAGACCATCGTCAGTGATAGGAACATTCATTTCATGGGCGGGTTTTGGTGGGAGCTTTTTGGGTTGGTGGGGACGGAGTTGACACCGAGTATCAATTATCACCCACAGACTAACAGGCAGACAAAGATAGTTAACAAGTGGCTAGAGGGCTACTTGTGTAGCTATGTCAGTAGGCAACAGCGAGCATGGCTAAAGTGGCTGCATCTCGGGGAGTACTGCTACAACACTACACATCACATGTCCGTTGGTATGTCACCATTCTATGCCTTATATGTGTATCATCCTTTATCTTTTTCTGACGTTATTTTTGGTGATAGCAAGGCTCCTAGAGCCAAGATTTGGATCCAAGAGAGTCAGGATATCCTTCGCGCTCTCAAGGATAACATGGCTACAACGCAGAACCAACAGAAGTTGTATGCCAACAGGGGTTGGGTGGAGAGACAGTTTGAGGTAGAGGACATGGTCTACCTACAATTACAGCCATATCGACAGTTGTCACTGAAGCAGAAGGGGGCTGAGAAGCTCAAGCCCCGCTTTTATGGGCCATACAGGATGATACGCAGGATTGGATAGGTTGCATATGAGTTGGAGCTGCGCTAAGGCAACATGATTCATAACGTTTTTCATGTATCATGCCTAAAGAAGGCATTGGGGACGCAGGTGACAGTGACAGATGAGTTACCACCTATGGATGATGAGGGGCATTTGGTGTTGCAGCCGGAGGCTATTATTGATACCAGGGAGGGGCAGCTGCGGAGTAGGATGGTCCGGGAATTCTTGGTGAGGTGGAAGAATTTTCCGGATGAGGATGCCACTTGGGAGAGTGAGAAAATCTTGTAGCATCCATCACTTCATTTGCTTGAGGACAAGCAACATTTTTCCAGGGGAGACTATAATATTCCTAATTAGCCATGGCTAATTGAAATATTCGATTTGGCTCAATTTTGCCTTTTATAGTTATTTATAAATAAAAAGGTGAGAAAAGGGGACATAACTCACTTTCAGAATAAAAGTCACTTCCTAGTAGCACAACGTTGTGACTTGAAGGGGAGCCAAGGGGGCCAAAGGGGGATGCAAAGATGGAGCCCATGCAGACACTTGGAGGGACTACGCAGAAGGGAAAAAACACATGGCAAGAGAGGAATTACAATGGAGGAGGTGGACCTTGGGATTGAGAGAGGAAAAATCTATAAAGGAGAGAGAGGCCTCCTTATTTTGATCATTCTATTAGGTGTATTGGATCTAGTCACTTCGACTTAGAGCACGCTGGTTTTTTAGCTAGTCTGCAGCACTGTTTAGTGCATTGAGTGTCTCCGTTTGGACATCTCACCCTTAGCCCTGGGGGACTTCGAGTGCCTACTCAGGGAAGGTGTTTCCATCAACATTTTTGGTAGGATGATTGAGCATCTTGGAGGATTGCGCAGCACGGAGAGGGATGACATAGTTCTTTCTGGCAGGAGTTCTAGATTGAGGGTTGCAGTAGGATTTGTGCTCGGAGATTAAGCAGGTGATCAACCCTTGCATACTGGAGGGTTTTGGCAGAGGTTTTAGGCAGATTTCTGGAGGGTTTCATTTAGTGGCAGCGCAGAGCCTTGAGAGACTGCGCAGAAGCCCAAGGGGGTGATTTTCGGGGGTCGGCCATTCCAGGAAAGCCTTCTGGGTTTTTCTGGGTTTCTTGAGTAGAGTTCGATTCTAGAGTTTCAGAATTTTCTAAGGAGTGGAATAGCCCCAAATCCTCACCCGATTCCAGCATCAACAGTAGCACAACAATTCTCCAGCAGCTTCCACGCAGTTCTGAGAGGGGCGATTTCATTTCTATTCTGAGTATATTTCTTCACTTGCCTGGTGCAAGTTGAGGTGCCATCTTCCTGATCACCTCATGTACTCTATCTATTACTCAGTATAATAAAATGGCTTAGCATTTCTCATTGCATTTCTTGAGTATTTGTTTATGTTTCATGTATACATTGTTGTTTGCTGCACTATCCTTATTTCATCTCTGTGAGTTTTCCGGCTATTATACCACTTGTACATTTTTCTGGTTGGGGTTTGTTGGTGTTTGAGAAATATTCTTGAGAAGGGATATTACAGTCGGTTACATCCAACCCTCAATCTTTGAAGATTTTATTATTGTGATGGAAAGGTGATATCACTACCAAATATTTACTAAAAATATGTATTCTCATCCTATTCCACTTCATCATGTGGTTTATTTTAGACACTTTTCTAAAATGTGGAAATGATTTTAGGCAATGTGAACCTATATTTGTCAATGGACATAACTACATTACCATCATCATAGACTACTTTGCTATGTAGAATGATATTATTGTGTACTTTCACTAACGACAAAACCATTGTGGCTCTTTTTTCATATTTAACATTATCATTGGAAGTGTTGGCATACCAAAGATAATTTTTATGGACCATGGTTCCTACTTTTGAAAAGAAATGATGATGGAACTAGTATCCAAGTTGGGTTTTAGTCATGAATACTTGATACCTTATTATCATGTAGCAAATCAAAAATTAAATGGAACCAATTATGTTTTGAAAACCATGATCCAATGCATAGTAGGTAATTAAAAAAATAATTGGCATTTAATATTGATTTCCACATTATAAGCCAATAAAACCTTGATGAAAATTTCTAATTGATTCACTCCTTTCCAACTAGTTTATGGAGTGGATTATATTTTATCAGTTGAATTCTCATTAAAAAACATCATAAAACTCCTTACGAATCCTCTATTGAGGAAGAAATACTATGCATAAGTTTCATTGCTACATGGCGTTTCTACATTGTATATTAGATTGGTGCAATGTGTGCTTCTCTTTTGTTTTTGTGTATTTTTGTTTTGTTCATTTTCTTATCAAGCTTGGTGCTTGACGATAATATGCCAAATATCTTACCAGTCTATGTTGGCTTTTTAGATGATGCCAATGTATCACTATGTACATCACTTCTCTCATTTGGGTACTCTTTTCATCCATTGACAAGCTGGTGATCTTTGGGGCATCTAACTTGTTCTTATAAGAAACAATGTTGTAGATTATGGCACCATCATTAAGCTTGTATCTAACCCTATTACCCTTAGTATCCACCATTTCATTGTTAAACTAGACTCCCATATTTTGGTCTTGTAGCTTAACCACGTTAATTATGTGGGGCATCATATGTTACTTCATTAGTACATACAAGTACATCTCCTAGATTGATCTTTTGTTTCTACTGAATATTTGAAAATTTCACAAGACTCTAATCACTAAGTAATTCTCTATGTAATGATGTTTTAGATTGGAATTTGTTACGTTAAGTCATCATTTTCAGAATCAAACATGCATGTACATAATTTACATGGGTGGACTAGATAAATAATTTTCACATTATAAGTAGAAACTAAAAAACAATACACACACACACACACATATTAGATTTTGATGCATTAATTCAAAAATGTTTCTACAATGTAAAAAATAGATACATAGGTCTGGGCTCATAAACCAATTTACAACACACATATGGTTGATGACATCTAACAATAACTACGTACTAGTGAACTATAACAAGGATAATCACATCAGTGTTAATGATAACATGTTCTATGCATCGTAGGAGGCTCCTCCAACATGAGGACACCCCCATGATGTGTCACTGCAAATAATATTGAACATCATCAAAGGCTAGGGGATGAATACACATTGGTCAATACCTCAATGTTGTAAGTAAAACGACATAAATCATCATCCTCTCCCTCCTCACAACCCTCCTCATCCACCTCTTATATTACTTTTCGTCAATGAGGATATAGAGATTACACAAGGGGTGGAGTAGGTGCCATGCCTATTTCAAAGAAACATGACTAGTGTAATGGACAACATACCAACATTCAAAAATTTCAACATTGAAAAACATTTACTCACTAATGTCACTGCATTATATTTTTGGGTGAAGGGCTAGATATGCTTCACCACAAAAATCAATACCAAAGTAGGAATAATAATCTATGAATACATATACTAAAACCAAACAAAAATATTCTCATCAAACCAACATACTGTTGCAACTCCTCCTAAGTGAGACACAAACTTTGTCCAGTGTTTTAGGCATGGATTGCATTGGTTTGGATATGGTTTTTTCGTTAGTCTCCACATCGATGGTACTCTCCCAAGGAAGAATGAGAGTAAGATAACCCCTTACCCAAACAATTTATGTCTCCTTGTTTTTCACTTCATTTTTTATTTCATATTGTTCAACAATATTACACACCTGCTGAAAAATGCTAATTCCAAATAGCTCACTATAATGTCCACTTGTTCCGTAGAGGCCATGTGGGGCCCTATGAAATATACTATTTTCATAATGGAGAATATAATAGTGTGAATATCTATGTCAGTCACATCCTTGATTGGGGGTCTTCCACTAGTTTTATGAGATTCAGGTCTACAATATCAAGCCACATATTATTCCACATTCTCCTAACTAATAGTGAGGAAGTAGATGTATTCTATATCTAGGATTTTCATTTTATCTTGTATCATAAACCACTAGATTTTTTTATCCTACATCCCCATAAGCTTATGTAAGAAAGTCACCCAAGTCTTCATTTTTTGAGTCTTGAATAATTTTAGGAGGCTACCTGAACACAATGATCATATAGTGGGAGGATGTTGTAGGGCTCTGGTGTCATCTTTCTTATGCTTTCCCTCTCTTCCCAATCAATAGTTTTGAATAATGACTATAAAATTCCTCTTAAACTATTGAAATAAACCCCTAGATATGATTTTTTCATGGCTCATCACCTTGTCCCTATGTTCACTAGGAAATAATCACTTGTACTAGGTCTTAGACAAGGTAATGAGGGCCTTAGGATTGTCATGTTAGGTTTGGATGGGGGTGATGATGCTCTCATATTATAAATGGACTCATTAATAAGCAATATTTTAGGGAAAATGCATAAAATCTACATTAAAATTATGTGGAGAGTAAAATGGCTAACCTGGAAAAGACAACAATCTAAATAGTGACCTGTATCTCCTATAATCTATGTCAAAATAACAAAGTGGGAATGATTTTCCTCCAAAAGGGGAAATCTCCACTATTACATGCACAAATGATGTTTTTCTCACCTTCATAAGTTTTTTTTACCACAGATGAAAACATAAGAATGTATTTTTACTCTAAGGTCTATTGTGTGCCCTCATTTCTTTTTATATTTTGATCTTTTAAAGATCTCATTTTAGATATTTCCATGGTTATTGATATTAATTAAAAGTCTTAGTTGATGAATGGAATAGTTATGATAGATATGAACCTCAATGTACCATGACATCCACTGGATCTTAGGTTCATTCTCTTGAACTTAGGGGTAGATTTGTCCATTTTTTTTCCATTACATTGGTGACCATCTACGCAATATTCATTGTGCCTTAGGTTTAATCTTACTAGGTTGTGACAATATCCCCTTATTATTCAAACATCACAAATTATGAAATAGAGCATACCTCTTCTTGGATTCCTTAGAAAAACACTCATTTTCCATGTTGGATTACATGTTATAGTACTTTGTAGGACCGAGGCTTTTCTTATAGACCCATAAGCACCTAAATTTAACCTGATTTCTCTCTCTCGTAGCTTTTGGCCATATCACAAGGGATCTTGACAACCTTTTATGTTACTTTTCAATTAATGTTACTCATTGTTCCTAATTCCTTGTGTATATTGATACAGTGTTTCTTTCTCTTTCTTCACATACTGCACCATAGTCACATCTCACCTCTTGTCATTGGCATCATTATTTTCCTTTGCTCAGTTACTTTACCCTTAATGGAGATACTATTGTGATGAGTGGATCTACCTTTATAGTCTTGTTTCTTCATCTTGATTAGGGAAGTTCCACCACCTTATAACTAGATGGTTCCCATTTATACCACTCATTTTGATCCAAATTTAAACAGGAATGCAACAAATTAGAAATATAACCATAAATATAGAGATGTGACAAAATAACACTTTGATTAATATCAAATAATGAAATATGATTACAAACAATATGGAAATGAGATTAGCTCGACGATGGTAGCTTATCTCTAAGAAGAGATGTGGTGGCTACATGCCTCTGAACTACATTACAATGAGGCTCAAGGGCCTTTTTATTATTGAACAATAATAGAAAACCCTAAACAACCAAAACCCTAACCCATGGAGATGTTACACCAAGAGTTTATGGGCCCCGTTGGGGTTAGTTGGGAAACCAACTTCCCGAGATCATGACTTGGTCATATTATCTCCATTTGATGCACATGATATCCCGTTAGAAATACCTCTTTGAGGAATACAATGAAAAAAATGATGTAGTAAAAGTCATTGGTGGTAGATTGCCTGAAAAAATTCGTTTAGGGCCTCAAAACGGCTCTAGAAGTTTAGGACCCGAAAAACTACAAAAAATAGTAAATTGTGCTACAATTAAGAAAACTGAAAAATTGAAAGAAACAATGGTGGGGGTCCAAGTGAAATTGGTCGGTGGCCACCAATATCCACCTGGATCATTCCTCCCCCATTACATTGATTGCCTCCATTAGATGGGGAAACTTCTACTGAACTTGGTCCCTAGTGAGATGTTTTGCAATCTCTGATGTGTCCAGTAATGGTGGGAAGCATGGTCGAGGGCGGTCCACATTGAACACTCGGTGCAAGTGAAAGGATGGAGGAATGATGTTCTCCAAAGCATTGTTTCCCACATCTTTGTTAATGGTGTAAGGACCATATTGAAGTGGTCTGAGCTTTTGATGGGCTCTGGTAAGGAATTCTTTCTACAAATGAAACCAAACTTTGTCACCCACTCAAAACTTGTGTGACACCTGATGTTCATCATGTCTCTGCTTGTACTGGGAATTTTCTAGAATGGAGTGATGATATATCAGCTCATTGGGTAGAGGTGCTTCAGGTGTCAGATCAAACGAATGCTTGACCTGATAGTGTAACGGTACCCCTATTGGTCAAGAAAATATTTCCTTGTATCCTTTCATGATTGTACCCACCTTCTTCGGCTGCGTGGAGGAACCCTTCCCAGGGGCGATGGATGTGGCTACGATCTTCCCCTTACTTTGAGAGCGAACCAAAAAGAAAATAAATTTCCTAGTCTGGGAGATGATCTTATCGCCTTTCTTAGTAGACATCAAAGAAGTGGTGGTAGGTGGGGCTACCTCCAGTATCCTCTATAATGTATTACACAAAGAAATAATAACAGCACGAGGCCTTGACTCATACACAACATGTTTCTTCCACAAGTATGGTTGGCCTAATAATATATCACAAACATCAAAAGGTGCAACATCACATAATACCTCGTCTATGAAGGGCTTGATGTTGTAGGGAAGGCGACACTGCTGGTGGACTCAGATATCTTGTCGTTAGTGAAGCCACCCAATGATGTACAGTTGCGGGTGTGGTATGGTCAGTAGTCCCAGCTGCTTCACGACCTTTGTCAAAATGAGGTTCTTTTGGCTCCTACCATCAACAATGAATTGCAGCGTCAAACCCTTCACCAACATTTGTGAGTGGAAAAAATGCTCCCCCTCCTCTGGATCTTTGGGCTCATTATTTTGGATCTTAGCAGTGGCAACAGTGGTGTTCGGCTCCATATCAATGATCTACTTCCCTTTGTCATTCCTCTTGTCAGGTTCTAACTGGGGGTAAAAACATGCATCTAATTCTGAAGCCTTCAACTCAGCCACTAGTGACTTCCTCACCCAACACTCACTTGTGCTATGAGTGGGGCTCTTGTGGAACTCACACCACTTTCATGTATCCTTCTTTGGCTTCATGGAATTGTTCTTTTCTTGCAGCTTCGACGGGTTGTCTTGGGTCACCCCGCCATGGCTTTGTCCTTTGTTCTTTGGATTCGCAGATCCAAAGTCTCACTTCTTTTTTTTAAACTTTTGCTCGATCTTGACAATGTATTGGTATGCCGTGCTGAGTGAGGAGATGTCCAGGAACTCCATCTCATCCTAGATGTATCTATGTAGGCAGCCACATATTTGAGTACGAAATGTTTCTCAGAATCCTTGATGCACAACTTCGTGCGCAGGGTATTAAAAACATTGGTAAAGTCTGGCACATCTTGGTCCCTTCCCTACTGCAGCATGGTCCACTTTATGTATTTGTCCTCATAGCTCCTGACAGGGTAGTACTGCTCCTTGATGGCATCCTGGAATGAATTCCAAGTGGGGGTGGCTGAAAACAGTGAGTTCGTACTGTCATCCTTCTGCTCACAGTAGGTTTCCGACTAGTCCTTGACATGGGGGACTACTCTGAGAAGAGAAAAAGTAATCTTTTCCTCACGAGAAAAATCGTGAATAGAAAAATACCCTTCTAGTAGATTTAACCATTTATCTACAACATATGCATCTATCTGACCCTCAAATATGGGGATTTCAAAGTTAATTTGTACCTTAAAGGGTGTGGCATTTCTAGAGTAGCTATTTGTTAAAATTGGCAACTAGGGCCAAACTCCATGAGTGTTGTGGAGGTAAATCCTCTCTGCGGACAGAGACGATCCCTACTAGCCCAGACCGGGTCTAGCAACAATCACACAATGCTATCACGCAAGTCCCTAATTGCAAATACAAAGTGGATGGTGAGAACCTACTTGGATTCCAATGCTAGTGTTCGTAGAAGAGATGTCACCCTCATTCCTTTGCCTTGGCCGGTCACGATCCCCACGATCTCCGTGATTGGACACCTGCACATGCAAAGAACAACACGAAAACAAGCATAAAATCTAGTAGATGCAATTATATATCAGTCAGAAAAGATATAACTCGACATCAAGCATAAGACAATGTGAGTGGAACCATAATGATAGTCATCTATTATTAATAAATAACAAAGAAGAATACAACCATTGTTCTGACGTCAAATCCTCCTTTGGCTGGGTAGTCAGCTACACAAGTCTTGCAAAGCTTGTTGGGATGAGGAACAAGCCTCTCTCTCTTTGGGTGACAAGAATCGCCTTACTTAGATTTGGCCTTATGGGTACAAAGAAGGCTCTTGCAGCTTCAAACTCTCTATCACTATGCTAGGACCAGAACTACTGTAATTATGACTAGCTTGCTCAAGGCATAGAGGAAAGCTTTTGTAGATAGAGAAGAAAGAGATAGGATCAACCACATTATTCATGGGATTAGCTTTATCACTTGGAAACTTCCATGAAAGGTGTCAAACCACTTTCCCTTCTATGGAGATTCAAAGCCAAACCATCCTAGCTCAACATAGATTCAGTTGGTGAATGGGTTGAAGAGAACCTTCGGGAGCTTGTTGGTTAAAAACTTTACTCAATTCGGTTCGCACGAGTGTGACTCTGAGACAGAGCGCCAATAGCGCGCCCTTTTTAGAGGATTTCCCTCATTGGCACGGGCAGTGAGCTGAGGACCCGCGCTAATGCAAAAAGAGCTATTTTCATGGAGATTTTGCAGGAGATGTCTTCAGGGAAAATGAAGCTCATACTTAGAGGAATATGATGCAAGTGGTTTCAGGTCATGTCACTTCTCATAGGTCCCGGAATGAGTCCTCCAGTGTGTAGGAGAGGGGTAACAGGGACGGTGATAAACGGTGACAAATTGTTGTGTAACAGATGCCCCCTAAAGCATGAGGCCCGAGAGAGAGAGGGGTGAAATGCTTTACAAGAACATGCGTGACTGAAAACACGACCGCCGAAGAACCTGCGTAAATAAGTACAACTGATAGCTCAAGTACATGATGTAGGTGGTATGGGCGCAGCCATCCATAATAGAGTATATAACGATCTAGATCCAAGGTATGGACGCAGCCATCCAGAGAGGATCGATAAATAGACTCAGGCATGGTCGCAGCCATCCAATGAGTGAGTCATGTAATGATCATAATAAGCCACAAATCGCAACCTGGATCCCAATAGACAAAATCCAGGGTCTTGCGCTCCATCTCGACCAGAACAGAGTACAAGTTCAAGCATGCGAATACATGGGTTGAAGTCGAACATGCATGAACATCGTCTGATTACTAGTGAATGATGAAAATTGTTAACAGATGCGAGAGGTACCACCAGTAATAACAATGGTCCCCAAGGTACTATAGGTACAATCTACGACGTGTGAATTAATGAGCTGGCGTCGAACACTCGTAGAATCATTCGATTGGAGGCCAATGATGAAAACCTCTCGCCGAACACGAAGAACCTGCCATTGAGGCATGCAGGCTCCAAGGCACCGAAGGGAGTCTCTAGATCAGCTTCCTGGATAATGAGCTGGAGTCGACAGGAAGTGAACTTGATCAAAGGTGGGCCATAATGCTTCCCACATCATTGACACGAGACAGAGGAAAGATGTTGTGGTGATTCAGAATTATGTTAGGTATCAGAGGGAGGTTGTATTTCAGCAGAGGTCAACTTCTCTTGAACATACCGGCGGCACAATAGTGGACTTGGCAGTATTTGACATCAAATGAGTAGAGGTCATGGTGACAAGGCAATGAGCAGATGAGAGGTCAAATAGGATCACCCAAACCCACGGAGGCTAATGTGAAACAAGACGATATGTTCCCACCCAGACACGAATGCAGACAAGTGCCATGTTCAAGAGCGATATACTGCCGACACGACAATGATTATGGATCCATTTTCCCCACCATTTCTGGCGAGTACCCCAGTTATTTTTAACAAGCTTGACGGGGATAGCATATGCTTGTGGGCGTCATTACGACGGAATCCGATGTCATTAAGTTTTAACGAGTCTGACAAAGGAAGAACTCGGCGTCTTTTCCTGTTTAGAGAGTCTGAAAAGACAGCAGAAAAGTAAACTCCAGGGGGGTCCTTTTTCATAAAGTTGTGTCTCTCGAGCCCGAAAAAGTATAAAACAATGCTCGAAAGAACCGCCCGACCATTACGATCGAGGAGTACTTTTCATGAGTAGTGATATCGATCTGAAAAAGTAAAAAAGCGAACAACATCACGTCATTTCGTAACCATTAACAAACCTGAAACGACAAGGGTCCGATGATCTTTTCGTTTTTACACGGTTGGAAAAGGGTTTAAAGACAACCGCCTCTTATTTATGTTTAACGAGTCAAGAGGGGTAACCCGACAATCTTTTCATTTTTAGCGAGTTAGAAAAGAGCTTAAAGGTGACTCATCCTAGAGGAACGAGTGGTATAAAGGGTAGCAACTGGTTCCAGGAATGGTGGAACTGATCAAAACATGTAATGGTCAAGAGGCTGGCTAACAAAACCACTCATCGCTGCGGTTCCCCAGGAAAGGTAAAACAACCAAGTGAAAGCACATGATCGGCCAAAGAGATGGCGGCAATGGAATGGAGCAACCAAGGCTCATCTAGCAGAATTCAGCGGATAAAAATGGCAATCATGAGATGTAAATCGGGTATGGGTTGATTTTTACACAAGCTTGAACCATGGAGAACTCTGCTTGGATTCGGTTTCATGTTTACACAAGCTTGAAACGAAAAACTATGCTTGTTATGAGTTCGCATGCCCCCAGCATAATAACGCAAAACGAGGTACATGCCCCCCAAGCTTCATTGCATTCAACTCAGTGGATGGAATGAAGGTTCACTTTCGAGATCTTGGAATGACTCGACTTGGATTTTACGAGATCTTAATAAAAGACTCGATTGGGAAAAGGGGTTGTTTCATTTTTTAATGAGGTTGACACAGTAAAAGAACTATCCTCATAACCCTTGTTTCATTTTTTAACGAGCTTGACACAAGATCAGGAACTATGCTCCGACAAGACCTAGTTTCATTTTTTAAGGAGCTTGACACAGGAAAGGAACTATGCTCCGCCCGAACTTCATCATAATGAATAGGAAGTCGGGGCTTCCAAGAGTGCCACTCCCGGTGGAAGGACAACATCTCAGAATTCAAGACCCAACGCCCCCAGGACACTATGCACGATAGCGGCATCACTGGATCCAGGCATGGGATAGGTGGCCACGTAGTTGATCTGTGGTGGGGGAGATTCAACTGGTGGATGAAAACTAGGAGGGGACGACAACGGCGCAGGAGGCATCGGGGGACTAACGAATGACACTTGATCGATAGTCATAATTCTTCCATCGTGTGGAAAGCAAACCACACGGAAAAGCGAAGAAACGAGGGCCTCCATGGCATAAACATAGTCGCGAACAAGGAGAAGACTAAAGTCTAAAACACCTAGGGTAACCAAGACATCTATATAGACGGTTTTTCCCCCCAAAGTAATAGGGAACTTCGGGAGAACTCCTAGAGATGGATAGGCTCCTCCGTCGAAGGCCAACAGATTCTGAGTGACTGGCCCAAGCTGTGGGGAACCTAAAGCTTGCCAAGTAGTGTACGGCATAAGACTGACAGATGCCCCTTCATCCAAAACAGTGCCAGGTACTGCCTTAGCACAGGCATGTACTGTGATCTGGAAAGGCATATGGGATGGAAGGCGACCGACGATCAGGCGATTCCAATCAAAGGAAGCGACCAGACTACTTGGTGGGGGAATCGTATGATTGCCCCCATGTGCTAAAGGAACCGAAGGAGAACCTTCGGGAGCAGCTGGGTTAGGAGAGTCATTTCGGGACTCAGGAGAATCTAAAGAGACGAGAAGAACATGGGTGTGATTCTCTTCCGAAACAGAGTGAGCGAGCGGTGGACTCGAGTCGACACTCTTTCCGACCAATGGTTGGTTTGGAACAGGCTGGGGACAGCCAGGTTCGGGAAGAGGAGGCTGGACAAGAGAAGAATATGAATCAATCTCTTTGTCAGCAGGGGAACGATCCCCGGCTACAGAGAGACGTTGATAACCAATAGGAAGTTGGGGTGAAGGAGCTGTAAGACTTTCCAAGACAACGGAGGCTTTATCCATGAGTGGACAAAGGTGAAGGGGATGATTGCCTTCACAAAGTCTACAGGGGATTCGAATCTTCCCTTTCTCCTTACCTTTGTGAGTCGATAGGGGAACATCACCGTGAGCCTTAGTGGACGATGAGGGGCGGGCCAGATCACGAGACCATACTTCTAAGACCCTGGGGATGCCAGGACAATCACGAAGAAGATGGTCCCCCTTGCATAATCTACAAGGAAATTTGACCTTCCGTGAAGGAGCAGAAGGTGGCCCGACTTCAGGCGTACTCGAGGGGGTAGCTGCACTTGTAACCTCTCCCTTAGGAGCCTTCTTCTTCTTTGTCCTCTTCTTCTTCTTCTTAGCCACCTGGTTACTTGAATCTAGACTTTCACCCAGCGAATTAGAAGATGAGGACGTAGAAGTGGGTGTAGAAGGGGAGAGATCCACCTTAGAATCAACATGATGTTGTTCAGGTGGAGGGACTGATTGATCAGTAGGTGAGACGGCAAGGACCAGAGAGGTTGAGAACAACGAAACCGACAACCCAACAGTTAACCCTGGGAGGGACAACGTCGCCATATAAGGAGCACCAACATTTCCAAAAGGAGCGAAATGACCAGGGTTCCCATCAGAGGGGATCCCTGGGTTGGTGAACCCCGGAAAAGTTGCCATCGAGAACGAAAAGAAGCCTACTCAAGCTAACGCACACAAGATCTAACCAGGTAATGTTAATCGCGGCCAAATAAATTTTAAGACACAAGGACACAACTTGACCTTTTCATGTTTTAAGAGTCGAGAAAAGGACAAAAAGGTGACTCTAGTCGCCTTCGAATGTTTTGTGAGCTCGAAGTGACAAACTGCTCAAGTGAGCCTTTTCTTTTAAGGAGTCCGAAAAGGATCAAAAGTGACTACTCTGGAGAGACTAGGCAAAGGGTTTACCAAACAAATCCTTAAAACTGCATATACACCTTGGCAGTCATATGAAAACCAAGGACTTCTCGTACGGCAGTCAATCTTCTCGAATGCTGTGTTCGGTGCGTTACGGCTTGTAAGGCGGAAAACACGGCTTCCTGTGGATAAAGGATGATAACCTAGTGGGGTCTCCCCTATATACGCGACGATACGTGGGAGCTCAAGTCCATGCTAGACCACTATCGGGTCACAAAAGGAGGAATCACCCAACCGTAGTGTGAAACAACAGTGACTAGGTTTAACGACGCCGGAGCACGTCTCTAGCCTAGACCTCTAAACAGTGAGCATTATGTTCCAATGCATTTTTAAGTTCATTCAGTTCATTTTACGGTTGATCTTTGATTAGGTTTCGATTTCCAGGTCCTACCGTATGTAATCTCTCACAATTCCTAAAATGCAAGCTATATGCCAAAGAATGTCATTTCGTTCGATGAATGCTAACTACGAGAGAGTTGAGAATTTTTCAAACAAAACGACCACAATCAAGAAGCACTCTAATGCAGCTAATGACAAATAAACGAAACTTTTCTTTGTTTTAAATCACTTAATCAATGAAAAGCTTCTAATTTCAGTTAACTAATGCAACGCAAAAGAGATTATTCGTTTTTCTTTTTCAATGGCAAAGTGCACTAAACAAATTTTGAGAGATAGTAACACCGAGCAAAAGATCAATTTCACTCAATGAGAACACAATCGAATCCCCAAAACACCAAAACAGTCCTTCAAACCAAGAAGAAAGCACAAAGACCTCTATGAGCTATGTAATCTAAGCCCAAACGAAGCCAAGTGAAACCCAAGCGAAAAAGAAACAAATCACTTGGAAAAAGCTTTAACAACTACCGAGCAAACGCAAAAGGTAATCACAAAGTAGACTGGACGATCAAAGAACCCAAGACTCCTACGGAAGGCTCGATGCACCAAGCCACTAGATGCCCTAGGGCTAAAAGGTGTAATCGATAGAAAAAGGCAAACACCCGAAGGATGAAGGTCTAAAACCAGTCAAACCAGGATCAAACACACTCCAGTAATTGAAAAAGACACAGCAAGACACAAAATCCAAGCTCAGAGGGCTTAAGGACAAGCAAACTGAAAAGTTGACAGGCCTGGCGTGACTGTCAGGCTGCAACTCGCGCTTTTATAGGATTGGCGCGGGTTGTCTTTGAGCAACTTGCGCCAATTGGCGCGACTGTAAGGCTAAAAAGTGTGCTAATCAAGTTGGCTAAGTCAAAAACAAAAGCAAGCGACTCAGGGCTTGAAGACAGTATCTAGGTAAACCAGGAAGCAAGAAACAGCAAGAAATCCAACCCAGAAATCTATCTAAGCAATCAAAGCAAGAAAAACCAAAGAGACAAGACAAACTCCAAGTTGTTTAGCTTGTAAACCAAACCGGAGATTGACTGAAGTGGCGTTGATCTACTTCGCTAATGCAAAGCAATAGCATTTCGAAGGCTACCTGGCCATACTTCAGGCTCCGTCTAAAGTTTACAAATCAAACAACAAGATCTCCCCAGTGGAGTCGCCAAATTGGTGAGGATGTAAATCCTCTCTGCGGACAGAGACGATCCCTACTAGCCCAGACCGGGTCTAGCAACAATCACACAATGCTATCACACAAGTCCCTAATTGCAAATACAAAGTGGATGGTGAGAACCTACTTGGATTCCAATGCTAGTGTTCGTAGAAGAGATGTCGCCCTCGTTCCTTTGCCTTGGCCGGTCACAATCCCCACGATCTCCGTGATTGGACACCTGCACATGCAAAGAACAACACGAAAACAAGCATAAAATATAGTAGATGCAATTATATATCAGTCAGAAAAGATATAACTCGACATCAAGCATAAGACAATGTGAGTGGAACCATAATGATAGTCATCTATTATTAATAAATAACAAAGAAGAATACAACCATTGTTCTGACGTCAAATCCTCCTTTGGCTGGGTAGTCAGCTACACAAGTCTTGCAAAGCTTGTTGGGATGAGGAACAAGCCTCTCTCTCTTTGGGTGACAAGAATCTCCTTACTTAGATTTGGCCTTATGGGTACAAAGAAGGCTCTTGCAGCTTCAAACTCTCTATCACTATGCTGGGACCAGAACTACTGTAACTATGACTAGCTTGCTCAAGGCATAGAGGCAAGCTTTTATAGATAGAGAAGAAAGAGATAGGATCAACCACATTATTCATGGGATTAGCTTTATCACTTGGAAACTTCCATGAAAGGTGGAAAACCACTTTCCCTTCTATGGAGATTCGAAGCCAAACCATCCTAGCTCAACATAGATTCAGTTGGTGAATGGGTTGAAGAGAACCTTCGGGAGCTTGTTGGTTAAAAACTTTACTCAATTTGGTTTGCGCGAGTGCGACTCTGAGACAGAGCGCCAATAGCGCGCCCTTTTTAGAGGATTTCCCTCATTGGCACGGGCAGTGAACTGAGGACCAGCGCTAATGCAAAAATAGCTGTTTTCATGGAGATTTTGCAGGAGATGTCTTCAGGGAAAATTAAGCTCATACTTAGAGGAATATGATGCAAGTGGTTTCAGGTCATGTCACTTCTCACAGGTCCCGGAATGAGTCCTCCAGTGTGTAGGAGAGGGGTAACAGGGATGGTGATAAACGGTGACAAATTGTTGTGTAACAATGAGGATCACCTTATTCATGGTTGATAATATTTTATATAAATTCCTCTCGTTGAGAGGTGTAGGATTGGTCTAAAGATCATCCGATTCCGATAAGTATTTATGGAGATATAAATTTATTTTGATTATGGACAAATTGTCAAAGTCGAGGATCAGAAGCCTAACAGACACATCTATTCATCATCAACATTTTCATATAAATACAGCATGTCTCCTCCTCATTTGGATACACACTTCTCATCCATCTCTCTCTTTCTTCTGCGCAAAGAAGAGTCTCTCTCTCTCTCCTGTGCAGATAGATCTCTCTCACACACATGGGAAGGAAGGACGCAGTTTTCTAAGGGTTTACAAACTGCAGATTAGAACTTTGACCAGCATTGACTAGCATTCTCTCTCTCTTGACTACACAGTAGGTGAAGCTAACTCTCCTTGGAAATCTGCAATTTTTGGCACAGGAATCGAGGTGATTTGACCTCTGGTTAGGAAGATATTGACTACCCTAGTTTAGGGTTGATGCCGTTGATGCCGATGATGCTGATGCCACTGATGGCGATGATACTAATGCCGATGATGTTGATGCCGATAATGCTGATGCCAATGATACTGATGATGCTAATGCCGTTGACGCTGACGATGCTAATGCCACTGATGTCGATGATACTGATGCCACTCATGCCAATGATGCTGATGCTGATGATGTTGATGATGATGATGCTGATGATGTTGATGCCACTGATGTCGATGATGTTGATGCCACTGATGCTGATGATACTGATGTCGCTGATGTCGATGATGCTGATGTCGTTGATCTAGGGTTTGTTGCTGCTGATATAAATTAGATTTTTGTACTATTTCTCTCTGCTGAATTATTGAAGATAAAAGAAGATTTGATCAAAGGGTTTCCCCATATTGGGGTTTGTCCCTGGCTAGCTGCCACATCTTTTGTCTCTTGTCTTGGCTTGTTTTCTGCTGATCATTTAATGTTCTATATGAACTTTACTTATGTACATGTGATTTCTAATCTGTGGATAATAGTAAGAAAGATAAGTAAACTGCTCTAAGCATAGAACATACCATAATTTAACATGGTATCAGAGATGAGGTGAAGACAAATCCAAAGCAAGAGCAAGATAAATCACTGAAGAGAAGGTTGGAAAGGCTGTCTATAAAGAACTATGGGGTCCTCAACACTCTTCCCTGCCGAAGACAAGCTCCATGAGAAGTTTGACTATCACGGATGGAAGATTTCTCTTGATCTGACTTTAGAAGATCAGGAAGTGCTGGACCATGTAAGAGGCAATATTATTGACCCTCCATCAAATGCATCTGCTGCTGCCAGGAAAAAATGGAAATCCGGAGAAGTCAAAGCAAAGAAGATCATCTGGGACTCTATCGACAAGCACTTGGTGGCCTATGTTTCTGAGCTGAACACCTCCAAGGAAATCTATGATAGACTGGTGAGTTTATTTAATGGAAAAATGCATTTAAGAAGAAGCGAGGATAGAAGAACAGGAAATTCCCACACTTAAAGGTCATCCCACTGCCTTTTCTTCTCATGCTAAAAGAAGAAACAATTCCGAGGCTAAATCCAAAGGAAAGAATGGACCAAAGGATGGAAGAAAAGGATGATGTTACCATTGCAATAAACCAGGTCATTATGCAAGGGAGTGTCCTGATAAAAGGAATTGACACTGGGATGATGATCAAAATCCCTCTCAAGGCAATCAAAGAAATGGCAAGTCAAATGGCCGAGGTAAGAGGAGTGTTGGAAATGAAGGAACAGGACAACCATTCAAGAAGGCATGAAATTCCAGGTATGAATCTAACACTAATGACAATAAGCAGGATGAATATTATCTACCAGCTGCTCTATCTACCTCTGCTCCTCTGGACTCTTTGGGAAATTGGCTTATTGATAATGGTGCCTCAAGGCACTTCACTAGTTACAAAGAAGTTCTTAATAATCTGATAGAGAAAGAAACCGACCTGGAAATTGTCCTTGGAGATAATATGAAATATCCCGTGAAAGGTGTAGGTAATATCTCTCTTAAATTGAGTCAAGGTAATACACTCCACCTATAGGATGTATTATATGTACCTAATCTCAAAAAGAACCTGGTGTCCATTTCGACAATGGAAGACAAAGGCTACAAGGTGGCTTTCAGCAATGGTAAGAGGTTGGCATTAAGAGGGAGACTACTACACCATACACTCATGAATAGAATGGTGTGGTGAAAAGGAAGAACCGTGCGATTGTGGAAGCTATCCATGCCATGCTTCATTATCAAAGACTTCCGAAGTTTCTATGGGCTGAAGCTGCAAACACCACCGTATATGTACAAAACCGATGCCCCCATCGAGCATTGGGTTCCAAAACTCCTGAAGAAATGTTCACTAGTAAGAAACCTGATATATCTCATTTTAGAATTTTTGGAAGCCTTATATATTCTCATGTGCTGAAAGAGAAAAGGAATAAATTGGGTGCATCTGGAAAGAAAGGAATCTTTGTGGGCTATAGTGAAAATACTAAGGGCTATAGAATCTATGTAGCCAGTCAAAGAGAAGTCGTGATTAGTCATGATGTCACCTTTGATGAAGATATGGCTCTCATCAAGGTGAACAATCTTCCTACTGTGAGGAGCTCTCAAGAAGCTAACACCAGGGAACCGAAAGAAAAATATGATGAAACAATGCTCGATGTGGAAGAACCCATGGATCCTATTGATCCTCCTCCACCTGAGCCTTCCTCTTCAAGGAAGAAGCCTTCATGGATTAGGGGGACACTTGATGATGCTGAAGGACACACAGCTCCCCATGGAACCTTCCATGAAAGTAAGAAGCTGAACAGGTATCAGGGATACCTGACTATCATCAGCATGATCATCCAAAATGAGCCTTCATTATTCATAGATGTCATCAAGAATCAAGTTTGGAAGGATGTTATGACTGAACAATATGAGTCTATTATGAAGAACGATGTCTGGGATGTGGTCCCCAGACCCCAGGACAAGACAGTTGTCACTTCTAAATCACTTTACAAGATAAAGCATGCAACTGATGGAAGTACAGAAAAGTATAAGGCCCGTTTGTCACTTGAGGCTTCTCCCAGAAGGAAGGTATAGACTATGACGAGATGTATGCACCTATTACCCGATATACCACTATCCGCTCGATCATAGCCCTTGCTGCTTGGAAAGGATGAAACCTACCTTAGATGGATGTCAAGACTGCATTCTTACATGGTTCGGTCAAAGAGGAGGTCTATGTGGAGCAACCCAAAGGATTTGAGATTTATGTTTGAAAATCTCATGTGTGTAGGTTGAAGAAGGCCCTCAGTGGGATTTAGCAAGCACCCCAAGCATGATATGAGGGATTGATAGCTACTTGATGAAGCTGGGATTCACTAGGAGTGAAGCCAATCCTAATCTTTACTTTAAGGTTGAAGATGACAGACCTATCATACTGGTGTTTTATGTTGACGGCCTCTTTCTAATAGGTGTAGACCCTCTCATTCACAAATGTAAGAGGGAGCTAGCTTATGAATTCGAGATGAAAGATCTAGGACTCATGCACTATTTCCTAGGACTCGAAGTTTGGCAAAAACCAAGGGAAATTTTCCTATCTCAAGGAAAGTATGTGGTGAAGATACTGGAAAGATTCGGTGGACTACAAGCCCGAAGCTACCCTGATGGAGCTTAACATTAAGAAGTTAAGAAGTAGTGTTGCCGGACCCATTTTACGAGATGATACCGAGTATCAATAGCTCATCGAGGCATTGATTTTCTTGGTGAACTCCCATCTGGATATATGCTTTGCAGTCAACACTTTGAGCCAACATATGGTTGAGCCTCATCACTCACATTGGATTGGTGCCAAGAATCTGCTGAGATATCTTCATGGCACAATCACTCATGGATTAAGATGCATTACCTGAAATGTGAGACTAATTGGGTATACTAATGCTAATTGGGCAGGCAATGTGGAGGATCAGAAGAGCACATCCGGGTGCTATTTCTCTTTGGGATCTGCCTCAATATCCTAGGTGAGCAGGAAGCAGAAGTCTGTGGCTCTGAGCACCGCCAAGGCAGAATACATTTTTGCTAGCATGGCCTCCTGTGAGGCATTCTGGTTGCAAAAGCTCTTCAGTGAGCTATTTGGATTTACATTGGATACCACCGTGATCCTGTGTGACAACCAGAGCAGGATCCATTTATCAGAGAATCTTGTATTTCATGATCGCTCCAACCATATCAATATCAGGTACAAATATACTCGAGATATGGTGCAACGAGGAGCAATAAGACTCCAACATATCGGTACAGATGAACAGGTCGCTGACATTTTGACAAAGCCCCTAAGAAAGGTCAAATTCCTGACTTTCCAAAAACAACTTGGTGTCGTTTAGATACCCTATTATGAGGGTTGAGTATGATTTATTGAGCTCTAGGAGCTCCAGGGGGGTGCGGGGTACTTCTTGGAGTGACATATGACCACAGGGTGACTCACCATCCCCTGTTGGTGCATTTTGTACAGGGTAAAAGGTTCAACCTTCCCCTGTGACACCCCGTGGCGACTATGGAATAGGATGATTAGTTATCCTATGGGCCAGGATGATTTCTTCTCTGTGGTGACTATGGAATAGGATGATTCGTTCTCCTATGGGCTTGGATGATGTATTCTCAATAGCAATTATGGAATAGGATGATTCACTCTCCTGTGGACAGGATGATTCGCTCTCCTATGGATAGGATGATTCACTCTCCTGTGGACAGGATGATTCGCTCTCCTATGGATAGGATGATTCACTCTCCTGTGGACAGGATGATTAGTTCTCCTATCGAGGCATCCTACCCATGCAGTTTGAGACTCATGGGAAGTACCTCTCAACAAATCAATAAGCAGGGAAATGAGGATAGGGACCATAGTAGTACTGATGGACACATCGTTGTATCTATTGTATTCCCTATGCTAGGATGACCTTCATTGATCTAGGATTAATGATACTGGTCTGGGACCAGTGAGAGTGGTACCCACTATGACACTGACTTCGAGTCAGTAGAGGACTAGTCTGGGACTAGTGGTACACACTCTGAGACTGACTTCGGGTCAGTGGTGGATGGTATGATACATCCTCGACCATTTCTTCTTCTTCTTCTTCATAGTTCGAGAAGAGAAGAACAGAGCAAAGCATAGCAAAACATAGTAAGGTAGAGCAGAGCATAGCTAGGCAGAGCAGAGCAGGGCTCAAGATGTTCAAGGTAGTGCATTTGATGGATGAATAGTAGAGACAGTCAAAAGAATTACAGATGGAGTTCTCCCCAATTGAGAGGGAGTGTTAAAATTTGAAAGTAGGGCCAAACTACATGAGGATCACCTTATTCATGGCTGATAATATTTTATCTATATTCATCTCATCAACAGGTGTAGGATTGATCTAAAGATCATCCGATTCCGATAAGTATTTATTGAGATATGAATTTGTTTTGATTATGGATAAATTGTCAAAGTCGAGGCTCAGAAGCCCAGCAGACACATCTATTCATCATCAATGTTTGCATATAAATATAGGATGTCTCCTCCTCATTTGGATACACACTTCCCATCCATCTCTCTCTCTCTTCTGTGCAGAAAAGAGTCTCTCTCTCTCTCCTGCACAGATAGATCTCTCTCTCACACGCGGGAAGGAAGGACGCAATTTTCTAAGGGTTTACAGACTACAGATTGGAACTTTGAACAGAATTGACCAACATTCTCTCTCTCTTGACTGTGCAGTAGGTGAAGCTGACTCTCCTTGGAAATCCGCAATTTTTGGCACAGGAATCAAGGTGATCTGACCTCCGGTTTGGAAGATATTGACTGCCCTAGTTTAGGGCTGATGTCGATGATGCTGATGTCAATGATACTGATGCCACTGATGCCAATGACGTTGATGCCGCTAATGCTAATAATGCTAATGCCAATGATACTGATGTCGCTGATGCCGATGATGCTGATGTCACTGATGCCGATGATACTGATGCCGCTGATGCCAATGATGCTGATGCCACTGATGCCGATGATGTTGATGCCGCTGATGCCGATGATACTAATGCCGCTGATGCTGATGATGTTGATGTCATTGATGCTGATGATGTTGATGCCACTGATGTCGATGATATTGATGCCGCTAATGCCGATGATGCTAATGCCGCTGATGCCGATGATACTAATGCCGCTGATGCCGATGATGCTAATGCTGCTGACGCTGATGTCGCTGATCTAGGGTTTGCTGCTGCTGATATAAATCATATTTTTGTACTATTTCTCTCTACTGAATTATTGAGGATAAAAGGAGATTTGATCAAAGGGTTCCCCATATTGGGGTTTGTCCCTAGCTAGCCACCACATCTTGTGTCCCTTGTCTTGGCTTGTTTTCTGTTGATCGTTTAATGTTGTATCTGCACTTTACCTATGTACATGTGATTGCTAATCTGTGGATAATAATAAGAAAGATAAGTAAACTACTCTAAGCATAGAACATACCATAATTTAACACTATTAAATGTGTCGCCCCTAGGTAGCTGCTAAAGGATCTAGGACAAAATTTCCATCATCATATTTCTTTATCGCTCAAGGGCTTCTTCGAGCAATATTTTGATAGGATCTCCTACCTCCTCGTCTTTATTTTCATCCACCATGGGAGGCCGTCGAGATTTGCGAGGCTAGTCTTGCAAAGGTTCGACTAGTTCAAACCCTAACTCCTTATATCCCGACCTCATTGGGAACATGAAAAGAAAAACAGAGAAAGAGGAGATAGCTTTGATACCACTGATCCGAGTTTAGACAAGAATCCAACAGATTACAAATATAACCATAAATTTAGAGATGCAGTAGAAATAACACTTCCTTTTACTAATATCAAATAATGAATATGATTACAAACAATATGGAAATGAGACTAGCTCGACGATGGTAGCTTATCTCTGAGAAGAGATGTGGTGGCTACATGCCTCTGAACTATGTTACAATGAGGCTGAAGGGCCTTTTTATTATTTAACATAAGAGAAAACCTAAACAACGAAAACCCTAACCTGAAAAGATGTAACACCAAGAGTTTATGGGCCCCATTTGGGTTAGTTGGGCAGCCAACTTCCCGTGGTCATGACTTGGTCATATTATCTCCATTTAACACGCATGATATCCTGTTGGAAAGATATCTCTGAGGACTACGACAAGAAAAAAAACTATCAGAAGTCACTCACGGTATATTGCCAAAAAACATTGTTTAGGGCCTCAAAATAGATCCAAAAGTTTAGGACCAAAAAACTGCTAAAAATAGTAAAATATGCTACAATTAAGAAAACTGAAAATATGAAAGAAACAATGGTGGGGGTCCAAGTGGAATTGGTGGGTGGCCACCAATATTCACCTGGATCACATTTCTTCAGGACAATCTTCCTTTGTGTTATGCTCATGATTGTTAAAAAATTAATGACAATGAACTCACTCTTCATTTCTCTCACTTGTTAAGATAATGAGAATGATAATGAGTATAATACTACCTCTCATATGAGATCATTAAACTACAAAGAAGACACTTCACCAAACACATGTTTATCTCCTTTTTTGAGTCATTAAAACATCCCAAAAAAGACACCCTATTGAGTATCCTTTTCTCTTTTTTGGCCTTGTTATAATTGAAGAAAAAGGATAATATCATCAATAATTTCTTTCTCTTTCATTCATGCTAATATGTGGAGGATATACAAAAAGTAGGAGCGACATTTGTAGTTCACTTAACAAATCTAGCAACATTCGTAATCACCCTTAAACATCACACTTTTTTGTGTTATCATCCTATAATTCACTTACATCTTCCTTAGGATTCATACCATATATATGAGTATTTTAATACTCTATTTTGTTACTTTTCTAGTCATAATGGAGTATGATTTCAATGCCTCCTTTATTTTGTGTGAAATCATGCAGTGCTCATAAGTTAATGTAGCTAATTCATTCTTGTGTCATACTACTATATGTTGAACTCAACCATATATAGTCCTTATTAACCTTTTGTGTCAGCCATCCCTGTGTCATTTGTACTTGGTGACTTAATCTATTCACATCATCTCTTGGTCTATTTGATGTCAATTGTTGAGGGATACATCAAGGCCCTCATTTGATGGATCTCCTCATATCCATGTCAACATTTTATCTATAAGGTGGGTTTAGAAACTAGTAGTAACTTGGAGCTTGTAATCCACAAAGGAAGGTTTCCTTATGAGCAATAGTGGGTTTTTCCTAATTCATACCTAATTGGTTAATTCCATGAATGCTAAACATTATCTCATATTTTTTCATTTCATGGATTGTGCTATGTATCTTGTGGTCCATTTTCATAGTCAATCGGTCCCATCATGTCTTTTAGTATTATACCTTGATGATTGGTAATCAAATGATGTCTACCATGGTCAACATCAACTCATCTATTCACATGATGTAGATTCATACCATTGAGTTTGGGATGAAAACCTCGGCCTTAAGGGAATCTCACTTTTATATGTCACCCTTCCCAAGTTGCAATAGAGCATGTACCATATTATGTATCTTGAGGACACATGCACTATACTTATGTGTCTGATGTCACACTAATGTATAATTTAACATACATCCATAATATATTTTCTAGTGGTTATGATATTTTTATTAATGGCATGGATCTTGTATGTCTTATTTCATAGTCATGTCCTTAAAAGTTCATGTCATGGATCCATAGTGTACATTTATTGCAACCATGTTCAATTATTTCTTATACAAAGCATGGGTATGCCCTCCTTGAGGGTTATCTATATAAAATTGAATATTTGGTATGTGATAATTCCTAACTAGTTCCATGGTTGTTAACTCCTTCCTTGCATCATTTCTTATACCAAAATATCATAACGGATTTTGGTCATCAATTTCTTTTCTAACCTCACACATTAGGCGACATTTATTATTATATTATTTGTCACCCTTATGATGAAGGAGATACTTTAGCTTACATCATTTGTAATATGGGATACCATTCTCACATCCTTATACAATCACAACTCCATGCCCCACTGCTCTAGTTCCTTAACAAAAGGGGGAGGAATCAATCTATCTTAGTTAGCAAGGGGCAACAAAGTTGTGCTCATCATTGGTTTCCTTCAACAAGGAGGAGATGAGTGGTGAAATTTTATATAGATTCATTTCCCAAGATGATGAATTCAAACTAGGATAAGATGAATTAGTGTGGGGTAAATAATGGAATCCATCACTTATATTCTCATGGCTCTAGGTGTCCATAGTCAGCCTCCCAGGGAAAAATAGAAAATGAGACACATGTTAATACACTTCTGTTGGTGTATTCTTAGGATTACTTCCATGCATTGTTGTGTTGAGCCCAATCAAAATAAATGATTCATGGAGGAGAAGAAACTAAGGTGACTAGGAGGGAACTAATATACATTATATGTATAATTTTAAGTACTTGTTATTTTGTTAATGTAAGAAACATAATATTCCCCCCCTTCCCCTCCCCCCCCCACCCCAACAAACCCTATTATTATGTGTTTTGGATTTGAATATATTTGCACATTTAGATTAGATCAATGTTTCTACACTAACATTTCTTCATTTCGAGGCAAGGTATTAGTTGTTTTCTTTCTTTTTGCGTGTAGGTTATAGGAATTTGTGGAGGGAAAAGGATATGTATAGTTGGAGAAGTGTATTCCATGGTTGGTTTGGTTAGAAAAAAATACCAACTAGTGAAGAGTGAATGTATGTACATTGTGACATTCTTGTAACCATGTATTTGAAGAGATATGTGTGCAAGGTATAGGGAAAAAACATAAGTGGTTTACAATCACTTTCTTCTAGACCTAAGATAAATATTTATGGAGCAATAGCCCCTTTGCTGATAGGAAATTTTATGCAAATAATATGTTCACAAATAACACATGCACAAGTAGGTATGTCTTCAATTGTCTATAGCTATATGTTAGCTTCTTTTATTAATTCTATGGATCCGTCTTTTCTTTTATGTGTGAATTATTCTTGTATTCATATATGTTCTTTCAAATTTCATAATCTTATAAATTCCTTTTCTTGATTATGTAACCACTTTTTAGCATTAGATTGAATGTTTCCCTAGACTAGTACAATTGTATTATTTTTCTATACTATTCTTACTTTATTATTGAATGAATTTTTCTTTGTATTAGGGAATTTTGTGTTTTTGGGAATGTTCATAGTGGGCTTCAATGGCCATAACAAATAGATAGAAATAAATATGACACAAGGGACATAGGCAGTTTATAGTTAAAAATAGGTAGCTAAAGGAGAAAATATATGAAATAAATCATTCTTGTGTGTATCCATACTATATAATTGGTCCCTTTATATAACAATAGGGGATTATAACAACCACATGCATAGTTATCTCCACAATAATCTCTCGTTTGACCTCTCAACTAATCTTCATTCCTAACATATATTTATCTTCATCTCTAATCCTTAGATTTATATGATTGGTGAACATCATTATGAACTATCATGTAAATTGCATTTTGTCAAGCCCCTATAATACTAGTGATTCCCCAATTACTATTGTCATTATATCCCTTATTGTTATTATTGTGGCCCTATTGTCCTCATATTGTTATTAGTATGCCCCATAGAAACCCACTATTGTTATTTTTGTGCCCTAATGTTATTACTATTATGTTGGTTTGATTATATTGTGACCCCTTAGACTCCTATATATAGAAGGGAGGTTTAGTCATTTGTGTCATCCAAGAATTATTCATTTGTGTAATGTAAAGGAGGATTCCCCCTTGAAGAGGTTGAATTCTAAGGCGTTGATCTATCTTTTCTATCTTTTTGTGATATGGTTTCCTAACATTTGGTATCAAAGCTTTGGATTCTAGGGTTTCGCTGGTCCAAACAGGTCATCGTGGAATTTTCACTATGACTTTTTTTATGTGACGTTGAAGAAGCTATAAAATAATACCATTTGAGATAAAATAGATCTGAACTTTGGGTCCAAATTTCAGATCTTGTCTCGCTATATTGGCGGAGATATGATCTGAGGACGTTAGGGTTTTTGCAGACGAATTAAGGGAAAATAGTCATAACTTTTGTTTTGAGTATCAGCTTGAAATTTCGTAAGAAGTTGAAGAAAGAGGATGGCCTGTAGTTTTCTTTGTATTAGTTTCAGGTACTAAGGTAAAAAAAGTGACACGTGGCATGTCATACAAGTTCACTCTACTGAACTAGTCTATAATCAGGCCACCATGGGAGATTTGGCATAACTCTTCCTTGGAGAATCCAATCTTGCTGAGACTTGCAGGGTTAGAAAGAGGAATCAAAGGGCTACTGCGGGGTAAGATTTTAGGTATTCAAGATATGTAGTTACAGAGATACAATAGATTAAATATCGGTCTCTTATAAAGTGAAGAAAAGGTGTAGTTTTTTTTAAATTTTGCATAAGATTGGTTTGAAAAATTAGTTTGAAGGAATTCAAGGGGAATAGTGAAGAATTAGTAGCATTAATTAATTCCCTGAAGAGAGAGAATGAAAACACCTAGTAAGCAACCTGAAAGCTCTAGCATGACTCATGAAGAAGAGGAAGAAATGCAACATGATATATCAAAATTACAAGACCAAGTACAACAAATTTCACTCTCACTAAAGGTAAATGAAGCCAAGATGAATGGCATGGAAGCTAATATGAATGGCATGCAAGTTAAGATGGATGGCATGGAAGCTAATATGAATGGAATGCAAGTTAAGATGGATGGCGTGGAAGCTAAGATGGATGGCGTGGAAGCTAAGATGAATGGCATGGACGCTAAGATGAATGGCATGGATGATAAGATGGAAGAATTGAAGATAAATTTGAATAAGTTGCTACAAGAAATGGTCACTAATGGTGAAAGGGTAGTAAAGGAAACTCATGATGAGAACAAAATAAATGTTAATCATGATTTCATAGACTCTAATGTTGGATTGAAGACCCACCATGTTCCAAAAATCGATATGAGGAAGTTTGATGGCAAGGATCCTGGCACATGGATACTACAGATGGAGCAATTTTTTTATCTCCATAATGTGCAAAACACACAAAAGATACGTATTGCAACTTTAAATTTAGAACCAAATCAGTTTGTATGGTACCAATGGCTTTTCTCTCGTAAACAAATTGTCACTTAGGCAATTTTTACGGAAGAAATGATAGCACATTATGAGGATACAAAAAGCAACACCATTTTTAGCCAATTGATAAATCTCAAACAAAAGGGTTCAATGATGGAGCACATTGAGGACTTCCAAAAATTGAACATAAGGGTAAAATATATTCCAGAGGAGCTTAGGATTGATGTGTTCGTAGGGACTTTAAAGGATAATATCCAACATGAGGTTCGACTTTGGGAACCTGATTCTTTGGAGAAGGAATTCAAATTAGAAAGAGAATGGAAAGAAAAATTATGGCAATCAAGAGGCCTACCACTCACAACTATAAAGATGGAAGTGTTGTTTCCCCTAGCCTTCCACAACCTACAAGGTTGACACCACAACAATTGGAAGAAAAAATAGCAAAAGGGCTTTTTTATAGTTGTGATCGCAAATACACTAAAGATCATAAGTGTACTGAGAAGAAATTATTCTTCTTTAGTAACCGGAGAACCCATAGTAAAAACCATTTTGCTTTCAACATTTCAAATCCCAACAAGGATCCATCATCAGGACTATTATTGAGTGAAGATAGCAAGAACTCAATAATAGTCCTGATGATGGATCCTTGTTGGGATTTGAAACGTTGACAACAAAATGGTTTTTACTATGGGTTCTCCGCTTACTAAAGAAGATATTAACCACAAAAGTCTTAAATCAAGAAATTACTCTACATAGATTGTGAAGAGGAGGAAGAAAAGGAACAAGAAATGTCAAAAGAATAGGATATACTCTAGGAACAAACCTTAGATAAAGAAGAAATGAATCCAACCATATTTTGTAATGCATTGGCTGGAATTACCACTCCTAAAACTATCAAGATAGAAGGACATATCAAGAAGAAAAAGGTAATAGTGTTGATTAATTCAGGAAGTAACCATAATTTTATTCATTGTAAGATAACAAAGGAATTGAATTACTTCCTGTATCCATCACTAGAGTGTCAAGTGATGGTTGCAAGTGGAGGAACCATAAATTTCTTTGGAAAGTGCCATAATATCAAGCTATCCATGGGAGAATATGTATTGAATAGCACAATGCTTTCCATTCCAATGGGTGGTGTTGATGTTGTATTAGGAGTCGAATTGCTACAATCCTTGGGTACAATAGCTTTTAATTTTTAAGAACTTTTCATGAAATTTTGTGTGGAAGGAAAGGAAGTTGAATTGAAGGGTATTGTAGGGAAACTAGGAAAGATAATCAGCTCTAACAGTATGACAAAGCTTCTAAAGAAGGAGCAACGAGGGGTAATTGCACAATTATGTTCGCTAGAGGTTCCCACATCCAAATCATCTATTTCTCCAGATCTCCAAAAAGTCTTGGACAATTATTCCAAGGTATTTGAGACTCCCAAAGGTATCGCACCTATTCGTGATCATGATCATGCTATTCATTTGATTCCAAGAAGTGTTCCTCCAAACATCAGGCCATACAAATATCCCTATGCCCAAAAAAGTGAAATTGAACCTATGGTTGCAGAAATGCTAGAGGCTGGTATAATTCAACCTGATCAAAGTTCTTTCTTTCCTCCAGTAGTATTGCTGCACAAGAAGGATGGATCATGGCACATGTGTCCAGATTATAGGGAGCTCAACAAGCTCACTATTAAAGATAAATTTCCCATTCCTGTCATTGATGAATTACTTGATGAATTGCATGGATCAAATTACTTCACCAAGTTGGATCTTTGTTCAGGATAACATCAAATCAGAATGAAGAATGAAGACATTCTGAAAACAACATTTAGAACTCATGAGGGTCATTATGAATTTTTGGTCATGCCTTTTGGCCTTACCAATGCACCTTCTACATTTCAAGGTTTGATGAATTCCATTTTCAAACCCTTCCTTAGAAAATTTGTGTTAGTATTTTTTGA
Source organism: Pinus tabuliformis (assembly GCA_031772625.1). NCBI lineage: Eukaryota > Viridiplantae > Streptophyta > Pinopsida > Pinales > Pinaceae > Pinus > Pinus tabuliformis. Next base: position 483,437,250 of record CM062815.1, read on the forward strand.
TGATATACTAATCTACAACAAGTCTTCAAAGGATCATGTTGAACATGTTGACAGGGTGCTAGAACTATTGGAGGAAAAACAATTATATGCAAAAAGCTCCAAATGTTTCTTTGGAGTACAAGAGGTGGAATATCTAGGTCATATTGTATCTCATGTAGGTGTTAAGGTAGACCCTAGCAAAATTAAAGCCATTAAGGAATGGAAAATCCCCACATCCATAAAGCATCTGCAAGGATTTCACGGGTTGACAAGATATTATCGCAAGTTTGTTAAGAATTATGGGAGAATAGCAGCACCTCTAACAACATTATTGAATAAAGATGCATTTTCATGGACTCCAGAAGCAACAAAGGCCTTCAAACATCTTAAAGAGGCAATGTGCCAAACACCGGTCTTAGCTACTCCGGACTTCACAAAAACCTTTATTGTGGAATGTGATGCTTTAGGAAATGGAATTGGCGCTGCTTTAAAGCAAGATGAAAGACCCATTGCTTTTGAAAGTCATCCAATCAAGGGAAAGTATCTACACAAAGCTATTTATGACAAGGAAATGTTGGCAATACTACATGCACTTAAGAAATGGCAACCCTATCTAATGGGAAGACACTTCAAGGTAAAAACAGATTAGGATAGTCTTAAATACTTTTTAGAACAAAGATTGTCCTCTGAAGAGCAACAAAAATGGGTCACAAAGATGTTGGGTTATGACTTTGCAATCATTTATAAAAAAAGGGAAGCAAAATGTTGTGGCAAATGCACTCTCAAGAAAGGATGAGGATGTGGAAGCTTTGTTGTGTGCCATTTCTATTATCCAACCAGATTGGATAAACAAAGCAAGGGAGGAATGGAAGAATGATCAAGAAGTGTGGGCACTCATTCAAAAGTTACAACAAGATCCTAGTACATCTGATACATTTAGCTGGAAAAATGATTCGTTATGGTACAAAGATCGCTTATACCTATGTAAGAACTCCCAACTCAAACAAAAGATTCTTATGGAATTGCACACTTCTCCCTTAGGAGGGCACTTAGGATTTTTAGAAACTTACGACATGGTTATGAAGGAATTTTTTTGGGATGGCCATAAATCAGATATTCAAAAGTTTGTGGTGGAATGTTTGATTTTCCAACAAAATAAAGTTGAAACAATTAAGACCCCAAGTCTATTACAACCTTTATCCATTCCAACCCAACATTTGGAGGAGGTTTCAATGGATTTTATCACAGGTTTACCCAAGTCCGAAGGAAAGAGTGTCATCATGGTGGTAGTTGACAAACTTACCAAGTATGCACACTTTTGTGCATTATCACATCCATTTAAAGCCAGTACAGTTTCTACTCCATTTATGGAAACAATTCAAAAGCTACATGGAAACCCAAAGATTATTGTAAGTGACAGAGATCCCATTTTCACTGGAAATTTTTTGTCAGAATTATTTTCTTGTATTGGTACTCAATTAGCTCATAGCTCATCTTATCATCCTCAATTTGATGGGAAAACTAAGACAGTAAACAAATGTTTGGAAGGATATCTTCGTTGCTTTTTATATGATAAACAGACACAATGGGTCAAATGGTTGCCACTGGCTGAATGGTGGTATAACACTTCCTTCCATACTGCTGCAAAAATAACCCCATTTATGGCACTTTATGGATATCATCCACCATCAATCACATCATATTTAAGAGCAACCTCTAAGGTTCAAGTAATGGAACATCACATCGAGCATCAACAACAAGTTCTCCAACTCTTCAAGGATAACCTCATGTTGGCGCAGAATAGAATGAAACAATAGGTAGATCAACATTGTAGCAAAATAAGTTTTGATGTAGGTGACTGTGTATTCCTACGGCTACATCCATATAAACAAATGTCCCGCAAGCAAGCTAAGAAGGATAATAAATTATCACCAAAGTTTTATGGTCCGTACAAGGTGTTGCAAAAGATTGGTAGTATGGAATACAAATTGGAGCTTCCTGCAACTTCCAGAGTGCACCCAATTTTCCATGTTTCATTTTTAAAGAAGGTTATAGGTGACAAGCTCCCAGTTCAAACAATATTGCCAGAACTTCATGGGGAAGGAAAAATCATATTGGAATCGGAAGCAGTCATAAAAACAAGAACTCGACAGCTACGAAATCGATCAATTTCGAAGTATCTCATCAAGTGGAAGAACTTATCCACTGAATATTCCACATGGGAGGATGAGAATTTTATACAGAAGCATCTAGAACAATGCTTTTCGGAAAGAGAGGGGCATGTTAGGCCCCTATAATACTAGTGATGTCCCCATTACTATTTTCATTGTATCCTTTATTGTTATTATTGTGCCCCTATCATCCCCATATTGTTATTAGTATGCCCCATAGAAACCCACTATTGTTATTTTTGTGCCCTTACATTATTACTGTTATGTCGGCTTGATTATATTGTGACCCCTTAGACTCCTATATATAGAAGGGAGGTTTAGTCATTTGTATCATCCAAGAATTATTCATTTATGTAATTTAAAGGAGGTTTCCCCCTCGAAGAGGCTGAATTCTAAGGCTTTGATTTATCTTTTGTATCTTTTTGTGAGCTGGTTTCCTAACATATTTGCATGTATGAGTTAATATTTCATACTCCCCCGTAAATAGTACTTGTGATCTCGATATATAATCTTCAACTCTCTTTTGACTTGGTCCCATTTCCATCTTCTATGAATATTTCCTTTGACGTTATCTATCTTAATATTCTATGCTATATGATATGACTTCCTTTATTCTTCATTATTAATCTTCTTCAATCTTTGTCTTGTACCCACATAACATAAACATTGTGGTTCTTTATGATAAAATAAAAATATTACCATCCATTAGGATGCATGAGTTAGCAACCATTGTGTTTGACAGTTCTATGGGAAACATTCTCTTGTACATGGTTTGATGACATATATTCATACTTGTATATTTTACTCCCCCTTCATATTTATCAATCATCATAATAGGTTTTATTTTGTTTAACCATAGCCACACTTCAAGTTTTCTTTGGCTTTCCCTCAACCATTTCACCCTCAAGTGGTTTTGGCTTACCACAAATCATTAAATGGTTTCAGCTAACCATGGACCAGCTGATCAGCCATTTTGGTTGAATGAAAATCTTAGATCATTCAAATTATGGAAATACACTCACCTCATTATATCTTACATCGACACTTGACGCTTAGGAACATAAAATTTCAAAAATTGATTTTAGGCCAATCTAACCCTTATACTAAGATATAAATATGACCATTTTCTTTCCATTATAGAAAACACAACCGAGGAGGAAAATCAAACTTCTTATCGATTCCATCCTTAATGGATATACTACATTTTCATTAACATATGGTATTACTTATTCTTACCTTGCTTATTCATTCCCCATTCATTCATTTCTTTCATCATTATTCATTTTCATTTTTCTATGCTATTTTCTTTACTACTCCGTTCTTCTACGTCCCTTTTTTTTTTTCTTCTTCTTCAATATGCCCTTTATTTTTTATTCCTTTTCTCAAGTCAAGGAGTCCATCTTATTCTTTCTTCTTCTTACGTTTTTTTTTTTCATGTTATTGGTGTTTTTTCTATCATAGTATTTTGTCATGAAGTATGCATCATCTTCATTTGTCTTCATCTTAATTCATATTTCTTGCAGTCTTATTCATTCACCTATAATTACATTCTTAAAAAAATATGTTTCTTGTTAGATTCATGTAACCATCCAATTGGACACCTATGAGGCTAAATTAGAAAACTTAAATAACGCACAAATATCACGATTTGACATAAATTTACATTTTAATTAGAAACTATGAATGACTTCATTACATAACCAACATCTTTCAACAAACACCTAGAATTTATCTTAACATTTTCTCTAGTCTCTCAACTTTTAGCTTAACTTTATTACTCTATATTGATAATTCATCTTGTTTTTTGGCTCATTATATCAATGAAAAATAACCTTTGACTTATAACCTTATGTATTTACATCAATAAAATCATGACACTAACTATTTTTTAGTACAATTCACTCTCAACTTTGGCATTATGTTATTTTTCTCGAAAGTATACTTTGAATCAACTCTTTCTTGAAAATGTCTTTGATTTCTTTAACTAACCATGTCTAACTTGACCAATAAAAAAACAAATTCAAGGGAATTTGTTACATCTTGAAGATTCTCATCTCTGGCACCATCTTAAAATAGTTCAAAAATCACTACAACCTTCCTTATATTCTAGTTTTCTAATAGGATATACCACATACTCTATGCCATAGTCCTCCTCTTTCTTATCTTCACCATAAACCTCAACATTTTTTTAGGCTCCTCCATTGTCTTCTTCTCGGTACCCAACATCACCATCCTCATCATTTACATTATCATCCTCATCTTCAACATCTATCTCTCCAAGGTTACTACTTGCATGTGAATTCCACCACCATTCCCATTATATTTTGTAACATTGATATCACCTTTTTTAGCCTTAGCAAAAAACTGATCAATTTCCCCATCACCATCATCACCCAAATCCCACACCTCAAGAGTAGTCTTTTTAACTCTAACTCATTCTAATGCATCAACAATTTTGGTTGTAGATGACAGACCTAAAGGATACATTGGATGAACTCATAACCTTTGCATCATTTTACCTACATTTGTAGCCTTCAACACTTCAACTATTGCATCCATGGAAAGAAAAAAATTGAAGGAAGTTCACACCTCACTATTTTTTTCCTCCATTTCTTCATCAAGTTCTTTATTAGTGTTACACTCTATAGTGAGGGGAACCTTAATGGATCCTTCATTGGACCATAAAGAAGGAAAGGACGAGAAAGAGGCCTTAATGGCCAAATCAATAGATGGAATTCTACACTAGCTATATATCATCATTTTCTTTTAGCTTCAGACCATTGCAATGGATTTTCAAATACACCAAATCCATCCCTCTCTCTTGTACTCACCTAGTTTTACAATATAACATACAACAAGTATTTGAGCTCCCTACCTATTTCACTATAATATATAGCTTGTATTTATCTTCTTTTGAAGCTTCAATTTCAAGAACGATGATAATTACTTGATATAAATTAGCTCTCATTTTTCGCATGATTCCCATAGTAAATTTTCTCTAGTAGTCATAAGTATCATACACCACTCAATATCCTCTTTTGCACCAACCATTTCGTATGCACAACTTTATTTATGCACACTTTATTTTGAAAACTTTAACATCGTATCCACCCATTTGTGGTAGTGAACATGCGCTCAATATGTTCTCAATTCAAACAACTTCGTTGAACACACAAATTTTTCAAATCCACTCATAATAACCTATTACTACCATACTAATTCTTGGCTTCAATTTCCAACAACAAATATACAATTGATATGAAGCAAGGAGCATGGAGAATTTATAGTCCAGAAACCTCCAAATGGGAAATTCTATTAGATAAATCATTCTCATGAGCATTTTTATTGTACAATTTCTCTCTTTATATAATAAGTGTGACATAGTAGCCAATACCAAATATTTTTAATATATCTAAATTAAAGTAAAAATAAGCAACTCAAGTTAGTCTTAAGGTTTAGAATCTAGTCAATTTAGGTTTTACTAATTGGTAAATTGAGGTATTTTGTTAATTGCAATCCTACATTTTGGCAGTGGAGAATCCAATCCTGTAATAATAATGTCTCATTATAGTGATAATGTTTTTGGTAGTCTAAAAGGCTATACATTTCCTGTGTAAAGTATAAATAGATATATTTTAAAGGGTAATTGTTCTTGCTAAATATATATTCCTTAAAACAAATACAAATATTAAAAATAGATGTGTTTTATTTACTTAGTTATTTTTTGTTTGAATTGATAACTATTTTAATTTATTATAAATATTTTTCTAATTGTTTCCTATTGATATTAGAAAATATATATATATTTTTTACTATAAGTTAATTTATTTTTTCAAATTCATTTGATTATTATGTGCTCAGACCAAATTTTTCAATAAATAATAAATACGTAAGTAATATAAATAAGTAGTTTTTATTTTAAAACAATTATATAATAATTAAATGAATCTATATTAATTTTTAAGTGTGTAACTATTTTTAATATATATTAAATAAAATTTTATGGTTTGAATCAATCTTCCCTTAATTATTAATGAGTTTATCTCATTGTACTTGTTTATGAATAAACCTATTGAATTTTACTAATAAAAGTTTAAACCTGTTAACTAACCATATTTGTTTATTTTGAACTTGTTAATTAATAATATTTATTATAAAAGTAATTTAAATATTATAAAATAATTAAGTTTCATTTTAACTAATCAATTAATGATTAATAAAATTTCATTTTGTTATTGTGCAAGAGGAACACCAATATGGGGGAATTTGTAGGTGTAGAAAAGTATGGGGGATTTGTAGGCATAGGAAAGATCATGTTAACATTTTTTAAATGATTATATAAATCTAAATGTGGATAAGTTAATTGAATGTTGGGGCACAGTTACAGTTTCACTCCTACACAAGCGTGAGGGGAAACATAAGAAACTGTGGAAAGTGAATTTGATAAGTATATTTTTATTTACATCTTATTTCTATCCATTTTTTATGTAAATACTTGCTCAAAATATAGTGGGAAATAATCTATGGTAAATATGATATTTACGTGAGTATGAGTTGTTTACAAGGATTTTATTTTTGGATTAAAAAATCCCTACATAAATATATAAAAATCATGCTTGAATATTGGAACCATATCCATAAATTAGGACATAAAATATGAGATGCAATTCAACAGGAAAATGGGTTGTTAGAGTCCTACCTTGGTAGGGACTAATAATAATTTTGTAGCAATATTTAAATTTAAATAATAAACTCATAAAAACTTAATAGTTACAATAAAAATTTTCAATAGATATCATTAACTTTTAAATAAATTTTTTCAAATTACCACGGGCCAATACCATTGTTTATTAATACCACATGCCTAAAATTCATAACTCATTTCAGAATTCAAAAAAAAAAAACTCATTTAATCAAAATATTTAATTTTAGTTTAACTTTATATTTTTTTAATTAAATATAAAACAAAAAATGTTACACTTTCAAGATATATCTAAACCCTCTACCCTCATCACTAATATAAATATTTTGTAGATATTGCATAGAGATTAAATCAAGGTTTTAATTAATGAAAAATGAGAATAATTTAATATATATAGATGTGAAATTTCTATAATATCACTGGAGATCCGTCTTAACTTTGGATATGCACCGAGAGGGATCAAACATCTTTACTCCAAAAGAGGCTTTAACCTCAAGATATTAGATCCCTCTTGGCACTTGGTAGATTTAGAGTTAAGATGGATCTAGACTAGCTGTTATTCCTTAGCAATGCGGGACTCTAATAATCCATTTGCTTGTTGACCACCGTTAGTTTGGTATTCAATGCAAATTATAATATTTAACTTTAAAAAAAAAATTATTTATTTTACAATATTATCTAAAAAACTAATTTTCGAACATGAAGGTATTATTGCGGCCTCTACACATTATAATGCTATGTGGATAATTGTCTCACATATTTTATGCCATAATTTATTGATATAATTGCAATATTTGTGTAGTGTTTTATTTTAAGCACGTGAATAACACATTTACCATCAATTATGGTGGGCAAAAGTTGATGGTAAATATGTTATTTTAAAGGATTTTAATTTTTGCTAGTTTCCTCTGAAGCTTAACAATGAAATTTTTAAAAGTTTTTAAAAATAGTGACATAAATATTACAATTGTATCCAAAAATTATAGCAGAAAATATGAGGTAGTTATCCACATGGCATTGTGTTGTGGAAAGGTTGCAATAACAATCATTACAGAATAAAACTTGAACCAATTATATTGTAAATAAATAATTTTAAACATTAATAAAAAATAATAAAATTCAATCCATAATGTTAAACTATAGAAAAATTGTAACATAAATAATACTAAGTAAAAAGAAAAATCTACTGTGTAATAAATTTCCTAAAACAAGTATAACAATAAATGACCATAATAACAATATCATTACTAAATATTAATTCAACCATATATTAATTCAACCATATAAATAACTATCTCCACAATAATCTCTTCATACATCTCTCGAATAACATTCATCCCCTACATGTATCATCTACCCTTTCCCATTGAGCGCATAATGAATGTCCATGTGTTGATTCTTGTGGTGACGTGATTTGGCATGCGGTTAATTTTGGGGGTGATGATGGAATAGGCTAAACATACTCTTCGAAGTTTATTAAAATGACCCCATTGTCCTTTTTGGAGCTAACCCATTTGCCTCTTGGTTTTGGTGCCTTGGGATGTGCTAATAAGCAATTGTGACCACAATGTCTTTTCCTTAATTGAATTCTATCCAAAATAGAGCTTAGATGATATTCTAGGTTAAAGATAAGAGAAATGATAATTACTACCAAGCCTCTAATCATTTTTACCTTTGAGACATTAATAGCTTATGCATGTTTAATTCTATTAATAAAGTATACGATTGTGTTACATTATTGGTTTCTGCTTTGAGCTTGCATGCACAAGAATAAAATTTTGTCCCCTTGCAACTATAAATAATCCTATCACTTACCATGAGCATAAAATGAGTAGTAGAATTGTTAGGAGAAGTTTAATGAACCAGTCATTTTAAATTAAATATGATAATGATGACGATTATGATTAATGACCTTTAATACTGAATGACCTTTAATATTGAATGGTCTCATGGTCTTAGAAGGTAAGATTTATTTGAATCTTTTAGATTTGTATTTTTATGTTCAAAATGAAATAAGAGAAGTGTTTTAGGATTAACATAGTTTTGTTGAGTTAAAAGTCAAGAAGGTTGGTATTGTGAGGAATATTTTGAAAATTAGATTTGGTATGACTATAAGGTGTGCAATATAAGAGAAAGTTGTTTTCATATTCAAATCTCCATGTTGCACATAAATGATCAACTCTATCAACCCATGGTGTTTTGGGAATTGGTAGACTCCCAGTTTCACTATGGAGTTCATAAGAATTTGTTCTTACTTTAGCAATGTTTATTTTCTTCTTTACACTAGCTAAGAAAAACATATATTTTTTTATTTTCAAGGTTTTGGGTTGATCACCTCCTTATAGTGTCTTAACTTTATTTTCCCTCTAACTCCATCTCACCCAAAAAAATTATGCTTAAACTTTGATGTAATAATATTTTTTATAATATATTTATTCTGCAGAATGATCTACTACTTTATCACCCAATGGTTTAGTGAAGATCGAACATCCTTATGCCATCACTACTTGAGCCGAAGGTGGTGGCTTTGGCTAGAGTTTGAAGCAATGTTAGGAACATATTTTCGTCCATGTTTTTAATCTTCTTCATAAACATAATATACATAGTCATGTCCATGCTTCCATTGTGGGAAATGATTTCCTCAATGAGGATCATAATATAGGGTGCATTTCCTTTAATCCTAAGAGTTTATGTTATAAATTACTTTTGGATTTGTTATTTCTTACTCCATGACTCTCTAGAGATACTACAACCCCACATATCACATCCATATAAATTAATAGGGGTGACAAGAGTCTTAAAGAGGAAATTTTTATCCCATGTCAAAAGATATGTTGACTTATAATTTTTTTAAATGCCATAATAAGTTTTCCATCTTCCATTTATATTTTTCTTAATGTTATAATTCTTGTTGACTTGTGATGGATATAAATTCCTAGATATTTGTATGAATGAACTTCCTCCAACTTTTTGTTGTCATATATGAAAGTACCATATCTAACCTTTCCAAGTTTGATGATCACTATTTTTGTTTGCCCGGCATTAATAGTCATACCCAATGCCCATCTTGGCATGGAAACATTTAAGGATTTCTATTGTCTTGTCAAGATCATAATGGCTCATATCCAAAAGAATAAAAACATCAATATAAAGGAGAAAAGTTATGACTATACTAGTGAGATTAGGGAAAACACAGTCTACCTCTTCCAAACACTTTTCTAGCTTATCAATGTATATGCCACAAATGACACTGGACAAAGGACACCCTTGTTTGACTCCCATATTATAATTGTTTTCTTTTGACCAACCTTCCATGGTCCTAAGCTTGGAAATAATGTTCTCAACAACCTTATCATGACATCCCTCAACTCAAGAAGAACCATTATGTCTTCTAACCTTTTCCATAGGTTCATCCAAGGAAAAATGCTAAAGAATATTCTAAAGTCTTTGAAATAACAAAATATATCAGTTGTATCATCTACAATGATATTGTGAGTAACATGGTGATCCACAATTGAATGATATCTCTAAAAGATAGCTTATCCTTTAGATATTTATCATAGATTTCTAGCCATAGGTTAATCTTCTATTCCAAAATAACTCTTTACAACATAAGTAAAATTGGGCTAATCATAATGGTAATGAGAGGGAATGTTTTTATTCCCACTCTTAAAGTTAAGTACAATGTGCATATATAATTAATAATGAAGTGTTATGTACCATGAGTCCTCTCGACTAACTTATTTTTGTTCAAGGGGTTTCCATAGGCACCTACATGTTATAGTGATGTCATTTAGAATTGACCTTGTGCCATGTGAGTATAGAACTAGCTTAGTTGTTGGTTCATAAATTAATATATATATATATATATATATATATATATATATATATATATATATATATATATATATATATATATATCACATTTTCTTGACTTGAGTAGGATATATCCTTCTTGAACCCAAATATATGAGAGAAAACAATTTATTTTTTAATATGTAATTTTTTTCATCATTTCATTTGATGTCATGTATTAAGAAATTACACATTGAGAAATTTGATTCATCTAAATAATCAATAGGTACTAGATAGTTTCAAGTTGATTTAATTTTTTAAAATGATCTCATATATAAGTAATTATTTTTTTTTTGTTTTTTACTACAATATGAGACAATGCCTCCCCATATTAGTTTGTTAAATTACAAAGATGTGGTTTGCTAACCAAATTCAATTTGGTCTAGGTATCTTGTATACTCTAAAAGAGATATCAAAAAATTATAAAAAAAAATAACTTTCATGAAAAACTATGATGAATGAGGAGTCAAATCCTAAATGGAGGGATCAATGGGTCTAAAATCTAGGGAAATTTCAAAATATGATGACTAAAGAGTCAAATCCTAAACAAAGAGATCAATAGTTCTAAAATCTAGGGAAATTTCATTCACATCCAAGACAACAAATTTCAACTGAAAGAAAGAATTGACACAAAAAGAATATGATTGATTACCTTAAGCTGTAAATTTGGCTACACTGTATGTCAATTTCATCCTCAACATGCTAGTTGCTTCATATAGTTTGATAAGGATATCCATTACTAAAACCATCTAGAGAGATGTTTGTTTATTACTAAACTAAACATGAAAAATACTTGCTTGAAACTCCATTTCTTTACCAGATGGGAGGAATGAAGTCATGTGCTACCATGCTGCCATCATTGCAACTATCGAGAAAGAATAAACTCAAAACCAAACAGTTCATGCGTGGAACTCCACCATGACTATCCTAAGTGTCACATTAGATTTTGGATTAAATTCAATGTTCAATCTTAGGACACAAGCCAGCCGATATCTCCATGACCAAACGTCGTATGGAGTGCACATTCTCTTGAATGCTAGAATGTGGTGGGGGGGCAGTCTAGCCAAAACAATGTTGTTATTAAGGAACCCAGGCACGTTCACCCAAGATCGGCTCCCATATTATTATGCCTTAGTACATGATAAGATGGGACCTATTAAAAATTTAAATTCATTAATATAAGTATGAAATAAATCTATTAAACTTGCAAAAGATAGTGGTAAATTAAAATATCTTAAACAATAATAATTAATTAAAATACATATATGCAGCCTTAATATTTTAACACAAATTTTAATTTTGGTTGAGATAAAATAAATTAAAAGATCTTAAATTGTTCGACCTGCGTTCAATGCTACTATTGAATTATTCAGATCGTTTTCATCACTTATCAAGCAAATCTTAGACCAAAATCATGTAAATGCCGCTCAGGAAGCGTTGCAGTCTTTTCAAAAACTTGGATTTCTTGACACCAGGCTCAAATCACCAAATGCCAGAACAAAGTTGCTCTGTCACCGATATGATAAAAAGCCACCTTGGATATTCCAATGATTAGCTCACCAAAATAGATTTACACATAAAAATGACTCTTACATTGAACGGTTTTATCACCCCGGTAAAAGAGTAGAGGACTCCCAAAATTTTGTAGGAGATTGTTTTAGTTAGATATTACATATTAGAATCTGTTTGTAGCTCTCTCCGATAACTTCAAACCTGAAATTTTAGAGTGCCTTATCTTTCCAATAATTGCAGAACGCGCATTGGGTGGTCCACGATGCAACTATTCCTTGTCACGATATCTCTCAAAATTATTGGATCTCCAAGTACACCCACCCATGTATAGTGGCAAATAATTTTTTATCGACGTTTGAAACATGGCCACATGGACGACAGCGCTCCGCCGTCCAACCGCACCAAATATACAACTTCCTTCTTCTCATCTCCTTCAAATTTTCAGAGTCCCACCACCCTGGATGTCTGCTTATTCAGTCTCTCTTTCAGTGTATGTATGAGTCACGCCGCACTATCAATAAGTGCAGGCCTCCAAATCCCCTACGCGCAAGATGACACGTATCAGCGAGTAATTTATTTGGGGATCCAGGTAACTCTATAAAAGCCTCTTGCTCATTGCAGGTTTCACATACAAGAGTCTGTCAGTTCCATCTTGGCTTTACTAAGTGGATTGCATTTACAAAGAATTTATAAGACAAGAAAAGAGGGAGTGTGGATTTGGTGAGGAATGTCGAACCACGGACTCTACCTTTTCGCCGCCATAGCGGGTGTTGCAATTGTTGTGGACGGCCAGAAACTAGTATGAGCCTCTTAAAGTACGCTCCTTTCTGAGCGAAAATGAATTATGTCGTTTGTTGTGGCAAAAATTTACGTAGTGTCTGCCTGTAACTTTCTTATTGCGCTTACCTTCAACGATTTAAAAAGCATATTAATCCAACGATACTCGGGCTGGAAGGATTATGACATGGTGAAGGAAGCGAAACATCATAATTGCAGACACATAGTTCAGAATTATAATAATTAATGTCAACGTAAGTCACAATGATTATCTAATTATCAAAACAGCTTGATGTAATAAATACAAGTTCTTTTTAAAAACAAAGTGAAAAATAAAAGGCTAAAAAGAAATACAACCCCAAAAAAATTAAAATATAGGGTAGGCATTCAGGACAAGTCGAAGCATCATCCTTATTCACTTCAATGACATCTTTGGAATTTCTTTTTATGTTCTTAAGAATGAGTATGTTAAATTGACATGGCGAGAATGATTTACGAAAGAAATATCATTTTTTAAATCATTTTTTTTAATTAAGATAAATAAAATCTTTTTTTGTTTGTTAAGTAATATAGATATTTTAAGAGGTTTATCTGAATCTCTACAAACTAAACTAATTTGAGAAACTATTCAAGAATATCAAAGTTTAAAATGTATTACTTTTATATATTTAGCTATTATAATATTGACCAAAAATATAAATAATAAATTTGCATTCAATTGTAAAATAATAATAAAATTTAAATATATAATTGATTTATTTTGTTAATTTGAATTTTCAAAAATATTTAAAATAAATTAATAACTTACTAATAATTATTTTAAAATAAAATTAGTTACTAATTTAAAATAATATATTTGATATAACAAATAAAATATATACTATTTGTATATAAAAAATTTAGTAAAAAATTATTTTTTTTTGAGAGTGAAAATTTCCACACTTATGATAAAAGGATTTTTGGAGAAAATTATGAAGTAATATTTATAATGAATCCAAAACTTGTATTTATTTTTTTTGTTTTTATTTTTTTATATTATTTAAATAAATAATTGAGATATATTTATGCATTTACATCGATAAGCTTGAAGGCTATTTAGAGGAAGCAGGATGTGATGGCACGATCTTAGCTGGGATAGTCGTCATCCTTCTTCTCTATGCTGACGATATTCTTCTTTTGGCAAGGTGTCCATCTGATCTTGATAAGCAGCTAAGGCTTCTTAAGGATTTCTGCTCTACCATGGGTATGACTGTTAACACTGACAAAACAAAAGTTATGATTATCAAATCCAAGAAGGACACTTACGCTAATTTTATGTATGACAATAATAACTTGGAGGAAGTGTATTCTTACAAGTACCCAGGAATTGATATTCATCACAAGCTCAACTGGAACCATAGCATTGAGAAAAGGATTAATGGGGGGTGGAAAGCTTACTTTGGTCTTGAAAATAATTGTAAAACAACAAACCTCGTAATGTGGAATAAAAAGAAGTTCCTCTTTGAAACTTTAGTCACTCCTGTTATCTTATATGTCTGTGAGGTTTTGGGTTGCAGCATCTCCAGAGAATCATGGAGAAAGATTGAGAAAATCCAGAAGCGTTTTATAACTTATAACTGAAAATTAAAAGTAATACACCCTATCATATTCTCCTTATAGAAGCAGGCATTTCCCCTATTGAGAGCCTAGCTATGATTAGGTTAGATGATCATAGACTTCCTAAGCTAGCTTTAAATTCCAGCCAAAACCACCTAAGGCTCAATCGGGGGTGGCATAAAGACACAAGGGCCCGGTTAAACTATTTGGAGATCAACGAGAATGGTGCATTGCAAAACATAAATAACATTAAAGATATTATTACTTCTAAGTTCAAAGAAAAAATGTGGTGTGAGAAAGATTTAGCGGCTAAAAGAAAATTAAGTTATTATAATAAGGTCATCAACTCCACCCTAGAAGATCAAAAGTATCTCTCTATTTTAACTAGCTCAAAGAAGAAAATTAATACAACAAAGATTAAAACGAATTCTCATGAGCTCCATAGTGAAACAAGTCGTTGGGCAGTTCCAAAAACGGCATGGAGGGAAAGGATCTGTCATATATGTGAGAATAGGAACATCGAGGATGAAAACCACTTCCTCTTAGAGTGCCCGTACAACCACATTAGATCTCAGTTTCACAATCTTTGTTACAATACTGACCTTCCTAGCCTTTTACAATGTCAAAATTATAGTGAGCTCGGGAGGCTTCTCTCCAAGCTTTTTGAGTATAGGAATAAAATCTTAAATCAAAATAAATAATTTGTTTCTTTAGGTCCGATAGACCAATGTTCGGTCTGAGTGGACGTTAACCATCATTATCATCAATACATTTTTTAATTTGTTTTTTCTTTTTTCTAATATATTTTTAAATTTATTTTTAATTTTTAATTTTATTTTTTATTATTATAGTTTATTAAAAAATTATAATTTTTTTATTAATATAATTTCGTTATTTTTTAATTTTACTAAATTTTATACATTAATTTTAAAAACACCTAACGAACATGAAAGAGATGAAATAATGCTATCAAAATTAAAAATTAATCAGATAATTACATTTATACAGCGAAAGTGTTTCTGTTATAAATAAAATTCGGTATGGTCGAGATTATGTAATACTAATATAACATTATATTTTTATTTTTATTAATTTAAAAATTAATTATATAAAAATAATTATTAAGTAAAGTTTTTTCGTAGAAATCACATAAGAAAAAATTTTGGATGACGTTTTTCGAACCAACAAGTGTGGTTCATCATCAGGACCAGATGAAGATGTAGATCATGGCAAGGACTTAAATTAATTATAAAAAAATTAATTATTTTTAAACAATTTTAATATGACCTTTAGAATATAATTAATTTTTGAAAATGTATTATTATTTATCTAAAAATATAAATTATAATAAATATATATTTGAAAATGTATTATTATTTATCTAAAAATATAAATTATAATAAATATATAATTGAAAATGTACTCTTATTTATTTAAAAATATAAATTACAATAAATATATATTATGTTAGAGACACTTATAATAAAGTGTTAGAGGATGTTTATTAGATGTGGAGAGATTTGTAAAATGTTTGTTCCCTTTTTTATTAAGTTTTTTTGGTGCATCCGCATATGAAGAGTAATGAAGGAGCGGGCTCGATCTCCTCTTAAAATAGTGATGGGAGACAATAGCTTGAATTTCCTAGACATGGATGATGCAAACCACAAGTTTAAGAATTTAATCAATGTGTTAAAGCAAAAGCTAGAAGGAGCAAATGATGAAAATGGGGATCAATCCCAACCGCAGAGAAATGGAAAGCCCTTGCAGCGAAGGAACCCGAGATGAT
Source organism: Pinus tabuliformis (assembly GCA_031772625.1). NCBI lineage: Eukaryota > Viridiplantae > Streptophyta > Pinopsida > Pinales > Pinaceae > Pinus > Pinus tabuliformis. The sequence continues at coordinate 483,453,628 of CM062815.1, forward strand.
GATTACCAAAGGAAGTAGTGGATCTCAAATACAAATTTAATTCTAGCAATAAAACTACATACATTCAATACGTGAAAGACCATGCTTTGATCAGAGAATTTCTTGGGTTTTGGCCCTTGAAAAGGACCTTGATCTAGAGGATCCAAAATAACTGGAATCCAAAAAGAAAAATGAGACTGGAGGTTGAAGAAAGGCATTCTTCACCATCATTTTGAAATTTCAAAGATGAAATAATGATTTTTGAAAACAAGTCTTACTTCTTCAACACAATAGACCCATACCTTAGATTTTGGATGGAAAGATCTAGCCCAAAGAAAGTGGATTTATGCGCAACACCAATATGGATTGGGCTCTTCTTTGTACCAAGGAAATTATTAAACAAGACACCTTAGAGGGTTTGGGGAATGACTTGTGAAAGTCTCTTAGGCCACAATACTATGTGCATACACATGTTGTGCAATATTCCTTGTTTAAATGAATATGTCAAAACGCATTCCAGCTTCCATTGATATCGCTTACCTCGAAAAAATTTGGAAATAGGCCGTGGACTATCAGCATATTCATTTTCAATGCCAAAAAATCTTTAAATATGGGCATCTTCTAAAGACTCTCCTCTTAATGTAGTCACAAAAACTAAGGCTCCTCACCTAGTCAAAGACCCAAAAGGTTTTGAAAAACCATTTACCCATCATTGCAACACCTAACCCCAACCCCCTTCCTTTGGCAAAGGATTCTCCACTCACAAAAGCTTTGAATCTTTGAATCATCCTAAAGTTCTAGACCTCCTTGCATATTCATAGGCCAAGCCTTCTTCCCAACCTACGAAATCTTTCATACATAATGTGCACATTAAGAACTTTCTGCAAACTCCTAGTGTGAAAACCAGGTAGGACAAACATAAGGATTTGGCTAATAGAATCCTCAATGAAGTAATCATGACAAAGGGGGATGTGACCCATGATAAATAAATAAGGGAAGATATGGATTTAATTTCCCTATACCTACCATCAACGTTTGAGGCTTGGAAAGGGAGTGATTGAAAGTTAATCCCTAAACACCAAGTTCAGATTTTGCACAGGGGCTTCATTAAATAAAAAAATTAAGATTGGTTAGAAGAATCAAGTATAAACTTTGATAACCGTCACTTAGGTGTTTAGATACACTCCTTCAAATATCGTCCTGAATACTCAAATGAGGAAGAAAGAGTAATAAGCAGTTGTTGTAAGAACTAGGGGAATTTTTTGTTAACACTAGGTGCACCATTCTAACAATAAAGGAATTCTACTCCATTACAACAATTCCTCAATGAAGATAATATATTGGAACATAAGAGACATGGATTGTAAAGTTAAGAAATGGCTTCTTAAGAACCATTGTAATAAGGAACAACCAACAACCAAGATGATACAAGAAACTAAACTTTCTAGTGAAAAAATTGCCTTGATAGGCTTCAATGTTGAGTAGAATATAAATTAGTGTTAATTGATGTGAATGGTCACGTAGGTGAGATATTGTTACTCTGAAACCCCATGGAAAGTAATTATCTCATACATGTTAGCCACCCACAAAACTATACTGTGAAATTCAAACTGATAACTCTGCAAGGATTGATTTCTCATGAAATTCTATGGATCAACAATACCTAGGTAAATTTTCGAGTTCCTAATTTCTCAAAATATCCGATACTAAACTCATTACCTTCCAGAAATAATAGGTGGTGATTTCAACATCATTAAATATATCAAGGAGAAAAAAGTAGGACTTCAAAAACTAGATGCATATGTAGGGAACTTCAAAGAAATGCTAAGTAAAGTTCACTCGGTTTATCTATGCACTTGCAATGGTCTACACACTTGCGAAAACGAGAGGGGAGGATCTCAACAAAACACCTCTAGGTTAAACAAGTTTCTTTCCCTAGAATCCCAATCGGAAAAGTACCTTTTCATAGAGGCATCCATCATTGCATGTAATGGACTAGATCAATAGCCCATGTGTATTAACCTACATATTAAAGAAAGCCCCAAAAATAGATCCTTTTGTTTCAAAAACTTTTGGCTAACTAGCCCATCCTTCATGGAGAATATTAGAAACTTGTGAAGTGAGGCTAATTACGTGGAAGAATATGCTATGTTTTTATTCCCAAAAAAGCTCAAATATATCAAGTCCAAACTTTAAAAATGGAATAGAGATGAATTTGGAAATATTTTCAAAGCCAAGAGAGAATTGGAATATGGGAGGAGCGAGGTGAAACAATCTATAATTATGGAAGCAAGAATATATGAAATGTAGATGCAAAAGCAAATATACTTACCCAATCAAAGTATAGGATAAAAAAATAAGAAATTTTATGCAAGTATAAATCTAGAGTGTGATGGCTTAGGGAAGATGAAAAAAGGACCACTATATTTTGCAATTAGCAGTGGCATAATAACATGATAACTTCTCTAAACGATGGGGAGGGTAATAATCTAATGGATCATGGAGGCCTATAGTAAGAAATAATTCACTATTACAATAATATTATTACTAAGCGTGGGAAAAGAAGAGAAGATGGGATCCAAAAACTAACTAAGCATATGTTTTCTCTAGTATCAATAGATCAAAAATAATTCCCCATGATGAGAATATATTCAGATAAAGTGGAGGCAACAACCATGGGTATGCCTAGAAATAAAGAATGAGGGACAAACATTTTCACAATCAACTTAAAGGAATCTAAGAAAGATGCACTCCTAAGTATTGTACACCACTCAATAGCCTCATTTGGATTAGCCATTTTGTCTCCATAAAATTATGTATGGATACTTTCTTTTGAAAACTTTAGCATCAAATCCACCCATTTATGGTACTGAACATGCATTCAATATGTGATCAATTTAGAAAACTTGTCTCAATACACACTTTTCTCAAATCCACTCATGAATAACTTATTTCTCTCATCTGAGTTGTTGGATTCAATATACTACAACAAAAATACAATGGATATGAAGTAGGGGACATAAAGAGTTTATAGTTATGAGAGTTTATAGTAAATAGTTTATTTGCATTTGTATTGTACAATTGCTCTCTTTATATAATAGTAGGTTGCAATAATAACCATATCATAAAAATATGCTTAATCCAACCATATGAATAACTATCTTCACAATAATCTCTTCATGCATCTCTTAAGTAATTTTTGTCCCCAACATGTCTTATCAATCATCTCCCATTGAATGCATAATGAATGCCAATGTGTCATGATTCTTTTGTTGACTCTTGTTCTGGCATGGAGTCAATTTTGAGTGGTGATCGTGAAATAGGCTACACATACTCCTTGAATTTGATTAAAATGGCCTCGATGTTCCTTTTCATTCATAACCCATTTACATCTTGATTTTGGATCCTTATGATGTGATAACAAGAGGCTGGAGCCACAATGTCCTTTCCTTATTAAATTCTCTCCAAAATAGAGCTTAGATGATAGTCTTGTGATGCTATATTGAAGATAAGAGAATGTTGTGAAACCATGTCACAAAAAGATAGAAAAGATAGATCAACGACTTAGAAATCAACCTCTTCAAGGGGGAAACCTCCTTTACATTACACAAATGAACAATTCTTGGATGATACAAATAACAAAACCTCCTTTCTATATATAGGAGTCTAAGGGGTCACAATATAATCAAAGACGACATAACAATAATAATATAAGGGCACAAAAATAACAATAGTGGGCTTCTATGGGGAACAATAATAACAATATGGGGACAATAGGGGAACAACAATAAAAATAAGGGCCACAATGACAATAGTAATTGGGGAATCACTAGTATTATAGGGACCTAACATGCCCCTCACCATCAAAAAGGTGTTGTCCTCAACACTTGAGTATTTTTAGATGCTTCTGTATAAAATTATCATCCTCCCATGTGGAATCTTCAGCGGGTAAGTTCTTCCACTTGATGAGATACTTTGAAATTTATCAATTTTGTAGCTATCAAGTTCTTGTTTCTGTGACTGCTTCAGGTTCCAATATGATTTTTGCTTCCTCATCAAGTTCTGGCAATATTATTTGAACTAGGAGCTTGTCACCTATAACCTTCTTTAAGCATGAAACATGGAAAACTGGGTTCACTCGGGAAGCTACAAGAAGCTCCAATTTGTATGCCATAGTACCTATCTTTTGCAACACCTTGCACAAACCATAATAATTTGGTGATAATTTATCATCCTTCTTAGCTTTTTTGAGAGACATTTGTTTATATGGTTATATCCGTAGGAATACCCAATCACCCACATTAAAACTTCCTTCTTTATGATGTTGATCTGCTTGTTGTTTCATTCTAATCTGTGCCAAAGTGAGGTTATCCTTTAAGAGTTGGAGAACTTGTTGTTGATACTCGATGTGATCATCCACTACTTGAACCTTAGAATTTTCTCTTAATTATGATGTGATGGATGACATATGATATCCATAAAGTGCCATAAATGGGGTCATTTTTGTTGTAGTATGGAAGGAAGTGTTATACCACCATTCCGCTAGAGGCAACCATTTGACCCATTGTGTCTATTTATCATATACAAAACAACGAAGATATCCTTCCAAACATTTGTTTACTATCTCAGTTTGCCCATAAAATTGAGGATGATAAGATGAGCTATGAGCTAACTAAGTACTAAGATAAGAAAATAATTATGTCCAAACATTTCCAGTGAAAATGGGATCTCTGTCGCTTACAATAATATTTGGGTTTCCATGTAGCTTTTGAATTGTTTCCATAAATGCAGTAGAAACTGTACTCACTTTAAATGGATGAGATAATGCACAAAAGTGTGCATACTTGGTAAGTCTATCAACTACTACCATGATAACACTCTTTCCTTTCGACTTGAAAACATTGCACAGAAAACCGCAGTCCGTCCTCTTTCTGTAACTTCATATGAAATTTCAATCTGATACTCAGAGAGAAAGTTATGACGCTTTTCCCAAGGTCACCTATTTGGGATGTAATTTGGGAGCTTGTAAAAACCCTAACTTTCTTGGATCATATCTCGGAAAATGTAGCGATACAGATCTAAAATTCGGACCCGAGGATCATCTCGATTTCAGCGCAAATGGGTTTTTTTTAGCTTCTGAAACGTTGCGAGAAAAAATTTATAGCGAAAATTCCACAATGACCTGTTTTGGAGCAACGAAACCATAGAATCCAAACCTTTGATACCAAATGTTATGAAACCAACTCACAAAAAGATAGAAAAGATAGATCAACGACTTAGAAATTAGCCTCTTCGAGGGAGAAACCTCATTTACATTACACAAATGAATAATTCTTGAATGATACAAATTACAAAACCTCCTTTCTATATACAGGAGTCTAAGGGGTCACAATATAATCAAAGCCGGCACAAAAATAATAATATAAGGGCACAAAAATAACAATAGTGGGCCTCTTTGGGGCACAATAATAACAATATGGGGCCAATAGGGGCACAACAATAACAATAAGGGCTATAATGACAATAGTAATGGGGGAATCACTAGTATTATAGGGACCTGACAAAGAACCGATAACTATTACTAATGATGAACCACACTTGTTGTTTCGAAAAACGTCGGCCAAAAATTTCTCTTATGTGACTTCTTCCGAAAGACTTTGCTTAACTACTACCATTTCTATGCTCATTGTTAGCTTTAAGGCAATAATATCTTATGAAATTTTTTGTTTTTGCATTAAAGTATATACTTTTCTTATATTATTGGTTTCTATTCTTAGCATGCATGCATAATAATAAGAAAAGTCTCCCCTTGTAATTATAAATAACCCCCTCACCTACCATCCCCATAAAATAATAAAAGTTATTGTAAGAAGGTAAGTTAACCATTCATTTTAAATTAAATATGATGATGATGATGATTAAAATCCACTAAGATTGAAATGGCCTAGAAGGGAATAGATTACTTGGAATTATTTAGATTTGTATTTTTATACTCAAAAGGAATTAAAATAAGTGCTACAATATCACAACAATTTTCATGAGTTAAAATGTAAAGAAGGTTAGTTGTGTGAAAATTATTCGAAAATTAGAATCAATATGAGTATAAGGCAGACAATCTAAGAGAAAATGTTTTTTCATGTTCAAACCTCCATGCATCACGTAGATGAAAAACTCTTTCAATCCATGGTGTTTAAAGAATCAACTAACTATGAATTACACTATGGAACTCACAAGAATTTGTTTTCGTTTTAGTAATGTTTATTTTTTTCTTTACACTAGCCAAGATGAATAGATATTTTTTATTTTCAAGATTTGGGTTGATCACCTCCTCATAGTATCTTCGCTTCATTTTTCCCTCCAAATCCTCCTCATCCCACAATTTATTCCTAAACTTTGATGTAATAATATTTTTTTAAATATCTTTATTCTACAAAAATATCTCCTCCTTTATCTCCAATTATCTAGCCAAGACTGAACAACCTTATGCCATACCTACTTGAGTTGAAGGTGGTGGTAATGGATGGAGTTAGAAGCAATTTTAGGAAAATTTGTCTTCCATGTTTTTTATCCTCTTCTTATACATATGGTACCTAGTCATAACCAGGATTTCAATGGAGGAAATTATTGCTTTTATGAGGAGCATAGGATAGGGTGTATTTCCTTCTATCCTAAGAATATATGTTGTAAAGTTCTTTTGAATTTTTTATATCCTCCTCCATGAAACTATAGAGATACTGAAATTCCATACTTCACATCCATATAACATAATAGAGGTGACGAGAGTCTCAAAGAGGAATTTATTTTTATCCCATATCATAAGATATGTTGAATTACAATATTTTTCCAAGGCCACAATAAGTTTTCCATCCTCCATTATCTTTTTCTTAATTCTATATTTGCACTCGATCTTGTGATGGATATAAATTCCTGGATATTGCTATGGGGAACTTACTCCAGGTTGTTGTTGTCATATATGAAATTATTATATGTGACTTTTCTGGGTTTGATTATAACGACTTTTTTTGTCAATATTAATAGTAATACCCATCTTGGCATTAAAATCTTGAAGGATTCCTAGTTTCTTTTCAAGTTCGTAATGAATCGTATCTAAAAGGAAAATACAATTAACATAAATAAGAATAGTTATAACTATATTTGTGAGCATGGGGAAAACCCGACCTAGGTCTCTTCATAACACTCTTCTAAATTATCAGTGTATATGAAAAAATGATAAGGAACAACGGACACCCTTGCATGAATCTAATATTATACTTAATCACTTCTTAACAACCCCCAATAGTCCTAAGCTTGGTAATAATGTTCCCTTACAACCTTGTTAGATCATCCCTCAACTTAAGAGGAACTATTATCTCTTCTAATGTTTTCTATAGGTTCGTCCTAGGAGCCAGGTCAAAAGTTTTTCTAAAGTAAATGAAATAATAAAAGAGATTAGTTTTATCATTATGACGCTTATGTGTGATGATATTGAAAGTAAGAAGGTGATACACAATTGAATGAAATCTCTGAAACCTAGCTTAGTCTTTAGCTATTTATCATGGATTTATAGTCATAGGTTAATATTCTATTTCAAAATAACTCTTTAAAACTTAGATAAAATTGGGCTAATCAAAATAGTTAGATAATCATAGGGAATACTTTAACAACTTTTAAATCTAAATATAATGCTCATATATAAAATTACATATATATCATATTATATTTTTGTAAATTTATAATGAAAATAAACATTATTTTAAATATAATTAATATAAATTTATTCAATTTCAAGTTAATTCAATAGAAATAAAAACTAGGGTTAAAATTTTTAATATTTAAACTATTTATAACTAACTTAAATTTACTTTAGTATAATTAATTTAGTCAATATTATATTAAATTAAATTACTTTTCTATTAGCTCTCGGTAGCGTAATTGGTGATCCTCCTAATAATAGAGTGTTAACTCACTAACCTGTATTTCATGAAACCAACTAGTTGTTGGTTTATCAAATCTCTTATAACATAAGACCTACTCCATATATATATATAACATTTTATTAATAAAAAAATTATTGTTTGGGGTATTACAAATAATAAACTAAGAGTGTTGCTAACTGCTAGATGTAATTAAAAAGATGTAGAGTACTATCCAAATTACACCAAGTCTAGGGTATCTTGAACTATATACACAAAAAAATATTTTGGGAATTGAAAAAGAAATTAACTAGCATGAAAAAGTATGATGGAAAGAGAGTCAAATCATAGACAACATGTCCAAAATCTAGGGAAATTTGATTCAAATGTGGAAGTCGTGGGTCAATGCAATTCCTCAATTTAGATGCACAAGCTATCAATTCCATCCTCAACATTTTGTAGTTGCTTCCTATAGTTGATAAGGATCTCCATCATTAAAGTCATCCATGAAGAGCAATATTTAACTAATGTGAAGGATATTTGCTTGCAGGCCATTTCATTGTAAGATTAGATGAATGAAGCCTTCAACCACCTTGCTACCATCCTGGCAACTAACTAGAGACAATAAATCCCAAGCCAAATAGTACATGCATGGAACTCCACAATGAATGCCTTGGGTGCCATATTGCAATTTCGTATAAGATTCAATCTCATATGTGCCATATTAGAGTTACTAATAATAGAGATTATTAAATTGCTAAACACAAGCCAATTGATATATCCATGACTAAACATCACATGCAGCGTACATTCTCTTTCATGCTAAAATGTGGGGTGAAACCATGTTGTTATTAAAGAAACCACACCAATTTGGGGCACATTCAACGAAGACATTACCAAAAAAATGTTCTAGGTGATGGATGTGAGTATGAGTTGACAAATAACAATGAAATTATGGAATGGTTGAAAACTCTTACTACCATTAACATCTAATGTTCCGTCTTCCTTAACAAGCCGCATTCCTTACTTACAAATCAGTTAACATATTATTTTACCTTAGTACACTAAATTTTGATTACCATAATAAAACCAAAACTATAAAAAAATTCTAAAAATATCCAAATTTATTATAAATTATAAATTTTAAATTAATATAAATTTTAAAACATTAAAAATTTATATTTATTATTTTAAATATTTAATAATTTATTTAACCAATAATATTAAAAATATAAATAAATATATTAAATTTTTAATATCAATAAATTAAATTAAAAAACAATTGAAATCAAATCATATAATATAATATAATAAAAATAATAAATAATGAGATCCATGGATACAGTCCTAACATTTAAACACAAATAAAGCTATGCTCCACGTAAATTAAAATATCATGATTGTTCGAGTGGCGAAACTCTCTTCCTATCTTCCAAATTCTATAAACATATAGTCATATCCTTCTCATCACTTGTCAAGCAAATCTTAGCCCAAATCGATTAAGTGCCGTTAAGTAAGGCTTCCGCTCCCGATTTTTTCTTTCCATCCTCCCTGACACGGATTCGTCGGAACCCAGGCAAAAGAGTAAAGGACTCAAAATTTTGCAGTAATTGGTAAATGTAAAGTTTACATATTACAATCTCTTTGTAACTCTCTGCGATAACTTCAAACATAGAATATTAGAGTGGTCTCATCTTTCCAATAATTGTAGAACGCACGTTCATCGGTTGCCCATGATCCTAGTCATTTCATCCCTAAAAAAATAATAGATCACATTGAACGCCCACCCTTGTATAATGGAGCATAATGATAAATCTTGACTTCAATCACAAATAGGTGGCCAAGAACCGCCATTGAAAAGGTGTAGAAGGATCTTATCGCACGCCTATGACATGATCGTCTGAACTGCAGGTTACAAAATCCATTCTGGCTTATCGGAAAAAGTTAAAACCCTATTTGCAGGAGAAGCGTTACTGTATAGTGGCAAATAAGTTTGTAGCACGTTTAAAACGTGGCCCACATGGATAGACAGCTGTCTGCCGTCCCACCGCGCCAAATATACAACTTCCTTCATCTCATCTCCTTCACCTTTTCAGAGTCCCACCAACCTGCATGCTCTTTATTCAGTCTCTCTTTCGGTGTATGTATTAGTCACGCCCCACTATCGGTTATTGCAGGCCTCCAAACCATGTATTCAGAAGTTGACAGGTATCAGAGAGGAATTTATTTGAGAGAGGAATTTATTTGAGGATCCAGGTAACTCTATAAAAGCCTCTTCCTCATTCCATGTTTCACATACTAGAGTCTATCAGTGCCATCTTGGCTTTACTAAGTAGTTTGCATTTGCAAAGATTTTATAAGATAAGGTAAGGGGCAGTGTGGATTTGGTTAGCAATGTCGAACCGCAAACTCTTCCTTTTCGCCGCCATGGCTGGTCTTCTGTTTTCTTGGGCAGCGGCTAACCAGCTTGTCGTAGGGCATTAAATGCCCGGGGAGATGCAGGTTAGATAACCCGTTAACACGCGAATCCGGAAACTAGACATTAAATAATAAATGGGAATTCGCGTGTTAGCGGTCTATTCAGCCTGCATCTCCCCGCGCATTTAATGCCCTATGGCAGGTGGTTAGCCGTTGCCGTTTTCTTGTGATATCGTTGAGAGCCGCGTTGTACGAAGCAACCTGGGCTTGGACCTCGACGGAGGTTTGAATGTCAGCATAGGTGTCGGCGCCGACCTGGGCGGTTCTAGCGGGAGCGGAAGTGGTTCTGGTTCGGCCTCAGGCTCTGGCTCAGTCTTAGGGTCTGGTTTTGGTTTAGGCGCTGGTTCAGGTTCCGGGTCAGGCGCTGCTTCGGGAGCGGGCTCTTCCGCTGGATCCGGGGCAGGCAATGGAAGCGGCCAAGGTCAAGGTTCAGGCAGTGGATATGGCGCGGGCTCGGGGGGTGGTGTAGCGACCTGTGGCTCCGCCCGGGCGCGCGCCCCATCACCTCGCAAAAATGACTAAGTATCAAAAACACCATCGCATATGAGCGCGCGGAGTATATATGAGTTATGGGCGTATTTATATGCGGTGGGGGCTGAGCGATGAATATAACCCAAGCCGACATGTAAAACATGGGCGAGGGGTGTTCATCGTTACACTTATAGCGTCGGCTTGGATGGATAGACGCACCATTGGAGCATATAAACATGAACGAGCTGAGGCTCATTTGGACAGCAACTCACATCGCTCTCATCCTCCTAAGGAATAGTGCGCACTTGTTAGAGGACGCAGCTATTCACAGCAGATGAGCCCGCCGAGCCGGGCAGAGGTCGGGCGAAGTCGAGTTAGAATTCTCGGTAGTGCGCATCTGTACAGGCGCAACCGCAGCGGGTGAGCCCGCCGAGTCGGGCAGAGGTCGGGCGAAGATCGGGTCTGAGTTCGGGGTGCGCGCAGCGGTATTACACTTAGACCGGGTTGTGGCCGGGTAGGGTCGTGCACGGTGTGCCCGCCCGCCCAACGCCGGGTTGGTGTGGAGTTATATCGGGTGCGTTGGCGGTGGACTCGTGCACGGGCACGTCCGCCCGCCCAAACGCCACGGTTATATATTATCTCGGTTCGCACTTAGTCCGGGTAGAGACGGGGCGAGGTCGTGCACGAGGTGCGCCCGCCCGCCTAAACGCCGGTTCGTGTGGTTAAACATTGTGTTGGCTCGTTGTGTGTTGGGGTGATCCGGGCACGGTGCGCCCACCCGCCCGACGACACAAGAGTCGGGCATTATACATTGTAATTTGGTTTTCGGTGAGTCTTGGCGGACCGCCGTGCGGTCGTGCACGGGCGGTCGCCCTCCCGAGTTGTAAAATATTACCATTGTAATAAAAGATGATTTTCATATTACCGTGTTGATTATTGTTATATTGATGTTATTATCAAGCATTGTTAATGGTTTTCACATGTTAATGTTATGAATTCATAATTGCTATGAATTATTAAGGCGTAGCCCGTAAAGTTTGTTAATGATGGAATATCTTAATGGCTTAGGCGGTGCCGCACCCGCCCAATTAAGAAAAAAAAGAATTGGGGGCGTGACAGGTGGTATCAGAGCAAAGGTTGCTCATGACGAAGATGATATGATGAAGCCTGATAGAGCAGGGTTGCTCATGACAGGTGAAGCTGATAAGACTATGGAGAAAGCATGGATGAACCGTCTGGGGTTCGTGGACTTGATGGTACATGGCAAGACCATTCAAGCCCTGGTGGACACAGGGGCCACACATAACTTTATGACGACACGGTTAGCAAAAGAGGCTGGGCTGACGATCACCCCATCAAATATGGAGGTCAAGGCAGTGAACTCTAGAGCTAAGGTGGCAGGTTTGGTACACGATGTACCTGTACAGATAAAAGACTGGAAAGGTCAGTTGGACTTCACAGTGATGGAGATGAATGACTTTGATATGATACTTGGGCAGGATTTCTTGAAAGGCAACAAAGCTATTGTTGTCCCTTTCTGTGATGAGGTGGTGCTGGTTGGACAGTCACAAACTTGGACTTTGCCCACTCATGGGCAAAGGAAGGAAGTCAAGGTGCAGCATGTTTCGGCACTAAGTTTGGAGAAGGCTATGAAGGACTCAAACATGGAGACATATGCGGTGATGTTCAAGGATGTTGAAGGTGATGGAGTAGGGACGCCTGTTCCAGCCGAAATATCTGAGGTGCTTACCAAGTATGCAGATTTGATGCCTGATGAGCTTCCGAAGAAACTTCCACCAAGGCGTGCAGTGGACCATAGCATTGAGCTTGAGCCAGGGAAGCAGCCCCCAGCCAAAGCACCTTATCGATTGTCGGGGCCTGAATTGGAGGAATTGAAACGCCAGTTAAAGGAGTTAACTGAGGCAGGTTTCATTAGGCTTTCAAGGTCCCCTTATGGAGCTCCGGTATTGTTCCAGCGGAAGAAGGATTCAAATGAGCTAGGGATGTGCTGTGATTACCGTGCATTGATTAAGCAGACAGTAAGGAACAGGTATCCTTTGCCATTAGCTGCTGATTGCTTCGACAAGCTTGCGAAAGCCCGAGTGTTTTCCAAGCTGGATTTCAGACATGGATATTATCAGGTGCAGATAGCTGAAGGAGATGAAAAGAAGACCGCAATAGTAACAAGGTATGGTAGCTTTGAGTTCCTTGTTATGCCATTCGGTTTATGCAATGCTCCTGCTACGTTTTGCACTTTGATGAACGATGTCCTACGACCATACTTGGATTCGTTCGTAGTAGTATACTTGGACGATATAGTGGTGTTCAGTGACAACATGGAGGATCATAAGAAACACTTGGCAATGGTATTCGAGGCACTGAGGACAAATCAGTTGTTCTTGAAGAAGTCTAAGTGTGTGTTCGCTCAGACCGAGATTCCGTTCCTTGGGCATATTGTTGGTCAAGGGTGCATACGGATGGAGCCAAGCAGAGTGAAGGCAATCGAAGACTGGGTTGAACCGAAGAATGTCCATGAGATGAGGGTGTTCTTGGGCATGACCAACTACCAACGGAAGTTCGTAGAGGGGTACTCCAAGGTGACATCGGCACTGACAGACTTATTGAAGAAAGACAAGAGGTGGAGTTGGACGAGCAAATGTCAAGAGGCATTTAAGGACTTGAAGAAAAGGATGGTTACAACACCGGTACTGAAGTTACCTGACTTCGAAAGACCGTTTGAGGTACACACAGATGCTTCAGATTTTGCCATAGGAGGGGTTCTTATGCAGGATGGGCATCCGGTGGCATATGAGAGTCGGAAGTTGCAGGATAGAGAACAAAGTTATCCGGTTCATGAGAAGGAGATGACTGCCATCATCCATTGTCTTCATGTGTGGAGGCATTACCTGATTGGGAAGCCGTTTGTTGTCAAGACTGACAACGTTGCAGCAAGTTATTTTGCATCACAACCAAAGCTTTCTGCAAAGCAAGCTCGTTGGCAGGACTTCTTGGCAGAATTCGACATGACTATTGAGTAGAGGCCGGGTAGACACAATGCGGTGGCAGATGCCCTTAGCAGGAAGGGACAACTTGCAGCATTGGAGGAGGAAGAAGACCGGGCAGCAAGGGGTAGGAGTCGAGTTCAGATGTTAGAAGAGATGCAGAATAAGATCAAGGAAAGTGTTGAAACCGATACTTTGGCGCAGAATATACTGAAGCAGGTAAAGGAAGGGAAGACACGGAAATTCTTCCTACGAGACGGGTTCCTGTTCTTTGGAAACCAACTCTATGTTCCAAAGTCATCTGGACTCAGGAGACATCTCTTAAAGGAGTGCCACGATTCTCCGTGGGCCGGTCACCCAGGGCAGCGTCGTTCCTTGGCCTTGTTGGAGAGAGGATTCTTTTGGGAGAAGATGAGAGAGGATGTGGAGGAGTATGTGCATACGTGCATCATTTGTCAGCAGGACAAATCGGATACTCAGAGACAGGGAGGACTGTTGCAGCCTTTACCGATTCCAGAGAGGCCGTGGATGAGTGTCTCGATGGACTTCATCACTCAACTTCCACAGGTTCAGGGGTATAATGGGATTATGGTCGTGGTCGACCATTTTTCCAAGTATGTTGTCTTTGTTCCTACAAAGATACCTTGTGGAGCCGAGCGGATAGCGGAATTGTTCTTTAAGAACATAGTGAAGTATTGGGGGATGCCACTGAGTATTGTATCGAATAGGGATCCACGATTTACAGGGAGATTTTGGACCACATTGTTCAAGTTGGTCGGGACAGAGTTGTTGATGAGTTCGAGTTACCATCCACAGACAGATGGGCAGACTGAAAGGATCAACGCATTGCTGGAGGACTACTTGTGACATTATGTGACAGCTGATCAGAAGAATTGGCCTGAACTCTTGGATATTGCTCAGTTTAGCTACAATATTCAAAAGAGTTCTGCGACAGGGTATAGCCCATTTGAGTTGGTGAATGGGCAGATGCTGGTTGCACCTCATACCGTAGTGATAGGAGGCTTCTTGAGAAGCCCTCATGCGAGGAGGTTCATGAAGGCTTGGGAGGAGACCTTGGAGTTAGCACGGTTACGCTTGCACGAAGCTGCAAGGAGGATGAAGAAGTATGCTGATCGTGGGAGACGGGAAGCACACTTCGATGTAGGGGATATGGTGTTTCTCAGAATTACCGAAGAGCAGTTTTAGCCAGCCAAGGGGACGACGAGCAAACTGACACGGAAGTATGAGGGACCATTCCGAGTGAAGAAGAGAGTGGGGGAAGCTGCTTACGAGCTGGAGCTTCCACGTCATATGAACATGAAACACTCAGTTTTTCATGTGAGCCAGCTGAAGAGATGTCGACTTGATTCAGACCACCCAGAGAGAGTTGAACCGACAAGAGGACCAGCCGGGATTGTGGACAGACCAGGACTAGAGTTGGAAAAGATTGTGAGTCTCAGAACTACTGGTGTTGGCTGCCACCGACGACGGGAATTTCTTTGCAGATGGAAGGATGCACCGGAAGAGGAGAGCTGGGAAACGGAGGATTCACTTTGGAGATGGAAGGACAAGATCGCGAAGTATGACAGGAAGTTGAGGAGAAGAGCAGGAATTGTCGGGACGACAATGACTTCTGGTGGGGGAGAATGTAGCGACCTGCGGCTCTGCCCGGGCGCGCGCCCCATCGCCTCGCAAAAATGACTAAGTATCAAAAACACCATCGCATATGAGCGCGCGGAGTATATATGAGTTATGGGCGTATTTATATGCTGTGGGAGCTGAGTGATGAACATAACCCAAGCCGACATGTAAAACATGGGCGAGGGGTGTTCATCGTTACACTTATAGCGTCGGCTTGGATGGATAGACGCACCATTGGAGCATATAAACATGGACGAGCTGAGGCTCATTTGGACAGCAACTCACATCGCTCTCATCCTCCTAAGGAATAGTGCGCACTTGTTAGAGGATGCAACTATTCGCAGCAGATGAGCCCGCCGAGCCGGGCAGAGGTCAGGAGAAGTCGAGTTATAATTCTCTGTAGTGCGCATCTGTACAAGCGCAACCGTAGTGGGTGAGCACGCCGAGTCGGGCAGAGGTCGGGCGAAGATCGGGTCTGGGTTCGGAGTGCGCGCAGCGGTATTACACTTGGACCGGGTTGTGGCCGGGTAGGGTCGTGCACGGTGTGCCCGCCCGCCGAACGCCGGTTGGTGTGGAGTTATATCGGGTGCATTGGTGGTGGACTCGTGCACGGGCACGTCTGCCCGCCCAAACGCCATGGTTATATATTTCGATTCGCACTTAGTCTAGGTGAAGACGGGGCGAGCTCGTGCACGAGGTGCGCCCGCCTGCCTAAAACACTGGTTCGTGTGGTTAAACATTGTGTTGGCTCGTTGTGTGTTGGGGTGATCCGGGCACGGCACGCCCACCCGCCGACGACACAAGAGTCGGGCATATATATATTGTAATTTGGTTTTCGGTGAGTCTTGGCGGACCGCCGTGCGGTCGTGCATGGGCGGTCGCCCTCCCGAGTTGTAAAATATTACCATTGTAATAAAAGAAGATTTTCATATTACCGTGTTGATTATTGTTATGTTGATGTTATTATCAAGCATTGTTAATGGTTTACACATGTTAATGTTTTGAATTCATAATTGCTATGAATTATTAAGGCGTAGCCCGTAAAGTTTGTTAATGATGGAATATCTTAATGGCTTAGGCAGTGTCGCACCCACCCATTTAAGAAAAAAAAGAATTGGGGGCGTGATAGGTGGTAAGGGAGAGGGCAATGGCAACGGATACGGCGCGGGTTCAGGTTCGGGCAGTGGCTATGGCAGCGGCTCCGGTTCAGGCAGTGGCAGTGGCCCCGGCGCTGGTTCCGGCTACGGTTCTGGCTCTGGTTCCAGTCACAGCGCCGGAAATGGTGGTAGTAATGGAGGAGCTCCTGGTGGAGGATACTAAATTCAACGAGGAAGGGAAACAGAAAAAGATTTTAAGTTTGCCAATATAGTTGCATGGTTTGCTTTATAATATGGTTTGCATCGTACTATAATAACGCGTACTTAAATTACAAAGCCTCGGCACGCTTAAATATTTTTTATGCCGCTTGGTTCGAAATATTACTAATCTTACTTTCGCTTGTAAAGACATTGCAAGTACAAATGAATATAGTCGTTTGTCAAAAGAAAATGATTCGTTGTCTTTTGTGACGAAAAATGAATTATGTCATCGTTGTCGAAAGAAATTACGTAGTCTCTACCTGTAACTTCATATTGACTGCTTGGGTTTCCACATTTAAGAAAATATATTTATCCAACGATGCTACGGCTGGAGGCATCACATTGACATGCATCGTATTCCCGACAGACCAGCATTATCATGATTAGTATGGTCAACATACCTCACATATGTACCTAATTATCAAAACTGTTTGTATGTAATACATACAAGTTCATTTTGAAAACATAATTGGAAAAAAGGGGAATTTTGGGAGGGTAAATATTTATAGAGTAGGCATTCATATTATTACATAGCTTCTTTCACTATTCACTTTAATCGTATCATGGTATTTTTATTTTTATTGAAAGGTTGGTTTTAGCATTTATTTAACTTCATTATCATTCTGAATAACTACCTACTATGCCAAATAGGCAAACTTTTTGAACAACAATCCATTTGATCGTCTTATTTAGCCTCTTCCCAAGGCTGGGAGGCTAAAAACATAAGTTATATCGTATTTTCGCTTCACATTTAGAAATTTAGAAATTTAGCTTCCAACTAATGCTAGCATTAAATCAAATGTCAATCAAAATATATTTCAGTCGTATGATAGAGAACAACCATCTTATAATAGAGAACCATTATTGCTATCGCTGCATGTACAATTGCCACAGCTTCTTGCAAGTGTCATTCACTCTTCTGTTGTTCTTTTGTTGTTCTTCTCTATAAGTTGAGTGTAAGTTAACAACAATGCGTCTGACTGTCCTGTTGCATTGAAGTTCTAACCTTCAGAAGACTGGATAAATTGGTTCTAAACCGAACACATGGAAGCATGCTTCAGAAATTATGCCGAAGACTTTCATGGACTAACCTGGACTAACCTGTATTGAAGTTCTGAAGATGTACTTGTAAACTTCAGCAGACTGGATAAATTGATTCTAAAAACCTCGCCGAAGCCTGCAATGGTAGGAGTGGCAGAAATGGAGAGAGCATTGATTCTTGTACTACGTTTTGCACCACGTTTTGTAGACTGGGCTCTTCGTCCTCAAAGGAATGAGTGTTGTGAGAAGCCATTCAGATAGAGAGACGCTCTTCGTCCTCAAAGGAATGTTGAAAAATTTCAATTTTTCCTTTTCAATCAAACCCTGTCACTCAAAATCAATTATTGAGGTTAGTTTAGATAGTTGGGAAAAATAGTTTTTATCCTCAATTTTTCCTTTTCAATCAAACCCTGCCAGTGAAAATCAATTATTGAGGTTAGTTTAGAAGCATCATATTAACTAGGTACCCAATTTCTTATGCATTCGACTAACAAGCTAAGTTGTGACCTATAAGTGGTAGTGTTGGGCCAAGATAAAACAAACGCATGACTCATTCAAAGATCAAGCTGCTCGGAGAAACTTGGTGGTATCATAGGCTCGACCCTATCATCAGGTAAACTGTAAACTGGAACAATAATTTTCTTTAATTCTGAGAGAAATTCGAAAAGTCAAATGCTTCGTTCCTAATTTCCTCCGGCTTGGGCTAGGCATACGAATCCATAAGGGTTGAAACTGGAACTTCAAAAGCGCTCCCAAACGGGTTTCAACCCACACTAATGTAGTATAAAATTAGAAAGTCTAATAGGGCCTAAGTAAAGTATAAGTACATAAGATACAACTATTATCCCTCTTTAGCTTAGCCCGGAACCACCCGCAACACAAGAGATTGGAATTTTGAGAGCTGGTATGACTTTGGAGTTGTCAATATGCAAAATGCATTTCTAAGAGTTTTAACGAAGATGTCACTTTATGTATTGAAAAATAGTTTCTACCCTTTTTTGCAACTTGAAACCTTCATATAAAATTGAAATGAAGTTTGAAGTCCATAGGAGACTTACCTGCACTTGGCAGTCATGGAAGAGGAGACGAAGCAAGGCTGCAGGAGTGGTGGGATCCGTGAGAGTCTCTGTTGAAAGTGTCCTCATAACAAGTTGCTCCAAGTTCGAGCATGCATTTTCTTGATATTCCATGGCCAGCTCTGTTGATACTAATCCTATGCCTCTCCCTGAAATAAACAAAAACACACCAAAAACCAACGCAAGACACATATTACCACCTTGGAGTGCCACTTTTTTTTCTTCTGTGTTCATATTCTCCATTCACACTCACAGAACCTTAAATCAAACTAAAGACACTTTCATGGTGCCTGAATTTATGTGCATGTTTTAAGTCTGTCAAACTCTACATTGTGATTTCCAAATGCCAATTTCCTTACACTGAAATGATATTTGTTCAGAATCAATGTGCCAGACAATACGTTGACTTCATCGATCTATAAAAGTTAAAAATCCCTCAAGGCATGTCGTAATGAGGTGCCCTGCGTTTTGAGTTGTCCTCAACTGTGCGCCGACACGAGTGTTTGCTAGGTGCCCTTAACATATTATAGTGAAGCAGTGGAATCAACGCAGTAGGGGCAGGGGTAGGTGGATTGCATCCAAGCCACGTGCCCACCTAAGCATTTATCTATTTATTTTTTTTATTTTAATTATGTCTTACTTTTTAAATTTGAACATAACTTTATTTATTAATAAATAAATAATAGTTGGCCTTACATGTGGGGCACCTGTTTACATTAGTTGTTCAAGGTATCTACCTTTTAGTTCATGGCTGTCCTCCCACTTGGAGCTTAAATATGGAGCCTGAGAGAATCCAGTGAGTTAACAAGCTTTATGCAGAGTCCCTTCCTATTTCACTTATATACTTGCATTTCTGGCCTTTTTTTTAGGATGGGAATTTTCTTGTAATACTGTTGCTAGATTGTTGTAGCTCTCTCTGTTCCATGAAGTAATGTATGATGCATTTCTCAAAAAATAGAACTGACTGTGTGAGTTCAGTCTTAGCCAAGTCTTTTCCCTGAAATGATTTCTCATAAAGCTGAGTAAAAAACCAACCTCCAACATTCCTCTGATTTTATCATGGATACTGGAAATCTTGGTAAATTTTCCTTTCAAAGTTGTCTATAAATGCTACAAATATTCTAGTATTATGAGATAGTTAATAAAAAAAAATCACTCTCAAATACAGAGGCTGTTACTAACACAGAGAAAATACTTGTCATTTTGTGCGGATTGCTTATGTCGAGAGTATGTCAAGTCTTATAATGTTTGTCCAATTTAAATCTATATTGTTGGGAGGCTGCAGGGGTTGATTTCTCTTGCATTTCTTCACATTTACTGCCAACAGACACTGAATATAAGTGCAACCAGATTGTGGGGTGGAACCGAGACCAAAACAAGGAGGCTTGAAGCTATAGGCTTAATGTAGGTTGGGTTGGTCTAGGATATGTACACCAGATGATTGCACTATCCATTTCTTTTCATCAGCTGTGAAAGATCTTCATCCATTAATTCCCACTAGGAAATGATTAAGTATATGTATCAAACGTGTTATTCTCTAAATATGAAATGTTTTGTATAAGTCTTCTTTATATATTTATTGAATTTAAAATCAATATCGTTCTTCCCTATGTATTATTTTAAACATTTTTGGCTGAATAATTTCTATAGATTCTTTTGGCATTCACCCTTTTTGTAGTACATAATCCAATTGCATTCCTACTTGGAGAAGTTTCTAGACATGTTGGTCTATTTTCCATAGTAAAATATGTATGCAAGGTATTAAGTACTGATCCTTACCTCCATCGTTGTTTGATGCTTATGCAAATATTGAATATATTTTCATGGGATTTTTGGATAATCACTACATGTATTCTAGCTTACAAGATAAAATAGATTTGCAAAATAGAAGAAAATTGGTTTGTTGAAATTTATAAATGTGACTGACCTACTTGATTTCTTGATGTCTTAAGCCTTTCATTGCAGTCTATTTTTCGACTACTTGTAGAATATTGCACCTTTTTCTTGACAAATAGAATAGGTCTTTTGCCTCCCTGTTAGAACAGGTTAAACATTGACTAATTAGTGCACTATAGGATGCTTAGGATTTCTTTGAACATTGACTAATCAATGTCTCTATAGGATGTTTTTGCTTGCTATGCTGCTTGTGCGAGATATAGCTTCACATTTACTGCCAACAGACACTGATCAATATAAGTGCAACCACATTGTGGGGTGGAACCGATCCATTTATTTTCATCAGTTGTGAAATATCTTCATCCATTTACTCTCACCAGGAAGCTTTGAACATTGACTAATCAACATCTCTATAGGATGTTTTTGTTTTCTATTCTACTTGTGCGAGATACAGCTTCAACCAACAATAGAATAGGGCAGGAACTAGCTGTCATGCAACCCCTCTTGTTTAAGTTTATAAGAATGAGAATGTCAAATTCACACCATGAGAAAGTTCTAGGAAGAAATCATAATTTTTTTAAATAATAAATAAAATTTATTAGTATTTGGGTAATGTAAATATAACTATATATATATATCTATTTTAAGGAAAATAATTATAACAATTATCTTAAAAAAAACTAATTCTCTCTCTCAATTTTTTAATAGTTTTAACCTAACCTATTTTATAAAATCAAATTAATTTATGTGAAAATTTCACTTGCATAGGGTGACAAACATGGTGAGTGGGGACACACGGTGTACCCTCATTATCACCCCCTCAATAGAGGGGGAGGGGCAGATACCACCAACTTTAATTCAACATAATTTGAGACAGACTGTTGTTCACATTCATTTTACGTCATGTTGCAATTAATGGTTCAAGATGGCCAAGACTTGAAGGTTCTTGATGGTGTTTCGGTAATTATGTTACTATTTTTTTGCATTTTTTATATTTTATTATTGTGTGAAGATTTCTTTGTACTTGGGAGCTTTGTCTTTTTTGGGAATGTGCACCATTTTCTTCAATGGCCATAACAGATACATATAAATAAATATGAAACAAGGTACTTAGAGGTTTATGGTCAAAAGCACCTAAAGGGGAAATTCTATTAAATAAATCATTCTTGTGTGTATTTGTATTAAATAACTAGTCCCTTTGCATAACAATAGGTGATAGTAACAACCGTATGCATAACTATATCCACAATAGTCTCTCCTTGGATCTCTCAACTAATAGTCATCCCACACAAATCTTATTTCTCTTCATCTATTATTCTTCCTTAGACTTATATGATCAACGCACATCATTATGAACCATCATATAATTGATACATTATTCTTTATTTGCATGTATGAGCCTAATATTTCATACTCATCCTTTACTAGTACTTGTGACAATGTATAATCTTCAACTCTCCCTTCGACGGGTCCCATTTCCATATTCTATGATATATTCCTTTGATGTTCTTCATCTTCATATTCTAGACTCTATGATATGGTTTCTTCATTCATTATCACCAATATTCTTCATTTTTCATCTTGTCGCGACATAACATAAACATTGTGTATTTTGAGGACGAGATAAAAATGTTATCGTCCTTTGGAATGCATGGGTCAACAACCGATGTATTTATTTGTTCTATATGAAACATTTTCTTGTACATGGTTCAATGACATATCTTCATACTTGTACCTTTTAATCCCCTACATATTTATCAATCATCATCTTAGGTTTTCTTTTGATTAAGTATAGCCACACTTTGGGTTTTCTTTGACTTTCCCTCAACCATCACATCCTCAAGTGGTTTTGGCTTACTACAAATAATTAAGTGGTTTTAGTTGACCATGAACCATGTGATACATCTACCATTTTGGTTGAATGAAAACCTTATTTCATTCATATTATGGAAGTACACTAGCCTTATCATATCTTACATCAACACTTGATACTCAAGAACATTTATAATTTCAAAACTTAATTTTAGGCCAATCTATCTCTTATACTAAGATATAACTAAGACCATTTTCTTTTCAACATTAGAAAACACAATCAAGGAGGAAAATATAACCTCTTATGGATGTCATCCTTCATGGATATACTACTTTTGCATTAACAGATGGTACTATTTATTCTTACCTTGTTTCTTCATTCTTCAATCATTCATTTCTTTTCTCATTCGTTCATTTCCATTTTCCTATGTCTTTGTCTTTGCTACTCCATTCTTCTATGTCCCTTTTTTCTCTCCTTCTTCAGTATGGCTTTCCTTTTTCTTCTTCTATTCATGTCAAGGAGTCCATCTTCCTCTTTCTTCTTCTTAATTTTTATTTTGTTCATGTTGTTGGTGCTTTCTTATATCATATCATTTTCTGATGAAGTATACACCTTTTTTTTCTTCATCTTCTTTTAAATTTCTTGCAGTCGTCTTCATTTACATACAATTACCACACAACTACATGCTTAAAAAATTATTTTTCTTGTTGGAGTCATGTACCCATCAAATAAGACACCTATGAGATAAATAGCAAACTTAATTGATGAGCCAATGTCATGATTTGACATAACCTTACAATTTAATGAGACAATATTAATGACTTAATTATGTAACCAACATCTTTTAATGAATCCCTAGACTTTATCTTAACCCTTACTCAATACCCTAACCTTTTAACTTAATTTTAGTACTTTACATTAATAGTTCATCTTTAATTTTGATCCATTACACCAATGAAAAAATAATCTTTAACTTACAACCTTTATGAATTTACATCAATAAAATCCTACCTGTAACTTTCTTTTAGTATAATTCACTCTCAAAATTATCTTTACCTTACTTTTCTCCAAAATATACTTTGACTCAACTTTTTCTTGAAAATGTCTTTTATTTCTTTAACTATCTATCTCTAACTTGACTAAGAAAAAAACAAAACAAATTCAATGGAATTTGGTACATCATCAAGACCATCATCTCTAACACCATCTTATATTAGTTGAAAAATCATTACAACCATCATGATCTTCCATTTCTCTAATAGGATAGGCTACGTGCTCTATGTCATAGTCTTTCTCTTGCTTATCTCTCCATGGTTACTACTTGCATGAAGAATGCCACCATCATTCCCATCATGTTCATAACAATAGTATTGTAATAGCCCCTAGTTGATTTTCCATGTAAATAAATTAAGACCAAGGTCATGGGACATGTATTCAAAGTTGAATGGTGGGAAAACATTATAGTGGGAATCACTTGTGGTTTATTAATGTCTATAGAAATTGGAAAATACATGGACAAAAGAAAAGAGACAATAAATTGTATTTAATTAAGGAAATAAAGGAAAATAGGAGAAAAGTAAGGCGAATAGACACAAATATGCATGCAAGGGAAATTAGTGGGAAAATGATGGAAAATGAAAGAAAAAGTAAAAATAAAAGGAAGAGACATGAAATATCAATGATGAAAATGCATCAGAGAAATAATACACAAATTTTGGCTCTCTTCTTCCACTCTTATACACTTAGAGAATTCTTGGAGCATCCTAGCATTCACTTGGACTGAGAGAGAAGAAATCAAGCAAGTGAAGGAATTATGTGGGAAGTGTAAAGAAGGTTGGTTCAACATCTATAACAAGAGTACATTACAGGTAATAGGTTTCATGTGTGATTTCCTTGCTGAGATTTGGATGCATGGTACATGCATGTGGTTATTTGGTTACTTTATTGTCATTGGCATTGGATTTTATAGATTAATAGTGGTTTCAACCTTAGCTTGTCATTTCTTGTATAGCCATGATGTAGTCGGCTCTCTTTTTTTTATTAATATTTGGATGGTATGTAGACTTTGATCTTGGTTGAGGAGGGCTCGAGAAAATTCACAAGGTTCAAGGGTGGAGATGGGATTTCTCCTAGAACTCTTGATGAATAGGTGGAGATAGGAAAATTCCTTTGGAACTGGTGAAGGAAATAAAAGGAATCCAAGCTTGTTTTGGCACTAGTGATTTTTTGACTGGTTTAGGTGAAACCACTTTGATTGAGGGTTGAGGTTGTTTTGCCTCTGGAAGCCCTGGTTGGTTCATTTTGGTTTAACCCATATGATCCCACATTCATGCTTGGCGTATGGAACAAGGGTGATTGGATGAAAGAGATTTTATTCAACCAAATTTATGGTCGGGTGGTACCTGGAAGACCCTGACTTGGTTGGATTTTTCATATTTAATAAAATTATTTTTCTTTTTGTGATCAGTGAGCCCATTTACTAGTTATTATGTTGATCTTATGACTGGTTTATCATGGATTCTATTACTCTTTTATTATTGTCACAAGCATGGTTGAATGATGTGTTCTTGATATGGATCTTGTTCTTGTTTTTATACATTATTGAATGGTTAATGTATGATTGGGATAACAAGCATTTTTGAAGCTAGCTTGAGAGGGAATTGTGCCTTCTTGATAATTCTCTGATGAAGTCAAGAAGATCATGATCAGATATGCATTCATGATCTGTATCTTCTATATTTACTATATGTTTGGTGAAATGTTTATCATGTTTTTGGCATGTCTTGGGAAATATCTAGCTTTAGTATTTATGTTTTAGACTTATGGCTATCCTAGATTTGATTCTATAAGGTTCTCGGTTATTATGGATAGTGGTCTATGGACTAGCCTTGAAAGAGTGTCATTGATATCGCAACCACACCCTCTGAACTGAAGAAACTCAGTTGTAACCGCATGGAAAGACACTCATGCATGCAATTGAAGCTTTCCAACTGCATGCATAGTGTGTCAAGCTTGCGGTTAGGGTGTAAAGCTTGAGAAGTGAACGTTTCAAAAATTAATTTTAGGAAAATCTAGACCTTATACTAAGATATAACTAAGACCATTTTCTTTTCATCATTAGAAAACAAAATCAAGGAGGAGAATATAACCTATTATGGATTTTATCCTTCATGGATATACTACTTTTGCATTAATAGATGGTACTATTTATTCTCACCTTGCTTCTTCATTCTTCATTCATTCATTTCTTTCCTCATTATTCATTTCCATTTTCCTATGTCATTGTCTTTGCTACTCCATTCTTCTATGTCCCTTTTTTTCTCCTTCTTCTATATGACTTTCATTTTTCTTCTTCTATTCACTTGGACTAGGAGATAAGTAAGCAAGCAAGAAAAGGAATTATGTGGGCAATGGAAATAAGTTTGGATCAACAACTACAACATGAGTATATTTCAAGTAACAGGTTGTATGTGTGATTTCCTTGCTGAGATTTCGCTGCATGGTACATGCATTTGGTTATTTGGTTACTTTGTTGTCATTGGCATGGATTTTTCGTAGATTGACAGTGGTTTCAACCTTTCCTTTTCATTTCTTGGATAGTTATGGTGTAGTGGGTTCTCTATTTTGATTAAGCTTTGGATGGTCAGTATACTTGGATCCTAGTTGAGGTGGTCTCGGGAAAATTCTCAAGGGTCAAGGGTGGAGATGGGCTTTCACCTGGAATGCTTGACAGATGGATGGACACTGGAAAATTCCTATGGAGCTCATGAAGGAAGTTAGAGGCATCAAATCTTGTTTTGGCATTAGTGATTTATAGATTGGTTTAGGTGAAACCATTGTGGTTGAGGGTTGAGGTGGTTTGGTGTATAGAAGCCATAGTTGGTTCTATTTTAGTTTAACCCATATGATCCCACATTCATGCTTGGAATATGGAACAAGTGTGACTCGCTGAAAGAGAGATTTTGTTCAGGCCAATTTATGGTTAGTGGTACATGAAAGTCCCTGAATTGGTTGGATTTTGCATATGTTAATAAGAGTATTTCTCTTATTGTGATCAATGGGCCCATTTACTAGTTATTATGTTGATCTTATGGATGGTTTTTCGTGGATCTTATTCTAGTTTTATGTCAGTTACATGCATTGTTGAATTTTGTGTTCTTGTTATGGATATTGTTCATGTTTTGATATGTTATTGAATGGTTAAGATATGATTAGGCTAATGAGTGTTGTTGCAGCTAGATTGAGAGGGAATTAAACCTTCTTGATGATTCTCTAACGAATTTGAGAAGATCACGATCAGATATGCATTCATGACTTGCAACTTATATATTTACTATATGTTTGACGAAATGTTTATCATGTTTTTGGCATGTCTTGGGAAAGATATAGATTTAATATTAATTGTTTAGACTTTTGATTATCCTAGATCTTATTCTAGAAGGTTGTGGATTGTTCTGGGTAGTAGCATGAAGGCTAACCCTGAAAAGGTGACACTCGTCTTGCAACCACACCCTTTGAACCGGAGAAACTCATTCGCAACCACATGGAAAGATGCTTATGCATGCAGCTAAAGCCTTCCAACTACATGCACAGTGTGTCAAGCCTATGGTTAGGGTTTAAATATTGAGAAGTGAAAGTTCTAGCTCGGGGATTGATCACTAGTGGCTATTGTTAGACACCTTGGTGATTTGATGTCCCTAAGGAGTGATAGTAGGTTTCTAGTTTGTAGACACCACTTCCATAATTGGAACTTGGAGGTCAAGTCATTTCATATTAACACTCAACTCATGTTTACTTAGAGAGCTTGTAAAATCTAGTAAATATGGGGTGGGATGGTTATAGAGTGGTATTAGAGAAATTTTGTTCCCTGTAAGCCTTTCTATGGTACCAGTGTGATAGACTGGTATGAAAGTCAGGTTTACAGTATTGGACCTCAGGGTACATGTAAATGGTTATGTTTATCATGTATTTATCATTACATTGTTGTATTATTATAATGCATGCATCATGATATTGATATGTGTTGCTATTACTATAACTGTATCGTGCTAATATGGATTGAATTTTGCAGATGTGAGATCCTCCCCTGAGATACAATTAGGTATGATTTTTGTTATGTCTTCTATTTGGTTTATCTAACATGGTATATTTTTAGGAAATATAAGGCCAAATATGAAGAGAATAATGGTGGATTATAGTTCAAATGACTACCCATACCAGCCTCATGTGAACTCAGTGAAATGGGAAAAGTCTGTTGAGAAGTAAGGAGAAGTGTATTCTCCTAATCTAGTAGATAAGCTGATGAATCTGAGGGAAGATATCATAAGTTACAAGGAAGATAATAACAAGTTGATTAAGGCAAGGATAAAATTTCAAGGGCTTAAGAAAAGAAAGAAGTCAATGCAATGATTCTATAGAGCCTTTTAGATTTACAGAAGCAAGGACAACTAGGGATCAATCATGTAGATAGGCAAGAGGAGAAGACTAATGGGGCATATGGTAGTAGGTATCAAGGAAGACAAATGGTGGCTAAATATGATACAGTCATACGTGGAATATCTTTGGGTACACCTAAGAGGAAGGGTAGTACTTATGGATTAGACTCTAGCTTCTATTACAAAAGACATCATCACCATCATCGCCAACATCCTTATAGGAGGAGTGAGAAGCAGTATCTTCAAAAAGAGTTCAAGAAAGCCAAGCCTCCTACTTTTGATGGAGAGATGAATAAATCAAAATATGCAGAAGCATGGATTCTTGGTATGAGGAAGTTTTTCAAATTGCGTGATTATTTAGAGAACTTGAAAGCCAAGATAGCTACTTTCAGTCTCAAGGGAGAAGTAGATATCTGGTGGGAAGATGTAAAACATGTCAGAGGAATTATAGAAGAATATTTGATTTGGGACAAGTTTGAAAGACTCTTGAATAAGAAATACTTGTTTGAAATATGTTCTGATGAA
The DNA here is from genome assembly GCA_031772625.1 of Pinus tabuliformis. Classification (NCBI taxonomy): domain Eukaryota; kingdom Viridiplantae; phylum Streptophyta; class Pinopsida; order Pinales; family Pinaceae; genus Pinus; species Pinus tabuliformis. The sequence goes on from CM062815.1 coordinate 483,482,256, forward strand.
AGTGCCAAGGCGTTATATGAGCGGAAGATGTGCTCCATGAGTGACGATGAGTACACTAGTAAATTCATGGAGTTGTTGAGTTATGTGCCCTGTCTCAAGGATGAGGAAACAAAGATCCAAAGGTTCATTAGTGGGTTTCTAGTAGAATTCAAAGACCATATTGAGTTTCAAGAGCCTCGACCATTGGAGGAATCCATCAAAAAACTGAAGCATTTTTATGAGAAGTCAAATCTCAAGCCTAATTTCAAGCATGAATAGAAAGGTAATGAGAAAAATAAAGGAAAATAACCTAAGAAGTGAGGAAGATCTCAAGATCCAGGTGATAAGGATCTAAACCTATGGAACAATAGCAAGGTTAATTTTAGGGGCGAATAATCGCCCAAAGGTGAAATTTAAGGTTTTTTATATTTTAATGGGGCGAATTTTTAATTAAAATAATAATTTTTTTTATATAATTAGCCCATATTTTATTTAAAAATTAATTTATTTTTTTATTTTAGCTCAGGGCGGATAAACTAACTGAATGGTATTTGATCAAAATCGCCCCATTTTGATATTTGCGGAATCGTATTTGATCAAAATCGCCCCCATTTTGATTTACAGTTTGGATTTTCTGGTTTGGGAGTGGTTTGTGAGGGTCGATTTGGTCCCGGGAGTGGTTTGTGAGGGTCGATTTGGTCATGGGATGTTAAATTTATTTTGAAATGGAGGGCGGAGCGAGGGCGGCTCCCTGTTTTGATGGATTCAGCCGTTTGTTTTGGTGTATATGGCTCCCTGGGTCCCTGTATAAAAATGGTTTTGAAATAGGCTTTTTCATGCTAGTTCACAAATCTAGCAGCAGCAGTTTCGGTGGGATATTCTTGCATTTTCAGATTTCAATCCGCTTATTCTTCTCTGGTTTCGGTATCCATTGTTTCTTGGATTTGAACGGCTCATGCCACTGGAGCAGCAACAACAACAGTCGGTACTTGACCGAATTGTTGGCTGAGCGTGAGAAATTAGGCCCCTTTATTCTCATGTTCGTGTAAAAGGTATATTAACTCTGCTGATATTCAAGCATGGGATAAGTAGCCGTGATCTGCTTACTCTTTTTATGATTGTCTGTGTCCTACCTTTTGTTGTGTTGTTGAGCTGGAAAGTTATCAGTACTTACCCTAAATATTACAGCATTTGGATGTTTGCAGTCTGCCAGTATCCCAAGATGAATATTGTGATGGAGAAGGCAACTTCCTGCTTCTGATTCCCATGTATTGTTCGTGTTGGTTTAAATAATATTTCTGCACCATTTTTGCAGTAACTTTCTGGTCATTGCTGTTTTATCTGTTGCTTATATCACGCCTATTTCGTTAAATGTCCGTTTCTTTTTCCTTTGGTTTTCCCTTTCATTCTGTTAGCTTTCTTATAGCTGTAGATTGTGCTCATTTTTGTGCAATCCAGATGTGTTCTTGGGTGTTTAAGGTCAAAATACGCGGTCATTTTTATTTTCAGGGTTATTTTATCAGATGATAGGTTAATTTCAAATTTCAATTCGCTGAATATGTTGTGCTTCTTTGGCATAGTACGTCATATTGTTTCTTGCGGTGATAAGGGCCAGAGCAGTTGGTGCCGGCAATGATTGTTGTATTGTTCATATTTTTCATTCAGCTTGATCTCGGTACAATTGTCTCAAATGTCTTTTATGGTGAGAGGGAGCGTTATAGTCATGTTGCCAAGTATGGGCTGGTTCATAGGGTTGAGTGGGGGAATTGGGTGTTTTTTTGCCTGAGTCATGGGTCAGTTAGCACTATTTATATCAAATGTGGCCTGAATGCTGTTTGAAACTGGAGATACTGATGACCTCAATGATGTGAAAAATTGGAGATACCGTATGGCCTTAATGGTGTTTGTAATCAAAATCTGGATTGAACACAGTGTCTGTATAGACTGTAGTTCAAGTTTTGTATAGACCTTTTGAAAAGTTTTCGAGGCAAGAAATCTGTTGTATTAATATTGTCTGATTTGTAATAGAGAAACTGCTATGAGGTGCTTTGGACTACTTGGGAATGAATTTTTGTCTCAGATGTCAATAGTCTGTACTGTGGTAGACAATAAGATGATTTCTTTTCTCAGGGATTGCAATTGCTTTCCGGAAGATGGGGTATACCTGTTCATGGTACTTCTTTCGACATCAAGTTGATAAACCTTCCCTTAGACTTGAGTTTTGTTTGGTTCTTGTTCGTTGGGTGATGATAAAAAATGTAATATTCATTTGTATTTGTTGATTTTATACTCATGGAACTTGTTTCTTATTGTACTCAGTTCTTTTGATGCAAGAAAGAACAACATACTAGTTTGAGCTTGAGGTACTTGAAGCGGCAGCAGCTCTCTTCTCAAGCGGTATGTGTTCTAGTTCTCAAGTGTAATATGAGTAAATTTAGAATGTACTGCCGTTTGACAATACTTGTAAGCACTTTGAAGCAAATGTGGCCTGAATGCTGTTTGAAACTGGAGATACTGATGACCTCAATGATGTGAAAAATTGGAGATACCGTATGGCCTCAATGGTGTTTGTAATCAAAATCTGGATTGAACACAGTGTCTGTATAGACTGTTGTATAGACTGTAGTCTAATTATGTATAGACTGTTGGTCTTAAGAGCATGCGATCATTGATCAAGCCATCATGACCCATGGCAGCTTTGAAGGGATAAAAGGAAGACGTGTTGAAGCCAATGCTGCCATTGGAGTTTGATTCTTGAATATCATGGAGATTAAGAAGAATTATGTTCCATGCTCAAGGTTAATTACATTAACGTTTTATGTGCTTACTCTACAAATGAATTTGAACAAGTTTTTCATGGAAACCTTTCGAAAAGAGAAAAAAGACCTTGCATTATAGTTTATTGGTGGATTCCTATATTTTCTTGGTTGTTGTTACATGTTGACTATTCGAAGATCTGTTTATATTACTGAGAATCTTTCACCTGAAAATGGAGCAGTAAAGGACATATTAACTGTTATACGCTTTTGATTTTTCTGCCTTTGAGAACCTTGTGAGTTGTATGTCATTGAAGGGTGACTTGGTTTGAATAGTTAGCTTTGGAGACCAGTTAGAGGAAGAAATAACTCAAACCCAAACTCAACAATGGAATTTTTATCAATGTGTCCATTCCAATAGATTATTATTCTAAATCTGGATGATGTGGCAACAATAATTATATATTTTTTGGAATGTACCTCAGTGAATGATCACCTTTTGTAATATTTTAAGTGCCGCTACATAGAGATGTTATTTCTATGCTTAATTAATTTCATTGATGTGCCATAGAGCAATGCAATGCATCTGGATACTTGAAGTCTTGGAATTGCAGAGCAACATTTGCTTGATTCCTTGGTAGCTGTTTGAAGATCCTAACCAAACTGATGTTTCTTTCAGAATTGTGGTTCTTTGTCATAGTAGTATAGTACGCTGTTCCTGAGATTACCTTTGGTTCTGTTCTGAGATCTGTAGAGAATTGTTGAGCAAGGGGGAGGATAGCTTCATCTTAAAGCATCCCTCTACCCAACGTTAAGCTTGATGGGAAGAATTATCCTATCTTCAAGTGAAGGGTGCTAAACATATAATTGAAGAATTGATTGTTAAGACTTGTGGAGGGTAAGAAGACAAATTGCACTGTTGCTAAAGAATTAGTAAAGCTATAAGACAAATTGCACTGTTATATAGAGTGTCTATACAACAGTCTATATATTACAACTAAGTAAAATGAGTCTCTCTTTGTGGTTAATTGTACTATACCTTGGGTGCCAACATTCATAATTCTTGTTGTTGAACCAAGCTCTCCAGTTGCAGCAATAAGCTCGACACCTTTGTCTTATTGATTGCATTCTTTGAACAATGTTACTCAAGCCAATCCTTAAACCTTGGATTGATCAACCGATCTCTAAAGAACATTGCATCATGATGTTGTTCATCCTCCTACCTCTCTTATAGATGCATTCTTTGATTGTTCAATTAATGACATTTGAGGGATAATTTTGCCTCCTTCCTTGTCTTAACATAAACTTGGTTTTGTTATCCATCTTTCACATGGCTGCTAGGATCCATGGTCACTTCTGAAAATTGCTTGCAAGGTTATCTTGGCTTCATTATGCATTGTTTTTTCCTTTTGGAAACTCATCCTTCCTTAAGGATTGTCTAGCATCTACTACCTCAATTTGGATTTCTTGGATCAATTTAGTGCTCTCGTTCTCCTTTTGGACCAGTTGTCCATTCTCCTCACATGCAAAGCATGCATTCACATAAAATTCACCAATTTTAAAAATAAAAGGTTACCTGGCCTCTTTTGATGCCTCCAACATCAAATTTTGTCTTCCTTCCATGCTTTAGGAAGGTACTCCTTCTCTTTCTTCTATTCTTATGACAACTATGAATGATTGTCCCTCTCGAAAATCCTTATCATCTGCATCTATACACATAGCATCAGTATCATAATCACCAAGCTCTTTAGCCCCATATGGTATATATGTTACGAGCACTTCTAGCTAACCTCCCATGAGACTTTCATTTATTGTCTCATCGACATCCTCTTTGTGGAGCTCCCTCTACTGTTATGATGCTTTTTCCACCATATCTTCTATCAACAAATCCATATGTTGATTTGAACTCTTTATGCAGTCCATGAGACTCTCTGATAGTCTCTCTTCAACATCTTCCTCATCATCAAGGACTATTCCCTGCTCTGGTTCAAAATAGTGAACTAATTCAACTTTAGGCTCAACAGGTGCTTCATCTTCCTCCCTAGCTTTCTAGCTTTAGGGGGCTTCCTCTTAAAATCTTTTTTCTGACAAGTAATTTGGCCTTCTTCCTTAGGTCCCATCTCTACCTTTGGTATTCTCTTTCAAGCCTCATTTTGACTATGTTGAATCTCTCCTTCAACTCATAAATCTCCTTTTCAATTTCTTCTTTACTCATGCCATTTTCCTTGGCATGCTTCTCCCTTTTGTTATGGCATCCATGAGAACTGGTTAGTAGTGGGTAGTTCTTAACCAAAAGGTTCCCAAAAGGGCGACTTCGGGACTGATTACAGAGAAAGGAGAATCAGTACCTGGATGGCCCCTCTTACGTGGAGCCGATTCACTGACCAAGCTTCCTACTCCACAGTCTACATCAAAACAAACATCTGTAGTTGAATGGGCACTACAGTTGCCAAATAGGCTTACACAGGCAACTGGAGAGCTTCATTTGAAAGGAAAGATTATGCAGAAGGTTTGCAACTATGAACATGAAGCTCGGTCTTCAAATGAGGTAGCACCAATTGAAGCATGCTCTAAAGAAGAAGGGTTTCCTTGCAGTCAGCAGAATGATTCTGATCGAGAAGAAAATTGTTTGGCAAGGAGATTAGAGTTCCTTTGTCAAAGTAAAACCTGCAGGCATTTTACATATCAGGAGTTGCAATCTGCTACTTCTGGTTTTTCAACAGGTTGCATTTGTAGTTTTCCTCATGGAGTTTTTCATTTCTGTGCTTCTGTTTTGAATGGGAAATTTCCCTTGAAATGTATATTAACCTTGTGAACTCAATTCAATTATGTAACATCCTTATTCTTGCAGGGAATTTTATAGGAAGAGGAGGCTGCAGTAAGGTGTACAGAGGATTTCTTCCTAATGGACAATCGGTGGCAGTGAAAATCTTGAATTCATCATCCAAAACAGAGCAAGAGCTTCTTTCTGAAGTTGAGATTCTTACTCTATTGAAGCACAACCATGTCATTACACTTATCGGTTACTGTGCAGAAGGCCTTAACTGCCTTCTGGTGTATAATTTTGTATCCAGAGGAAACCTTGAAGAGAATCTCCATGGTATATACTCAATAGTATTGCATTTTAAGAATCATGAAATCGTGTAGAAATATTAAGCAGTAGTACGTTTTAAGCATCATAGTGTTATGTATTGTATGGCAGGGTCTTTCATTTTCTCTTTTCTGAGATTTGATTATAGTCCTAGCTATTGACTATGTATATATTTTTCAGGAGGAGAGGAAAAGCCAATACTTCCTTGGAAAGTGCGATTAAAAGTGGCTGTAGGAGTTGCTGAAATTAGATTACTTGCATAATGATTTTCTCAATCTGTCATCATGGAGATGTAAAGTCTTCCAATATCTTGCGAAGAGTTTGAACCACAGGTATAAATCTTTTTACTGCAAGAAGAATCAAGACTAAATTGCACAATTCAGTATTTGAAGAGATCTTAGTGATCTAGACTTGTAAACTGAAACTTGGAATTCTGCACTAATGAAAAATTTCAACAGAATTAATGTGCGTGTTATTATAATAGTTGTCAGATTTTGGGCTAGCAAGGTGGGCACCAACATCTTCATATATCACTTGCAGCGATGTTTTAGGAACATTTGGGTATGTAAGCATCTTCCCAGTTTCGATTGGCCATTTTCAGATTAAAGCTATCCAATTTGTAAATTCACTAATTGTGATTGTAGTTTGACAGGTATCTTGCTCCAGAATACTTTGTTTATGGAAAGGTTAATGAGAAGACGGATGTGTATGCATTTGGTGTGGTCCTTCTTGAGCTAATAACTGGAAGGAAGCCAATTGATACAGCAAGTCCCAAGAGTCAAGAAAGCCTGATCATGTGGGTAAGTCCTGGTTTTTAGAGTTGACTCTATTCTTCATGTTTATTTATATTGATTATCCTTATTAGGGGCTCATGTTTAACCTTCTGTAAATGTTGAAACCAGGCAAGACCACTCTTACAGGATGGGAATATGGAAAGTCTTGCTAACAAATGTTTGCAAAATGTTTATGATACAAATGAAATGCATAGAATGATGCTTGCTGCTACGCTTTGTCTAAGGGAAACATCTCATTACCGTCCTTGCATGAGCCGAGTAATTTATCTTCCTCTATTCATTTCTATATGCTTCAGGGGCTTGTTTTTACTACCTCGTGTGTTTTTTGAGGGTATTCTTTACCTGCAAAAATTACTTTAGGGTGCAATTTCTCTTACATTTTCTTTTAGCTATAAAACACTCTATGTTAACCACATCTGTTCATCTCTGCTTACTCTTTAATACCAAGATATGATTAATGGCAGATTTTAAAACTACTACAAGGAGAAGATGAGAGGACTGACTGGGCGTGGTGCCAGAATACAATGATCAAGGATATGGATACTTCAGATGAGGATGACATTGTAGAAAATCAGGGGGGGCATGATATACAAACCCATCTCACCCTTGCCATGCTTGGGGTGGATGATGATACGGTATCACTTAGTAGCACAGATCATAGTGTGGGCATTTTGCCAACAAACAATTCTTTGGAAGATTACGGACTGCGCCGATGTAGCAATTCATCAAGCTTTTAATTCAAGATTAAAAGAAGTGAGTTTTGTTTCCAGCAATACATTTGTTTATGGTTGCTTTATAAGTTTCCCATGGCCACAGTGGTTTCATATTCTTATATGGCCAGGAATGTGACGTATTATGCTAGACCTCAAAGAATAGCTAAGGATTGTATGAAAACTAGGGGATTGAACAATAACATTGACTTCGTTAAAGCATTCCTTGAAGTTAGAAGCAAGCGATCAAGATGTCAGTACTCCATTATCTTGGCTGCAGATCTGAGCAATGTTTGACTAGTTGGCATCTTTTGTTCGCATGCTGATTTTTTCAGTGTCGTGTCCACATTTCTACTTTTTACTGTCAATCTCATGTAAATAGTGAAAATGGATCTACGGTGTTCATTACACTGCTCTGGGTAGAAAAGTACCAAGAAGAGTAACTTTTTGGTAATGCTACTATATTGTCAATTCAGAAGTGGTGGAGAGAACCGTAGAAAGAACTACCCACTACTAACCAGTTCTCATGGATGCCAGGTTGATTGATCAAATGGATCAAATGTGCTGAAGCTTGAGATCCTTCTTTGATGCGCCATAAGGGCCATGCCTGATGCGTTTTTGGTCTAACAAAAGGACCAAGGGTTCAAATAGTTAATGGTTAGCATTCACCAACTATTAAAACAGAGTAGCCATGTCTAATTTTCAAATTTCATTTATAACACTAGCAATTTTTATTGCATAATATCAGGAATGAACAGATGCAGGGTTTTCAAGATTCAGGTTGAATATCACAGAAGACAATGCAAAGGTGTATCGGTGAATACTATGGTATTAATGAGAATCAAAAGTTAAAAGCTACACAGTAGAATGCATTTATTCATCTTCAAGGATATCACAGCACACACCACACTGCATTTTCACTTTTCATCCATAGAAATGTTTCCATCGATGGAAGGATTTATGGTTAACAATAGCAATAACTAAAGACCTTGTCACCATACTAATGTGCATATTCATCACTTATTGTAAAGGACTGAACCTAATTCCTTTTTATTTAATTACCAAGCCATAATCATGACAATATCCACAAAATTCAATAAGAATGGTTTAGGTTGTGTAAAATTCCACCACTATATGTTCGTGGGTCATATTCCTTCCATGGTACCATTTTGCTACATAATAACATGAAGAGACAGGTACCATTCTGCTGACTTAACAACATACTAATCTCATCACTAAAAGAATAATAATTGTAAGAATCTAACAGATTTTGCAAATATATGAGCTCAACTTATAATTATATAGTATTTATATTTTGGCAATTTTTTATTGCCATGAAACGTTGCTTCTCGAGTTCAGGTAATTGCAAAGCTGTTCTATAACATTACACCTTAAAAAATTCAGCCTTCAAATCCAAAACATTAAAACTATCCTACATCTCTAACTTCAAAATTTTTAATGCCTACACCTTTTGTAGGGAAAAAAGAAAAGGCAAGAAATACAATATGAAACCCAAAATTTGTTCAAGAAAATAAAGCTATAATCAATAAAAAAAAATAAAGCGTATGGCATGGTCTGCTGAATCATCTGAGGTGCTCAATTATCCTCAGCGGCTTTGGAAGTCTCAAATGCCTGTAATTCACCATCATTTTCCAGCTTTTGGACCTTATTTGATCGTTCATCTTTGGCAGATCCATCATCCTCTTCAAACCGTCTGTGTTTCTTCTCTATGTTGGTACCATTCCCCTTTGTAAAGGGCTTTCGACTGTTAGATGAGTGCCTGCCTCCTCTACCACGGCCACCTCTGAAATTAAGGGTGAATGGTCCCAAGTAAGTAAGTTATTTTAAAATCAAGTCATCATCAGGGAAAACTCTAAAACTCCTACCATTGAAACCCAATATAGAGACAGTTTTTAGGAAAATATTTTGATGGACAACATTGTGGCATGTCATAAATAAGCATCCACATGGACTTGTTCTAGGGTAGTTTAAAATAACTTCTTGTTTCTTTTGAATAAATCTTCTTGTAATACTAGAGAGGCCACTCAGTTTTGGTGATATTTTCAGTGCTTTGTTTAGTTATGTGAATTTGTTAGATGCAAAACAAGTATTGGTTAATTTCATGAAAACCAATCTGCAGAATTGGAAATGTAAGCATATGCGCATGAATGTAGTAGAGAAAGGGGTACTATTCTAATTGAAGTGAGAGTGAAAGAGACCTTTTGAAAATGTTATTGTTTCAAGCAGTTGGAACGGTATCAGTAGGAATCAGTATGCAGAAATTAAACAGAATAAATGGGAATCAAGGCGAATCAAGCATTGTATTGCATATCAAATCTAATAAAGTACCAATGATTCTACAGCTCTGGTTAAGTACTCAATAGTGCTTCCAAGGTTGCAGAACTTCAATCTACAGTCATAGATATTGAATGGGTGTTTGCAGTTATATTGTTCCTCTGCCAAGAACTCTGCTCTTTTGGACCTCAATTCCCCTCAAATAAAAATGTTCTGTTTAATTGGAACTTATTTACATCCTAACATGCAGGTCGATTTCTCCAAGAGAATGTACCTGGGCAACAAATGATATCCAAGTTGAAATCTTAACAATGGAATTAACTAATTATTTTCAATCGATTTCCTTCATTGTTGCTAGTTGATTTTTCCTGGGATTATCGACATCTCATTTATTGGGTTCACCTCACCCTGATTTGAACTTCTTTCATTTGAATCAACTTCATCTCTGGTTAGAACATTTTTTGATTGATTTCATTTTCCAACAAATGTGGTATTTAAGTTACTTTCTTCTTGCAAGTTGATTTTACCGTTATTAGTACACTGCTAGTAGATTTGTTTGACATGATCATTTTCTTCAATTTCAGGGTCGACTAGCTTAATGATAGTGTCCTTTTGCTTCAGCTCATGTTCATTCATCAGTTCTCAATTGATTCTCTCTGTGTTCAAAATGGATTCAAGTAGCTTAGGAATTACATCGATTTCCATGTTCATTCATCAGTTCTCAACTGATTCTCTCTGTGTTCAATGGATTCAAGTAGCTTGGAAATCACATCAATTTCCTTTTATATTGTATTAAAATGTACAGGAATGTCATAGTGGAATTGCTTTCCACAACAATACTTCTTTGTAACTATGGACTTTATCTCAACTCAACTGGATTTCATTTCTAACAAGAGATTTCCTTAATAAATTCCTCTTGACAAATTTTCCTGTTATAAAACTTTGCAAAAGCATACCCTTGCTATAGCTCACTACACAAGAAAATTCATTTTTGAAGCATAATTCTTATACTTGCAACTTTCATTTCTCTGTATAGACTTTCTAGAAAATAAATTGCATGTAAAGAGTCTATATTCCACTCTTGGATTCATTTTGTTGGAGAGTTATGTGAAGGACTAACGAACCTAGTAGTCACAGGACAAAACAAACCCTGAGGCAGTAAAAATTTGTACATGGGTCCACATTTGCTCCCGTTATGGTCCTTACAGAGAGTGCATTGAAGGTAGGTATGTTGCAGTTGGTAGAATATGACGAATGTGCTCCCTTCATGTTCTCTAAGACGACAACTTACAGTTATTTGACAATTTCCTCATCCAAATGATTTTGAATGAGTAATTTCATCTAAATTTAACTGATTTTCAAACTGGGATTTAGTTTTCTTAATTTAACTGATTTTCAAACTGAGATTTAGTCAGTGTTATTGAGGAGTGAAATAGAAACTGATTTTCTCTTGCAGAGAATAACAAGGATTGGTGTGAGCTTATACTCTGCCTTATAGACCTTCAAATACAAATAAGCTCTTGTATCCCTATTTCAATCACATAATTTAAATGAATATAATGTCATTTTATTAGAAAAATGCAATGAGTATGAAATAGATCATCAGAATGGACACTGTAGCCCAGGCTGGTGAGAACTTGAGTATTTTATATCTGACTAAACACATGCACATGAAAAGAAACATCACCTGACATAGACATGAACAAGATAGAATCTAGATATTAGAATTTTGGGGAAAAACAATTGCGCCTTAACAGAGAGCTTCTTATCCTACACCACACATTTCACTCTTTCAAGGTGGAGTTACAAACTGAACATGCAATGACTGAGTTGCATGGTCACCAAAGTTGTAACACACCCAAAAAAACAATGCGTCATATCGGCTTCTCAATTATGTGTGTTTAGCATTAGTGATATAGTCTCTTCTGAACTTTTATTTCAAGTAGAAATTTGATTAAATTTCAGAAGTGCAAGAAATCACAGAAAACCCTCCGGCAGTAAATTGATAGGAGAAATCTCCAAAAAAACCTGGAAGCTGTCCTGTTCATATTGTCCTGGACTTTTCAGCCAAGTTAATATGTCTGTAAAGAATACTATTTTATCCTGAGAAAAGATTGACACTTTGTTTATCACCAGATGAAAATAAATTAGAAGCAAAACATCAGGTTGGTGACAAATCCAAAACAAGTTGCAAGACTGTAACCCAATCTGCAAAACATCGAAAAACTGATTGTCCCAGAGTGGGATGCACTATGGGAAGCTGTTTTGTCCCATCTTTTACTAGTGTCAGCTTCATAGCACCTGCTTCCATTTCCAGCAGCTCTGTCTTTAAGAGAGCATCGGCCTCTATCTTGATAGTGTTGTCATCAAGAGATTTGTAGCTGATTTCCATTTTTAATCTTTATGGCAGCTGTTTATAGTCCTGTAGGACTGAAAGTATGGATGTTGCAAAGCTTCATTAGCTGTTATTCTTTTGTTTCCATCCACTTGTAACATTTGTTTCAGCAAATCCACACCTTCTAGACACCCAACATTTTTAACAAATCTTGTGAGGGATGGGAAAGGCTTTCCCGGATTTGGAAATATGATATCCAACTGCTCCTTTACAGATTGCCCATGAAATAGCGGCTCACCGATGAACAATTCTGCCGACATGTTATTTGTTGCTTTTTTCTAGACTAGCTCTCACAAAGCATTTGAGTTGTTCCTGTTCCTGGTTGGTTTTTTTATAATTTTATAGACAAGTTCCATGTCGTGGAAATGTGAAAAAAGATAGTGATATTGCCACCATGTGGCTCTTATCATATATGGTTTTATACTTCTTCAAAAAAATTCTCTAAGAGTTCACAATGCTAAAATTCACTAGGACTTTACAAAGTTTTATTATTTAGTGAAAGACTTGCCAAGTTCTTACAAGATTTTATAATTGAGTAAAATATTCGCCATGCCCGGTGAGAGATTCGCCAGAAAATTATATATACATATTATATTATTGATAAAATCGCCTTCCATTTTTCCTATATACCATGGAGATTCGCCCAATTATTATATTTATAAATTTGGGGGGGGGTTCTTAAAATTTTCCCTGAACAATAGAATAAAGGTAATGGCTAAGAACCATTACAATGTTTAACTTGTGGTGGTGATCATTGCAAGAATAATTTTCCTTTGTCTCAGAGTGGTGTAATCGAAGCATGGAAAGCCTCAAATTTACAGTGCAAAGGAGGCACTCACAGTTGGTGTGTAGCTACGAGCATTATGTATATCTATGCAATAATGGATAACATGCATGCAGATCATTAGACATCCATCACAAATATGGAAGGTGGAACCAGAGGGAGAGTTCTAGTCAAAGCCTCAATGCATCTTACAACAGAAGAAGCTCATGCTTCGGGACTGAGAAATAGAGCAAGCTAAACTATAGTAGAAACACTTTAGGTCTGAGGAATATAATTGTAAGATGGTTGATCAAATGTAGGCATAATAGTTGGCTTCCAATGATAGCTTAATTTTCCAAGGGAATTGGAATCCCTTGGAAGATTATATGTGTAGTTGTTCAGTTGCAGTGAAGCATGTTGGGTATTGTAGAGCAAGGCAACTAGTATATTGTTATATTTATTAATGCACTAACAATTATTTGCTTATGGAAGTATGATGTAGGGAATTCCATGGAAAAGGAGACTACCATAGATCTTGAAGAAGGCATGGTTTGAGCTTTCGCTCATGAACCCTTGGAATGAGTCAGGGTGTTTATCGAAAGTTTTGTGCCTTTGGTGTTTCATGATTTGTGATTTTGACTATGACTGGTGCATGGCCATGCCAATTTGTATGTGGTATTGTATTGTTGCTTGGTTTTCCATGTTTTCTTTATCCTTTCTTATCTTTCTTTCCTTTTATGCTTTGATGGACTTGGAAATTGGTTGGGGAAAGAGGAAAGTTATGGATCTTGGGGAGAATTGAGTGGTACCCTATAGGTAGTGTAAAGACCAGTTTGAAGCCTAATGCATGAATAATGGGAAACTGAAGGAAAGAATATGACAACCGGTTGGGTTGGTTGGGTCCATGGGGATGGATATATAATGGTAGGATAGTCATGAGAAAGGTATCAGGAAAGGTAAAGTAAATGGGATTGAGGTAAAAAATATGTTGGGAACTATTGTTCTCAATGATGTGCATGTGTTGCATAGATAAATGAAGTTCTCTTAACCTTGACCTTATGAACACTAGTAATTGTATTGTGATCATGATTATGTTGATGTTGATGTTTATATATATATATATATATATATATATATATATATATATATATATATGTATATGTATATGTATATGTATATGTATATGTATATATATATGTATATATATATATATATATATATGTATATATATATATATATATATATGTATATATATATATATATATATATATATATATATATATATATACATATATATATACATATATATATACATATACATATACATATAGATATATATATATATATATATATATATATATATATATATATATATATATATAGATATATATATATATATATATATATATATATATATATATATATATATATATGAATTCCATTGTCTGGTAGCATTGTCAGGGATCATTCTTGTGGAAGAATGATTTTTTTATGCAGGTGAATGGCATGAAAAGGTTCCTAGTTTTATGAGGAATCAAGTGGGTAAAGTATCTCTGGAATATCTATGATGTTAGTATCATGTGGATATGATTTTGATATTATGTGCTTATATCTTTTCCTATGTTTATGTTATGTAGGCAATGTTGAAGGATACATAAGCAGAAAGAAAGAAGTGTGATCTACGTCATGCAAGGACAAGCATGGGTAGTGGAAAGAGCCACAGACCCAAGAGTTGGGTTTTGGATGCACAGAGTAAGGCATGGGAAAGAATATAGAGGAAAGGTTTCCTAGTAGAGACAATGTGGTCTCTGGATGTGCAATACTACAATTGTGTACATGTTGTGTTGTGTACATGTACTATGTCGTGTGTATTGTGTAGTCGTTGTATTATGACATGTGTATTCAGTATGTTGAACTATGTGTACATGTATATTTTGTGTTGTATGAAAGAATATTGGAAGAAACGCATGGAAGATTTGAAGACATGGAGGGTTTGAAGGAAGGTGGGACAAAGTTGCTACAAGAAAGGCCTCCTAATGACAAAGAGGATCAAGAAACATCAAAAGAAGAAGATATACACTGGGAACTAACCCTGGGGAAAGAAAAAATGAATTTGACCATATCTTGTACTATAATGGCAAGAATTACCACTCCTCAAACTCTCAAGATAGAAGGACATATCAAGAAGAAAAAGTATCAAGTAGTGAAATATCAGGAAGAAAATATGAAGAAACATCAAAAGAAAAGGATACTCACCAGGAACCAACCACAGAGAAAGAAGAAATGAATTTGACCCTATCTTGTAATGCATTGGTCATAATTACCATTTCTCAAACTATAAAGATAGAAGGACATATAGGTAATAGTATTGATTGATTTGGGTAGTACCCATAATTTTATTCATTGTAAGATAGCGAAGGAATTGAATTGCTTCCTATATCCAGCACTAGAGTGTCAAGTGACAGTTTTGAGTGGAGGAACCATAAACTTGTCTGGAAAGTTCCATAATATCAAGCTATCCATGGGAGAATATGTATTGAATAGCCCAATGCTTTCCATTCCAATGGGTGGTGTTGATGTTGTACTAGGAGTCCAATGGCTACAATCCTTGGGTACAATAGCTTTTAATTTTCATGAAATTTTCTTCAGAAGGAAAGGAAGTTGAATTAATGGGTATCACAGGGAAACTAGGAAAGATAATCAACTCTAACGGAATGAAAAAGATGCTAAAGAAAGAACAATGAGCCATAATTGCATAATTATGTTCGCTAATGGTTCCCACATAGAAATCATCTATTTCTCCATATCTCCAAAAAGTCTTGGACAATCATTCCAAGGTATTTGAGACTCCCAAAGGTTTCCCACATATTTGTGATCATAATCATGCTATTCTTTTGATTCCATGAAGTGTTCCTCCAAACATTAGGCCTTATAGATATCCATATGACCAAAGGAGTGAAATTGAACATATGGTTGTAGAAATGCTTGAGGTTGGTATAATTATCCAACCAAATTTGATAAACAAAGCAAAGGATGAATGGAAGAATGGTGAAGCAGGGTGGGAACTCATTCAAAAGTTGCCGAAGATCACAGTTCCAACAATATTGCTAGAACTTGAGAAGGAAGGAAAAATCATATTGGAACCTGAAGCATTCACAGAACTCAGAAGTCGATAGCTACGAAATTGATCAATTTCGGAGTATCTCATCAAGTGGAAGAACTTACCCACTAAATATTTCACATGGAAGGATGGTAATTTTATACAGAAGCATCTAGAACTACTCAAGCGTTAAGTACAACACTTTTTGAAGTAGAGGGGCATGTTAGGTCCCTATACTACTAGTGGAACCCCCTATTATTATTAGTGCAGCCCCCTTATTATATTGTTGTGCCCATGTAGTACCCATTGTTACTATTGTGCCCAATAGAAGCCCACTATTGTTATTGTTCTGGCCTTACATTATTACTTTTATGCCAGCTCTGATTATATTATGACGACTTAGACTCTTATATATAGAAAGGAGGTCTTGTCATTTGTATCATCCAAGAATTGTTCATTTGTGTAATGTAAAGGAGGTTTCCCCCTCGAAGAGGCTTATTTATAAGGCATTGATCTATCTTTCCTATCCATTTGTGAGATGGTTTCATAACATTGTGTGATGTTTATAGTACACATTTCCAGTGACAAGGGTAAGGAGGTTAAGGATGATGATGTGTTGAGTAGGTACCCATTATTGCAACAGTTTGGGATGTATTTCCTAACGACATTTCAAAGTTTCCACCTCATAGGGAGGTAGACTTTTCTATTGAGTTAGTGAAAGGGGCAACTCTAGCATCAAAAGCACCTTATAGGATGAGCACACCTAAGATGGTAGAGTTGAAGTTATAGCTAAAGGAAATGTTGGACAAATGATACATCAGACCAAGTGTATCACCTTGGGGCGCACCAATGTTGTTCGTAAAGAATAAAGATGGTACTCTCATATTTCGCATTGAATACAGGTAGTTGAATAAGGTAAGGATCAAGAAAAGGTACCCATTTCCGAGGATTGATGATTTGTTTGATCAGTTGAAGGGAGTAGAAATGTTCTATAAGATTGACTTGAGATCGGGATACCATCAGGTACATGTCAAGGAAGAGGATATCTTCAAGACGACATTCAGGACCAGGTATGGGCATTATGAGTTTGTTGTTTCTCCATTCGGTTTGACTAATGGTCCATCTACATTCATGTGTTTGATGAATAGTGTGTTGCGTCCTTATTTGGACATGTTTTTTACTGTATTCATTGATGACATACTGGTATATTCTGAGAATGAGGAAGAACATGCCAAAAATTTAGCAACAGTGTTGATATTGCTAAGAGAGCATCAGTTGTATGCTAATCTTAACAAGTGGAACTTCTTTCAGACTAAGGTACATTACTTGGGACATGTTGTCTCCAAGGAAGGCATAACAGTAGATCTAGAAAAGATAAGGGCCAAAATTGAATGAGCAACTCCTAAGAATGTAGATGAGGTGACATCATTCATGGGACTGGTAGGTTACTATAGGAGGTTCATCAAGAACTTCTCACACATTTCATATCCTATCACATCATTGCAACCTAAAGGTAAGAAGTTCGAATGGATAGCAGAGTGTGAAGATAGTTTTGGGCATCTTAAGTAGTTGTTGACACATGCACCAATGCTAAAGATTGCAAATCCAGGCAAGGAGTTTGTAGAGTGTACATATGCTTGCAAGAGGGGACCTAGTGGAGTTATCATGGAAGAAGGACAGGGAGTGTGCTATAACTCATGTAAACTGAACGAGCACGGGCAGAACTATCCAATGCATGATCTTGAGCTAGCATTGATTATACACACATTGAAGGTGTGGAGACATTATCTTCTCGGCAGAAGGTTCACATTGATGAGAGATTAGAGTCGGTTGAGGCATTTGTTTAACCATCCGAATCTAAATGCCAGGTAACCTAGATGCTTGGCTACCCTTAGTGAGTTTTACTTCGAGGTCAGATACATCAAAGGGAAAACCTTAGAGTAAAGCTTTTACTCCTCTGCCTTTTTCTCTGCACATGAAAACACATTTGATGTTTGTTTGTGGCACATTTAGACTAGTAGCCCGTGCATTTATAAAAACATAAAATGAAGCCTTTCTTTTCTTTTTTCTTTCCTAGCATTTTATTTTCCTTTTGCCTTGTTTATTTAGGGTAGCTACCACCTAATATTTTATTGATATGGATGCCTATAAAACATAAAATTTTCCTAACATTTTAACTTTTCTTTCTTTTGCATCCATATCCTAACTTAACATTTTGAATTATTTTGACTAATATGCTAACTTATCAAAACCAAATAATGTTACAACATTGGCTCCAGCTGGGGACTGCTTCCCCTGTGGGATGCAGAGAACAGGTAGATCCAAGTGCCTTCTCCTCGGGCTATGGAATCTTTGCTCAAACAGATACTCACTCACAACTTTTTCAGAAATTAGATAAACTATCCGGATATTTACAGATGATAAATGAATGGAAAATCAATATTGAATGTAATGTTTCAAGTATCTCCCATTGATTGGCAATGAGGAATACTCTCCTTCTAGGTTTTGTACGATGAATGTATTGTTCCCTTTGACTTCTGTAATGCTAAATGGACCAAACCAGAGGTTGTCAAATTTTGCATGCTTTCTTTTATCTTCTCTCCTTGTATCCCATATGAGCACTAGGTCACCCTTCTTGAAATTTATTTCTCTAGCCTTTCTATTGAACAATTCTTTCATCTTATTCTAGTATTTCCTTAGCTTGTACTAAATTTCATCCTTGTCTTCATTCAACTCAATAATTTGATTAATCCTTCTTGATAAATCACCTTTTTCTTCATAGGATTCCTGGAGGAATATCATAACAGATAAAGCTAAGTGAGTAGGAAAAATTGCTTCCTTGCCATAAGCCAATTGGAAAGGAGACTTACCTGTTGATATTTTAGGAGAAACTATGTTAGCCCAAATTTCATGGATTAGATGGTTGTCCCAACTCTTTTTATGGTCTTCAAGAGTCTTCTTAATAACCTTGACTAAGATCTTGTTGGAGGACTCTACTAGCCCATTTCCCTGTGGATAGTATGGTGTAGAATGGTGTAAAAGGATTGAATACTTTTGATAGAATTCAATCATTTTAACACTGTTGAAAGTTGTTTTATTATCT
The DNA here is from genome assembly GCA_031772625.1 of Pinus tabuliformis. NCBI lineage: Eukaryota > Viridiplantae > Streptophyta > Pinopsida > Pinales > Pinaceae > Pinus > Pinus tabuliformis. The sequence continues at coordinate 483,501,242 of CM062815.1, forward strand.
GTAACAATATGTTGAGGACATCCAAATCTTGATAGGATGTTTTCGTCAAGAAATTTTATCACAACAGTATTAGTTTCATTTTTAACAGGTATGGCTTCTACCCACTTGATGAAATAGATTGTAGTAGTTAAAATCCATCTGTGTTGATTATTGGAATGTGGATGAATTTCCCCTATAAAGTCCAACCCCTATTGTAGAAAAGGAGCATGGATAGATACTGGGACCAAAGGAATTACTCATAGTTTCTATTTTCCTACAAATAATTGGCATGGTTTGCAAATTCTTACTTTTGCTCAAACATCTTTGAAAAGTGTGGGCCAATAGAAACATGCTTTTAAATTTTTGTTGGTTGTTGCTCTCTAGGAATAGTGCCCACCACAAAACCCTGCATGGAACTAATCTATGATTCCCTCTGTTTCATTTTTATTTAATCACAGAAGAAGGATATTAAGTGGGTCTTTGTAGTACAGATTAGAATTGATAATGCAATATTTCACCGCTTTAAGCTTCAGAGCTTTGAACTGTTTCAAATTAAGATCAACTAGACATTAAAAATATCTAAGAAACTGCACAATATCAGAATACCAATAAGAGAGTAGATATTTCTGATCTATGTGAACAGGAATGGCTTGATCTAAAGAAAGAGGTTCTTGTGGATTCTCCCCTTCTCTAAGAGGAGGAGGTTCTTGTGGATTCTCCCCTTCTCTAAGAGGAGGAGGTTCTTGTGGATTCTCCTCTGATATCAAGGAAGGTTCTTATGGATTCTGTCCTGATATTAAGGAAGGTTCTTGTGGATTCTCCCCATATGACATTTCAGAAACCAGATTAATCCCTAATACTTTGCAGTTGGATTCAGCTAACAATTTGGCCAGGCCTTGGCCTTTTACTAGCTTCGTGGTTTAATTTTAGGGTCAAATTCAAGGATTTTAGAAATCCATCTCACTCGTCTTCCATCAGTATCAGGCTGAGTCAAAATAGTTTTGATAGCACAATTAGGTACATAAGCTCTAATGTGTGAATGTAGGATATAGTTTATAAAGGCTTTAAGGGCCTGAATTAATGCATAATCTTGCTTTTCAATAATATCATACATAAGTTCAGCATCCCTCATAACTTTGGAAAAGAAGGCTATAGTCTGGTCATCACCGTTTGTATTTTTCTTTAAAAGTATGGCAGCTAAGGTTGTCTCAGATGCAAAAGAAAATATGCTAAAAGGTGAAGAATAATTAGGGCTAGCTAATGTAGGGGCCTCAGATATGGCCTTTTTGATCTGATCAAAAGCATATCTAGCAGGGACTATCCGTTTCACTTCATTATTTTTCTTAAGCATAATTGTTATATCTTTAACTATCTCAGGATAATTTGGGATGAACCTTATGAGAAAATTGATCTTTCCAAGGTTTGTATCCCTTTGCTATTCCTTGGTGGAGACAGGGTCTAAATAGTTGAAACTCACTTTGGGTCAATTACAACTGCCTCCTAAGAGATTATATGCCCTAGTAACTTCTTGTCCTTCATAGCAAACAAAGATTTCTTTGGATTGATGGATATGCCAAATTTCCTACACCTATCAAAAACCTTGCTCAAGTGTTTTAAATGATTTTCATCAGAATCAGAGAAAAAAGTTAAATCATCTAGATAAATGACAATAAATTCAGATGTTTTCCCTACAAATTCTAGGTTCATGGCTATCTAGAAAGTGGCTCCAGCATTGGTTGATCCGAATGGAATTATGGCATACATGAATGTACCCCAAGGAATACTGAAAGTAGTTTTTGTCTTGGTCATCTTGGCTTACCATAATCTAGCTGTAACCAAAAAATCCATTTGGCATAGAAATCCTATTGGCACCTGAAACTTTTTGAAGTAGATGGTCCATTTTAGGAAATGGATAGTTATCCTTTAAAGATGATTTGTTCAAGTTTCGAAAGTCTACACATAACCTAATCTTGCCATTTTTCTTTCTGACAGGAACTAGGTTGGCTACCCATAAGGGCACAATGATATGAGCATCAAGAAACTTTTTAAGTTCTTTCTCAATGGTTTGCAGTAGTATGGGATAATTCTTCTTAGTTTTTCTAAAAGGGTTCTTCTTCTGGTTTCAAAGGAATCTTATGCTCAATCAAAGATGTATAATAAGTTTTTAACTCATTATAAGACCAGGAAAAAACACCTTTTTAGTTTTTAAGAAGATTCAAGTATTTGTATTTTACATCTGAAGGTAAGGTTGATAACAATTTGATATTTCTCACATCATCCACATTCCCAATATTGCATTCTTCAATTTCTTCTTCAGGTGAGTGAAACAAGGGATTTTTAGAGACATCATTGTTATCAAATAATTTTTCCAATGGGTCTAATCCTTTAGGAATAAAATTATTAGATAATTGGATAATATAATGATCAAGAATTTTAGGACTGAATGAAGTTTATGGATTTTGCTGATTTAATTCTGGAATATCGTTTTGATCTCCTTAAATTTCCATATTTTAGAATTCATAAATAACTTGAAGAAGAGATTTCAACTATTCATCCTCTTCAAAAATCTGCCAGTGTTTAAGGTTATCAGGAATTGATGGCTGATAATTGACTTGGATTTGGTATTCTAATGATACTGACTTAGGGATTTTGAAAGAGCTTGATGAGATAGCTAGTGAATCAGCATACATGTTTTCATCTCTGGGAATAACAGTTATGTTAAAAACTTGGAAAAAAATTTCAATTGTATCCCAAGCTTCATTTTTGTAGGACCTTACCCTTGGGTGTTTAGTCTGACACAGATTTCAAACCTGGCTCACTATAAGCTCAGAATCAGAAAATGAACTCAAGTTTTGAACCTTTAAACTTATAGCTAACTCAAGACCAAGAAGAAAAGCCTCATACTCAACCACATTATTGGTGACCAAAAATTCAAGTTTACACGATTGAGGAATGTTTTCCTTATTTGGTGATATTAGAACAATTCCTACTCCTGCTCCTTTTTTGTAGAGCCATCAAAGTAAAGTTTCCAGACATCGTATTCTACAACTTTAGGTTGGGAAAGAATATTTTCAATGGCAAGCTGAGTATTTGATGAATTTTGTGAAGACAAGTGAAAGAAACCAAAATATTGATCTACTACATAGATAGGGTGGTTTTTTTCTTGATCAGACCTACAAACAGTATAAAGGAATCTGACTTTCCTATATAACCTTAAATGCTCACCTCCATAAACCGGGATAGTAGAAAAAGACATGTCCATCTGAAGTGATCATCCAAGTTTACCACAGCATGATCTAGATAGAAGCACGCCAAACTTGGCAGGAATTTCAGTGACAAATATGTCTAAAACTATACTTTTGACAGGTATTTGAGCTAAGATCACAACTAGGTCTTTGATCAATCCTAGGCATGGTACTTCCTTTGAGTCAAAGGTGTAAAGGTCATGATAAGAATGGGTGACTTGTAATTGAAGTTGGTCCATAATTACCTTTGGCATAAGGTTATGAGAGGCTCAAGAATCATTTATAAAAAATAAAATCATGAGCTTTTAATGTTACATAAAATGGTGGAACAATTTCATTGATCATATCAGCACTAGGGCCAAATACAACTGATGGTTTTTCATGATGTAGACAAATAACATCTCCCTCAACATCTACACTAGAAGACTGTATCCATTTACACACTTGATTTTTGTAACTAGGATTTTTGGAAAGATTGGCTAATGGTATAGGAATCTTGACCCTTTCCAATTCATTTTCAATATTAAAAGTGGTTAGAACAGTCTTGTCAGATGAAAGGGTTTCAATGGATGACTCTATAATCTGAGGTGTTGGATTTTATGTTTGAATGGTTTTCATTGCAGGTTCAATTATGGTGGTAGATTTTGGAGGTCTTCTGGCATCTGATCTAGGCCTTAGATCATATCTTTTATTCAATTATGCAATCAAAAATTCAAATTATGCTAAGTATTTTGAAAGTTGAGCATCTCTTGGTTCTTGTTCAAAATACTGAGGTGAGGATGAAGGAACTATGGCCATTTGTACTACTGATGAATCAATATTATTGATATCTTCAGTGATTAAAGGGCCTATATCCTGTGACTATTGACCATCAATCATCAAAGGTGGTTGAATTTCTTTGTCTGAACCTAGTCTCTAAAGAATTTTCATTTGAGGAGTTCTTCTGAATTGAGTTTGAGCTTGAGGTCTGACAGTAAATTGCTGAATAGTTCTAGGTTGTTTTTAAATTGTGGAAGTTGTATTAGAAAGGTTCCTGAGCAAAGATGTAATTTCATCAATTTTCTAATCTTCAATTTTATATTTGGAGGAGGATGAATCATCAATCTTAGATTTTATTTTTCTTTCTTCTTCTTCTGCTTTAGCTTTGAGTTTTCTAGAAGCTATCCTATTGGCTTCTACCACTATAGCATTTGATTGCATGTCTTCTAATGTATTAGAAACTCTTTCCCTTAGCATGACTGCAAAGTCATCATCAAATGCTTTGGAAAATCTGACCTGTGCAACTGCTACTGGTGGTTTACAATCAACGGGCTCTTTATGATATTGTTTGTTAAATGTTTTGATGAATTTGACAATTGGTTCACCAGGGTTTCTCTTTAATTCTTTAAATTCAGTAAGGAAGTAAACATGATCTTTCTTTACACCCCATTGATTTTTGAAGATCGTTATGAGCTCATTCCACGTTCTGATAGAGTTAGCTTTGAGCTGCCTAAACTTGGTCCTAACATTTCCTTCTAAAGATTGCACAAATAATCTCATATAAACATATTTCTCTTCTATGTTCATATTGTCAACAAAATCTAGGAAGGCTGATACATGATCCTCTATTGAGGGACCTATTTCTCCATTGAATCTTGACAAATGTTTTAGATAACCATCAAGAAAATTTCCCAAGTTTTCAGGGAGAACTAATCTACATTATATGTATAATTTTAAGTGCTCGTTATTTTGTTAATGTAATATACATAATATTCACCCCCCAAACTTTGTTATTCTATGTTTTGGATTTGAATATATTTTCATATTTAGATTAGATCAATGTTTGTACGCTAACATTTCTTCATTTGGAGGCAAGTCATTAGTTGTTTCGTTACTTTTTGTGTGTATGTGTGTGTATGTTATAGGAATTGGTGGAGGGAGAAGGATGTGTATAGCTGGAGAAGGGTATTCCATGGTTGGTTTGGTTAGAAAAAAATACCAACTAGTGAAGAGTGAATGTACGTCCATCGTGACTTTCTTGTTACCATGAATTTAAAGAGATGTGTGTACAAGGTATAGGGAAAAAACATAAGTGGTTTACAATCACTTTCTTCTAGACCTAAGATAAATATTTATGGAGCAATATCCCCTTTGATGATAGGAAATTTTATGCAAATAATATGTTCACAAATAACACACGCACAAGTAGGTATGTCTTCAATTGTCTATAACTATATGTTAGTTTATTTTATTAATTTTATGCATCTATTTTTTCTTTGATGTGTGAATGGTTCTTGTATTCATATATGTTCTTTCAAATTTCATAATCTTATAAATTTATTTTCTTGATTATGTAACCACTTTTTAGCATTAGATTGAATATTTCCCTAGACTAGAACAATTGTACTATTTTTCTATATTAATCTTAGTTTATTATTGCATGATTTTTTATTTGTATATGGGAATTTTGTATTTTTGGGAATGTGCATAGTTAGCTTCAATGGCCATACAAATACATAGAAATAAGTATGAAGCAAGGGACATAGGGAGTTTATAGTAAAAAATAGGTAGCTAAAGGAGAAAGTATATGAAATAAATCATTATTGTGTGTATCCATATTATATAATTGGTCCCTTCATATAACAATAGGTCATTATAACAACCACATGCATAGTTATCTCCACAATAATCTCTTGTTGGATCTCTCAACTAATCTTCATTCCAAAAATATATTTATCTTCATTTCTAATCTTTAGGTTTATATGGTTGGTTAACATCATTATGAACTATCATATAAATTTTATACATTGTTATTTATTTTAATGTATGAGTTAGTATTTCATATTTCTTCCTCCATGACTCTCTAGAGATACTACAACCCGAAACCTCACATCCATATAAGTTAATAGGGGTGATAAGAGTATTAAAGAGGAAATTATTATCCCATATCAAAAGATAGGTTGACTTATAATTATTTTAAAGGCCATAATAAGTTTTTCATCTTCCATTTATATTTTCCTTAATGTTATAATTTTAGTTGACTTGTGATGGATATCAATTCCTAGATATTTGTATGAAGAAACTTCTTCTAACTTTTTGTTGTCATATATGGAAGTATCATATATAACATTTCCAAGTTTGGTTATCACTATTTTACTTTGGTTAGTATTAATAGTCATACCCAATGCCCATCTTGGCATAGAAACATTTAAGGATTTCTAGTGTCTTGTCAAGATCATAATGGATCATACCCAAAACAATAAAATCATTAACATAAAGGAGAAAATTTATGACTATACTAGTGAGCTTAGGGAAAACACAGACTACCTCTTCAAAACTCTTTTCTAGCTTCTCAATGTATATGCCAAAAATGACACTAAACAATGGACACCCTTGTTTGACTCCCATATTACAGTTAATCACTTTTGACAAACCTTCCATGGTCTTAATCTTGGAATTAATGTTCTCAACAACCTTATCATGACATCCTCAACTCAAGAGGAACTATTATGTCTTCTAACCTTTTCCATAGGTTCATCCAAGGAAAAATGTTAAATAGTATTCTAAAGTCTTTGAAATAACAAAATATATCAGTTGTATCATCTACAATCATATTGCGAGTAATATGGTGATCTACAATTGAATGATATCTCTAAAAGCTAGCTTATCCTTTAGTTATTTATCATATATTTCTAGCCATACATTCCAAAATAAATCGTACAACATAAGTAAAATTAGACTAATCATAATGGTCGATAATGAGAAAGAATGTTTTTATTCCGACTCTTAAAGTTAGGTACAATGTGCATATATAAATTACATATATAAGATATTTTAGTTTTGTAGTTTGGTAATGAAAATGAATATTATATTAAAATAAAATTAATATAAATTGATTTCAATTTTAGAATAATTTAATTAAAATAAAAAATCAGGAAAATACTTTTTAATAGTTTAAATATTTATAATTAAAATAAATTTATTTTAATATATTTCATTTTATCAATATCAATATTAAATTAGTCCCTAGTGGTGGTAGCTCAATTCATGATTTCCATGATAATGAAGTGTTATGTATGAGTCTTCCCAACTAACTCATTTCTGTTCAAGAGGTTTACATAAACACCTACGTGTTATAGTGGTACCATTCAAAATTGACCTTGTGTGATGTAAATACGGAAGTGGCCTAATTGTTGATATTTATATATATATATATGAGACCAAACTTCATATAGAGCGCACATTCTCTTGAATGATAGAATGTGATGGGCATATATATGACCAAACTTCATATGGAGCGCACATTCTCTTGAATGATAGAATGTGGTAGGCGGACAGTCTAGTCGAAACAATGTTGTTATTAAGGAACGAGGAACATTCACCCAAGATCGGCTCCCATATTATTATACATATTATTATGCCTTAGTACATGATAAGATGGGACCTCCATAATGAAACGAAAACTATGCCGACTATAAAGTTTAAAGCATTAAAAATTTAAATTCATTAATATAAGTATGAAATAAATCTATTAAACTTCCAAAAGATAGTGGTAAATTAAAATATCTTAAATAATAATAATTAATTAAAATACATATATGCAGCTTTAGTATTTTAACACAAATTTCAATTTTGGTTGAGATAAAATAAATTAAAAGATCTTAGATTGTTCGACCTGCGTTCAATGCTATTATTGAATTATTCAGATCGTTTTCATCACTTGTCAAGCAAATCTTAGCCCAAAATCATGTAAATGCCGCTCAGGAACCGTTGCAGTCTTTTCAAAAACTTGGATTTCTTGACACCAGGCTCAAATCACCAAATGCCAAAACAAAGTTGCTCTGTCACCGACATGAAAAAAAACCACCTTGGATATTCCAATGATTAGCTCACCAAAATAGATTTACACATAAAATGACTCTTACTTTGAACGGTTTTATCACCCCGGTAAAAGAGTAGAGGACTCCCAAAATTTTGTAGAAGATAGTTTTAGCTAGAGATTACATATTAGAATCTGTTTGTAGCTCTATCCGATAACTTCAAATCTGAAATTTTAGAGAAAGAGCAAACCAGCTATATATTGGGTATTTAATGTCCAAATATCAGCATGCAAGTTAATGAGATAACACGGGAGTGGGCAATTTCGGCATTAAATAATATTTGCCCGCTCCCGTGTTATCGGGCTAACTTGCATGCTGGTATTTGAGCATTAAATACCCAATATATGACTGGTTAGCTCCAGCCAAATTTTAGAGTGCCTTATCTTTCCAATAATTGCAGAACGCGCATTGGGTGGTCCACGATGCAACCATTCCTTGTCATGATATCCCTCAAAATTATTGGATCTCCATGTACACCCACCCATGTATAATTGACCATAATGATACATCTTGACTTTAATCACAAATAAATTGCCGGAAATCGCCATTAAAATGATCCAGAAGGTTCTGAACTAACTGCTGTGCCGCTGTTTGCAGGGGCAGGCTCAGTATAGTGGCAAATAATTTTTTATCGACGTTTGAAACGTGGCCACATGGACGACAGCGCTCCGCCGTCCAACCGCACCAAATATACAACTTCCTTCATCTCATCTCCTTCAAATTTTCAGAGTCCCACCACTCTGGATGTCTGCTTATTCAGTCTCTCTTTCAGTATATGTATGAGTCACGCCGCACTATCAATAAGTGCAGGCCTCCAAATCACCTACGCGCAAGATGACACGTATCAGCGAGTAATTTATTTGGGGATCCAGGTAACTCTATAAAAGCCTCTTGCTCATTGCAGGTTTCACATACAAGGGTCTGTCAGTTCCATCTTGGCTTTACTAAGTGGATTGCATTTACAAAGAATTTATAAGACAAGAAAAGAGGGAGTGTGGATTTGGTGAGGAATGTCGAAGCACAGACTCTACCTTTTCGCCGCCATAGCGGGTATTGCAATTGTTGTGGACGGCCAGAAACTGGTATGAGCCTCTGAAAGTACACTCCTTTCTGAGCGAAAATGAATTATGTCGTCTCTTGTCGCAAAAATTTACGTAGTGTCTGTCTGTAATTTTTGGGCAAGGATTAACGAGCTTGTTATTGGGTATTAAATGTTTGTTTAACTGTAAATTCGATAGTCATATAGTTTTTGGTAAAAACGGAATGTTCGGAAAGCATTAGCGCGTCTTTTTTATATGACTATCAAACTTGCAGCTAAATAAACATTTAATGCCCAATAACAAACCGATAGCAGATAGCAAGCTCGTTAGCCTTTTCCTTTTTACTTTTATATTGCGCTTACCTTCAACGATTTAAAAAGCATATTAATCCAACGATACTCGGGTTGGAAGGACTATGACATGGTGAAGGAAGCAAAGCATCATAATTGCAGACACGAAGTTCAGAATTATAATAATTAATGTCAACGTAACTCACAATGATTATCTACTGATCAAAACAGCTTGATGTAATAAATACAAGGTCATTTTAAAAACAAAGTGAAAAATGAAAGGCTAAAAAGAAATACAACCCAAAAAAAATTAAAATATAGAGTAGGCATTCAGGACAAGTCGAAGCATCATCATTATTCACTTCAATGACATCTCTGAAATTTTTATTGTTTTATGTTCTTAAGCATGAGTATGTTAAATTGACATGGCCAAAATGTTTTACGAAATTTTAAATTAAGGTAAATAAAAAAAAAATTGTTAGTTAAGTAATATAAATATTTTAAGAGGCTTCTCTGAATCTCTACCAACTAAACTAATTTTAGAAACTATTCAGGGAAAAAATTATCAAAAGTATAAAATGTATTACTTTTATATATTTAACTATTATAATATTGACCAAAAATATAAATAATAAATTTATATTCAGCTGTAAAATAATAATATAAGTTAAATATATAATTGATGTATTTTATTAATTTGAAGTTTTAAAATATTTAAAATAAATTAATAATTTATTAATAATTATTTTAAAATAAAATTAATTACTAATTTAGAATAATATATTTTGTATAACAAATAAAATATATATTATTTGCAAAATATTAATTACATTAAAAATATTGTTACTTCTAATTTCAAAGAAAAAATATGGTGTGAGAAGGATTTAGCAGCTAAAAGAAAATTAAGTTATTATAAGAAGGTCATCAACCCCACCCTAGAAGATCAAAAGTATCTTTCTGTTTTAGCTAGCTCAAAGAAAAAATTAATATAGCAAAGATTAGAACAAACTCTCAGAGCTCCATAGTGAAACAAGTTGGATGGAAAGGATCTGCCATCTTTGTGAGAATAGGAACATTGAGGATGAAAACCACTTCCTCTTAGAGTGCCCCGCCTACAACCACCTTAGATCTCAGTTTCATAATCTTTGTCGCAACATTGACCTTCTATCTCAGTTTCATAATCTTTGTCGCAACATTGACCTTCTTAGCCTTTTAAGATGTCAAAATTATAGTGAGCTTGGGAGGCTTCTCCCCAAGCTTTTTGAGCATAGTCTGATAGACCAAAGTTTGGTCTAAGTGGACTTTAACCACCACCACCATCATCATCATATAAAAATTTTAGTAGAAAATTAATTTATTTGAGAGAGAGAAAATTTCCACACTTGTGATAAAATGAATTTTTGAAGAAAATTAAGTAAAATTTATAATGAATTCAAAAATTGTATTTATCTTTTTTTATTTTTATTTATTTTTATATTAGTTAAATAAATAATTGAGATATATTTATTTAATAAATTCATAATTAAAATATATAATCCACCAATAACATATTTTTTAATTTGTTTTTTCTTTTTACTAATGTTTTTTAAATTTACTTTTTATTTTTAATTTTATTTTTTATTATTATAGTGTATTAAAAATTTATATTCTTTTTATTAATATAATTTCATTATTTTTTAATTTTACTGAATTTATACATTAATTTTAAATACACCTAAGGAACATGAAAGAGACGAAATAATGCTATGAAAATTAAAAATTAATTAGATAATTAGATTTATACAGCGAAAGTGTTTTAAGTAATAAATAAAATTTGGTATGGTCGAGATTCCGTAATACTAATATAACACTATATTTTTATTTTTATTACTTTAAAATTAATTATATAAAAATTATTAAATAAAGTTTTTTTTAGAAATCACATAAAAAAAAATTAGCTGACGCCTTTCGAACCAACAAGTGTGGTTCATTGTCAAGACCAAATGAAGAGGCAAATCATGACAAAGACTTAAATTAATTATAAAAAAAATTAATTATTTTTAAGCAATTTTAATATGACCTTTAGAATATAATTAATTTTTGAAAATGTATTATTAATTATCTAAAAATATAAATTATAATAAATATATATTTGAAAATGTATTATTATTTATCTAAAAATATAAATTATAATAAATATATATTTGAAAATGTATTGTTATTTATTTAAAAATGTAAATTACAATAAATATATATTATGTTAAAGACACTTGTAATAAAGTGTTAGAGGATGTTTATTAGATGTGGAGAGATTTGTAAAATGTTTGTTCCCTTTGTTATTAAGTTTATTTGGTGCATCCGCATATGAAGAGTAATGAAGGAGGGGGCTATCGTGATGGGAGACAATAGCTTGACTTTCCTGCAAACCACAAGTTTAAGAATTTAATCAATGTGTTAAAGCAAAAGCTAGAAGGAGAAAATGATGAAAATGGGGATCAATCCCAACCATAGAGAAATGGAAAGCCATTGCAGCGAAGGAACCTAAGATGATGATTACCAAAGGAAGTAGTGGATCTCAAATACAAGGTTAATTCTAGCAATATAACTACATACATTCAATACATGAAAGACCATGCTTTGATTAGAGAATTTCTTGGGTTTTGGACCTTGAAAAGGACCTTAATTTAGAGGATCCAAAATAAGTGCAATCCAAAAAGAAAAAAGAGACTGGAGGTTGAAGAAAGGCATTCTTTTCAATCATTTTGAAATTTCAAAAGATGAAATAATGATTTATGAAAACAGACCTTACGTCTTCAACTCAATAGACCCATACCTTATATTTTGGATCAAAAGATCTAGCCCAAAGAAAGTGGATTTATGTGCAACCCCAATATGGATTAGGCTCCTCTTTGTACCAAGGAAGTTCTTAGAGAAGACACCTTAGAGGGTTTGGGGAATGCCTTGTGAAAGTCTCTTAGGCCACAATACTATGTGCATACACCTGTTGCAAAATAATCCATGTTTAAATGAATATCTCAAAACCTATCCCAGCTTCCATTTATATCTCTTACCTTGAAAAAAATTGGAAATAGGCCATGGACTATGAGCATATTCATTTTCAATGCTAAAAAATCTATAAATATGGGCATCTTCTAAAGACTCTCCTCTCAATGTAGTCACAAAACTAAGGCTCCTCACCTAGTCAAAGACCCAAAAGGTTTTGAAAAACCATTTACCCATCATTGCAATACCTAACCCTCACCCCCTTCCTTTGGCAAAGGATTCTCCACTCACAAAAGCTTTGAATCTCTGAATCATCCTAAAGTTCTAGACCTCCTAGCATATTCATAGGCCAATCCTTCTTCCGAACCTAAGAAATATTTCATACATAATGTGCACATTAAAAACTTTCTACAAACTCCGAGTGTGAAAGCCAGGTAGGCCCAACATAAAGATTTGGCTAATAGAGTCCTCAATGAAGTAATCATGGCAGAGGAGGATGTGACCCATGATAAATAAATAAGGGAAGATATGGATTTAATTTCCCTATACCTACGATCAGTGTTTGAGGCTTGGAAAGGGAGTGATTGAAAGTTAATCCCTAAACACCAAGTTCAGATTTTGCACAGGGGCCTCATTAAATAAAAAAATAACATTGGTTAGAAGAATCAAATATAAACTTTGATAACCATCACTTAGGTGTTTAGATACACTCCTTTAAATATCGTCCTAAATACTCAAAGGAGGAAGAAAGAGTAATAAGTAGTTGTTGTAAGAACTAGGGGAATTTTTTGTTAACTCTAGGTGCATCATGCTAATGATAAAGGATTTCTACTCCATTACAACCATTCCCCAATGAAGATAATATATTGGAACATAAGAGGCACGGATTGTAAAGTTAAGAAATGGCTTCTTAAGAACCATTGTAATAAGGAACAACCAACAACCAAGATGATACAAGAAACTAAACCTTCTAGTGAAAAATTGCCTTGATAGGCTTCAATGTTGAGTAGAATATAAATTAGTATTAATTGATGGGAATGGTCACGCAAGTAAGATATTGTTACTCTGAAACCCCATGGAATTAATTATCTCATACATGTTAGCCACCCACAAAACTATACTGTGAAATTTGAACTGATAACTCTATAAGGATTGGATTTCTCATGAAATTCTATGGACCAACATTGCCCAGGTAAATTTTTGAGTTCCTTAATTCTCAAAATATCCAATACTAAACTCATTACCTTCCATAAATACTAGGCAATGATTTCAACATCATTAAATATATCGAGGAGAAAAAAGTAGGACTTCAAAAACTAGATGCAGATGTAGGGAACTTCAAAGAAATTCTAAGTCAAGTTCACCTAGTTTGTCTATGCACTTACAATGGTCTACAAACTTGCAAAAACCATAGGGGGGGATCTCAACAAAACACCTCTAGGTTAAACAAGTTTCTTTTCCTAGAATCCCGATTGGAAAAGCACCTTTTCATAGAGGCATCCATCATTGCATGTAATGGACTAGATCAATAGCCCATGTGTATTAACCTACATTTTAAAGCAAGCCCAAAAATAGTTCATTTTGTTTCAAAAACTTTTGGCTAACTAGCCCATCCTTCATGGAGAATATTAAAAACTTGTGTAGTGAGGTTAATTACATGGAAAAATATGCTATGTTTTTATTCCCAAAAAGCTCAAATATATCAAGTCCAAACTTAAAAAATGGAATAGAGATGAATTAGGAAATATTTTCAAAGCCAATAGAGAATTGGAATATGGGATGAGGGAGGTGAAACAATCTATAATTATGGAAGGAAGAATATATGAAATGGTAGATTCGAAAGAAAATATACTTAACCAATCAAAGTATAGGATAAAAAAATAAGAAATTTTATGCAAGTATAAATCTAGAGTGTGATGGCTTAGGGAAGATGAAAAAAGGACCACTTTCTTTTGCAATTAGCAGTGGCATAATAACATGTTAACTTCTCTAAACGATGGGAAGGGTAATAATCTAATGGATCATGGAGGCCTATAGTAAGAAATAATTCACTATTACAATAATATTCTTACTAAGCATGGGAAAGGAAGAGAAGATGGGATTCAAAAACTAACTAAGCATATGTTTTCTCTAGTATCAATAGATCAAAAATAATTCCTCATGATGAAAATATATTCAGATAAAGTGGAGGCAACAACCATGGTTATGCCTAGAAATAAAGAACGAGGGAATGACACTTTCACAATGAACGTAAAGGAATCTAAGAAAGATGCACTCCTAACTATTGTACACCACTCAATATCCTCTTTTGGATCAGCCATTTTGTCTCCATTAAATTATGTATGGATACTTTCTTTTGAAAACTTTAGCATCAAATCCACCCATTTGTGGAACTGAACATGCATTCAATATGTGCTCAATTTAGAAAACTTGTCTCAATACACACTTTTTTCAAATCCACTCATGAATAACTTACTTCTCTCGTCTAAGTTGTTGGATTCAATATCCTACAACAAAAATACAATGGATATGAAGTAGGGGACATAAAGAGTTTATAGTCATGAGAGTTTACAATAAAGAGTTTATTTTCATTTGTATTGTACAATTGCTCCCTTTATATAATAATAGGTGACAATAATAACCATATCATAGAAATATGCTCAATTCAACCATATGAATAACTATCTTCACAATAATCTCTTCATGCATCTCTTAAGTAATGTTCGTCCCCAACATGTCTTATCAATCATCTCCCATTGAAAGCATAATGAATGTCGCTGTGTCATGATTCTTGTGCTGACTCCTGTTCTGGCGTGGAGTCAATTTTGAATGGTGATCTTGAAATAGGCTAAACATACTCCTTGAATTTGATTAAAATGGCCCCCATGTTCCTTTTCATTGATAGCCCATTTACATCTTGATTTTGGTTCCTTATGATGTGATAACAAGAGGCTGGAGCCACAATGTCCTTTCCTTATTAAATTCTCTCCAAAATAGAGTTTAGATGATAGTCTTGTGACGTTATATTGAAGATAAGAGAATGTTATGAAACCATCTCACAAAAAGATAGAAAAGATATATCAACGACTTAGAAATCAACCTCTTCAATGGGGAAACCTCCTTTACATTACAGAAATAAACAATTATAAGATGATACAAATGACAAAACCTCCTTTACATTACACAAATGAACAATTATAGGATGATACAAATGACAAAACCTTCTTTCTATATATAGGAGTCTAAGGGGTCACAATATAATCAAAGACGACATAACAATAATAATATAAGGGCACAAAAATAACAATAGTGGGCCTCTAAGGGGAACAATAATAACAATATGGGGACAATAGGGGAACAACAATAGAAATAAGGGCCACAATGACAATAGTAATGGAGGAATCACTAGTATTATAGTGACCTAACATGCCCCTCTCCTTCAAAAAAGTGTTGTCCTCAACACTTGAGTAGTTTTGGATGCTTCTGTATAAAATTATCATCCTCCAATGTGGAATCTTCAGCGGGTAAGTTCTCCCACTTGATGCGATACTTTGAAATTTATCAATTTTGTAACTATCGAGTTCTTGTTTCTATGACTGCTTCAGGTTCCAATATGATTTTTCCTTCCTCATCAAGTTCTGGTAATATTGTTTGAACTAGGAGATTGTCACCTATAACCTTCTTTAAGCATGAAACAAGGAAAACTAGGTGCACTTGGTAAGCTACAGGAAGCTCCAATTTGTATTGCATAATACCTATCTTTTGCAACACCCTGCACAAACCATAATAATTTGGTGATAATTTATCATCCTTCTTAGCTTGCTTGAGAGAAATTTGTTTATATGGTTGTATCTGTAGGAATACCCAATCACCTACATTAAAACTTCTTTCATTGTGATGCTAATCTACCTGTTGTTTCATTATAATCTGCGCCAAAGTGAGGTTATCCTTTAAGAGTTGGAGAAGTTGTTGTTGATGCTCGATGTGATCTTCCACTGCTTGAACTTTAGAATTTTCTCTTAGATATGATGTGATGGATGGCAGATGATATCCATAAAGTGCCATAAATGGGGTCATTTTTGCTGCAGTATGGAAGGAAGTGTTATACCACCATTCAGCCAGAGGCAACCATTTGACCCATTGTGTCTGTTTATTAGATACAAAACAACGAAGATATCCTTCCAAAAATTTGTTTACTATCTCAGTTTGCCCATCAAATTGAGGATGAAAAGATGAGCTATGAGCTAACTAAGTACTAAGATAAGAAAATAATTATGTCCAAACATTTCGAGTGAAAATGGGATCTCTATCGCTTACAATAATATTTGGGTTTCCATGTAGCTTTTTAATTGTTTCCATAATTGCAGTAGAAATTGTACTCACTTTAAATGGATGAGATAATGCACAAAAGTGCACATACTTGGTAAGTCTATCAACTACCACCATGATAACGCCCTTACCTTCGGACTTGAAAACAATGCACAAAAAACCATAGTCAGTCCTCCTTCTATAACTTATGAAATTTCAATCTGATACTTAGAGAGAAAATTATGACGATTTTCTCAATGTCACCTATTTGGGATGTAATTTGGGAGCCTGTAAAAACCCTAACTTTCTTGGATCCTATCTCAGAAAATGTAGCGACACAAAATCTAAAATTCAGACCCGAGGATCATCTCGATTTCAGCTCAAATGGGTTTTTCTTAGCTTCTGAAACGTCACAAAAAAAAATTTATAGTGAAAATTCAACGATGACCTATTTATTAGTGAAACCCTAGAATCCAAACCTCTGGTACCAAATGTTATGAATCCAACTCACAAAAAGAGAGAAAAGATAGATCAACGACTTAGAAATTAACATGTTCGAGGGAGAAACCTCCTTTACATTACATAAATGAACAATTCCTAGATGATACAAATTACAAAACCGCCTTTCTATATATAGGAGTCTAAGGGGTCACAATATAATCAAAGCTGACATAACAATAATAATATAAGGGCACAAAAATAACAATAGTGGGCTTCTTTGGGTCACAATAATAACAATATGGGGACAATAGTGGCACAACAAGGGCACAACAATAATAATAAGGGCTACAATGACAATAATAATGGGCGAATCACTAGTATTATAGGGACCTAACAAAGAACCGATAACTACTACTAATGATGAACCACACTTGTTGGTTCGAAACACGTCGGCCAAAAATTTCTCTTATGTGATTTCTTCCGAGAGACTTTGCTTAACTACTACCATTTCTATGCTCATTGTTAACTTTAAGGAAGTAATGTCTTATGCAAGTTTTAGTCTTTGCATTAAAGTATATACTTTTCTTATATTATTGGTTTCTACTCTTAACATGCATGCATAAGAATAAAAAAAGTGTCCCCTAATAATTATAAATAACCCCCTCACCTACCATCCCCATAAAATAATAAAAAATATTGTAAGAAGGTAACTTAACCATTCATTTTAAATTAAGTATCATGACGATGATGATTAAAACCCACTAAGATTGAAATGGTCTATATGGCCTAGAAGGGAATAGATTACTTGGAGTTCTTTAGATTTGTATTTCTATACTCAAAAGGAATTAAAATAAGTGCTACAATATCACAACAATTTTCCTGAGTTAAAATGTCAAGAAGGTTAATTGTGTGACAACTATTCGAAAATTAGAATCGATATGAGTATAAGGCAGACAATCTAAGAGAAAATGTTTTTTCATGTTCAACCCTCCATGCATCACATAGGTGAAAAAATCTTTCAATCCATGGTGTTTTAAGAATCTTCCAACTATGAATTACACTATGGAACTCAAAAGAATTTTTTCTTGCTTTAGTAATGTTTATTTTTTACTTTACACTAGCTAAGATGAATAGATATTTTTTATTTTGAAGATTTGGGTTGATCACCTCCTCATAGTATCTTAGCTTCATTTTTCCGTCTAAATCCTCCTCATCCCACAATTTATTCCTAAACTTTGATGTAATAATATTTTTTAAAATATTTTTATTCTACAGAATGATCTACTCCTTTATCTCCAATTATCTAACCAAGACTAAGCATCCTTATGCCATCCCTACTTGAGTTGAAGGTGGTGGTTTTAGATGGAGTTATAAGCAATTTTAGGAAAATTTGTCTTCCATGTTTTTTATCCTCTTCTTATACATAAGATACCTAGTCATAGCCAAGCTTTCAATGGGGAAATTATTGCTTTTATGATGAGCATAGGATAGGGTGTATTTCCTTCTATCTTAAGAATATATGTTGTAAAGTTCTTTTGAGTTTTTTATATCCTCCTCCATGAAACTATAAAGATACTGAAATTCCATACTTCACATCCATATAACATAATAGAGGTGACGAGAGTCTCAAAGAGGAATTTATTTTTATCCCATATCATAGGATATGTTGACTTACAATATTCTTTCAAGGCCATAATAAGTTTTCCATCCTCCATTTATCTTTTTCTTAATTCTATATTTGCACTCGATCTAGTGATGGCTATCAATTCCTAGATATTAGTATGAGGAACTTACTCCAATTTGTTGTTGTCATATATGAAATTATTATATGTGACTTTTCTGGGTTTGATTATAGTGACTTTTTTTGTTAATATTAATAGTAATCTTAGAATTAAAATCTTGAAGGATTCCTACTTTCTTTTCAAGTTCGTAATGAATAGTATCTAAAAGGAAAATGTAATTAACATAAATAAGAAAAGTTATAACTATATTTGTGAGCATGGGGAAAACCTGAACTAGGTCTCTTCATAACAGTCTTCTAGATTGTCAGTGTATATGAAAAATGTTAAGGAACAAAGGACACCCTTGCATGAATCTAATATTATACTTAATCGCTTCTTAACAACCCCCACTAGTCCTAAGCTTGGCAATAATGTTCCCATACAACCTTGTTAGATCACCCCTCAACTTAAGAGGAACTATTATCTCTTCTAATGTTTTCTATAGGTTTGTCCTAGGAACCAGGTCAAAAGTTTTTCTAAAGTAAATGAAATAATAAAAGAGATTAGTTTTATCATTGTGACACTTATGTGTGATGATATTGAAAGTAACAAGGTGATACACAGTTGAATGATATCTCTGAAACCTAGCTTAGTCTTTAGTTATTTATCATGGATTTATAGTCATAGGTTAATATTCTATTTCAAAATAACTCTTTAAAACTTAGATAAAATTGGGCTAATCAAAGTAGTTAGATAATTACAGGGAATACTTTAACAACTTTTAAATCTAGGTACAATGCTCATATATAAAATTACATATATATCATATTATATTTTTGTAAATTGATAATGAAAATAAACAATATTTTTAATAAAACTAATATAAATTTATTCAATTTCAAGTTAATTCAATAGAAATAAAAACTAGGATTAAACTTTTTAATATTTAAACTATTTATAACTAACATAAATTTACTTTAGTATAATTAATTTAGTCAATATTATATTAGCTCTCGGCAGCGTAATTGGTGATTCTCCTAATAATAAAGTGTTAACTCACTAACATGTATTTCATGAAACCAACTGGTAGAGAGAGAGATAACATTTTATTAATAAAAAAATTATTTTTGGGATATTACAAATTTTAAACTAAGAGTGTTCCTAACTGCTAGACGTAATTAAAAAGATGTAGAGTACTATCCAAATTATACTAAATCTAGGGTATCTTGAACTATATACACAAAAAAATATTTTGGGAATTGAAAAAGTAATTAACTAGCATGAAAAAGTATGATGGAAAGAGAGTCAAATCATAGACAAAATGTCCAAAATCTAGGGCAATTTGATTCAAATGTGGAAGTCATGGGTCAATGCAATTTCTCAATTTGAATGCACAAGCTAGCAATTTCATCCTCAACATGTTGTAGTTGCGTCCTATAGTTGATAAGGATCTCCATCATTAAAGTCATCCATGGAGAGCAATATTGAACTAATGTGAAGGATATTTGCTTGGAGGTCCATTTCATTGTAAGATTAGAGGAATGAAGCCTTCAACCACCATGCAAACATCTTGGAAACTAACTAGAGACAATAAATCCCAAGCCAAATAGTACATGCATAGAACTCCACAATGAATGTCTTGGTGCCATATTGGAATTACTAATCATAGAGATTATTAAATCTCTGAACACAAGCCAATTGATATATCCATGACTAAACATCACATGCAGCATACATTCTCTTTCATGTTAAAATGTGGGGGTGAAACTATGTTGTTATTAAAGAAACCACACCAATTTGGGGCACATTCAACCAAGACATTACCAAAAAATGTTCTAGGTGATGGATGTGGTGAATATGAGTTGACAAATAACAATGAAATTATGGAATGGTTGAAAACTCTTACTACCATTAACATGTAATGTTCCTTCTTCCTTAACAAGTCACATTCTTTGCTTACAAATCAATTAACATATTATTCTATATTGGTACACTATAAATCTTGATTACCATAATAAAACCAAAACTATAAAAAAATTCTAAAAATATCCAAATTTATTATAAATTCTAAATTCTAAATTAATATAAATTTTAAAACATAAAAAAATTATGTTTATTATTTTAAATATTTAATAACTTATTTAACCAATAATATTAAAAATATAAATAAATATATTAATTTTTTAATATCAATAAATTAATTTTAAAAAAATTGAAATCAAATAAAATAATATAATATAATATAATATAATAAAAATAATAAATAATGAGATCCATGTATACAGTCTAACATTTAAACACACGTAAAGTTATGCTCCGCGTAAATTAAAATATCATGATTGGCCAAACCCTCTTCATATTTTCCAAATTCTATAAACATTTAGTCATATCCTTCTCATCACTTGTCAAGCAAATCTTACCCCAAATCGATGAAGTGCCGTTAAGTAAAGCTTCCGCTTCCGATTTTTTGTTTCCATCCTCCCTGACACGTATTCATTTGAACCCAGGCAAAAGAGTAAAGGACTCACATAATTTTGCAGTACATTGATAAATGTAAAGTTTACATATTACAATCTCTTTGCAGCTCTCTGCGATAACTTCAAACATAGAATATTAGAGTGGCCTCATCTTTCCAATAATTGCAGAACGCACGTTCAGCGGTTGCCCATGATCCTAGTCATTTCATCCCTAAAAAAATAATGGATCACATTGAACACCCTAATGATAAATCTTGACTTCAATCACAAATAGGTGGCCAGGAACCGCCATTGAAAAGGTGTAGAAGGATCTTATCGCACGCCTACGACATGATCGTCTGAACTGCAGGTTACAAAATCCATTCTGACTTATCGGAAAAAGTTAAAACCCTATTTGCAGGAGAAGCGTCAATGGCATCACTTACTGGCCTTATCTGGAAAAAATTATTTATGTGCACTTTATTTTGAAAACTTTAACATCATATCCACCCATTTGTGGTAGTGAAGACGCACTCAACATGTTCTCAATTCAGAAAACTTCGTTGAACACAATTTTTTCAAATCTACTCATAATAACCTATTACTACCATACTAATTCTTGGCTTCAATTTCCTACAACAAATATACAATTGATATTCTTGGCTTCAATTTCCTACAACAAATATACAATTGATATGAAACAAGGAGCATGGAGAATTTATAGTCAAGAAACCTCCAAATGGGAAATTCTATCAGATAAATCATTCCTATGAGCATTTTTATTGTACAGTTTCTCTCGTTATATGACAAATATGACATAGTAGTCAATACTTACCACATATTTTTAATATAGCTAAATTAAAGTAAAAATAAGCAATTCAAGTTAGTTTTAAGGTTTAGAATCTGGTCAATTTAGTTTTTACTAATTGGTAAATTGAGGTATTTTGTTAATTGCAATCCTACATTCTCGCAGTGGAGAATCCAATCCTATAATAATAATGTCTCATTATAGTGATCATGTTTTTGGTAGTCTAAAAGGTTTTACATTTTCTGTGTAGAGTATAAATAGATATATTTTAAAGGGTAGTCGTTCTTGCTAGATATATATTCCTTAAACCAAATACAAATATTAAAAATAGATGTTTTTTATTTACTTAGTTATTTTTTGTTTGAATTGAAAACTATTTTAACTTATTATAAATATTTTTCTAATTCTTTCCTATTGATATTAGAAAATTTATATAGTTTTTTACTATTATTTAATATATTTGTTCAAATTCATTGGATTTTTATGTGCTTAGACCAAATTTTGAAATAAATAATAAATACCTAAGTAATATAAATAAATGGTTTTTATTTTTAAAACAATTATATAATAATTAAATGAATCTATATAACTATTTTTAATATATATTAAATAAAATTTTATGGTTTGAATCAATTTTCTCCTAATTATTAATGAGTTTATCTCATTGAACTGTTTATGAATAAACTTATTGAATTTTACTAATAAACGTTTAAACCTATTAACTAACCATATTTGTTCATTTTGAACTTGTTAATTAATAATATTTATTATAAAAGTAACTTAAATATTATAAAATAATTAAGTTTCATTTTAACTAATCAATTAATGATTAATAAAATTTCATTTTCTTATTGTCCAAGAGGAACCCAGTATGGGTGATTTGTGGGCGTAGGAAAGTAGGGGGGGGTGGGGGTTGTAGGTGTAGGAAAGATCGCATGATAACATTTTTTAAATGTCACATTATATAAATCTAATCATGTAGTAATAAAGTGACATTTGAAGTGGATACGTTAATTAAATGTTGGGGCATAGTTACAGTTACAGTTTCATTCTTATAGTAGGAAAGTAGGGGGGGGGTTGGGGTGGGGGTTGTAGGTGTAGGAAAGATCGCATGATAACATTTTTTAAATGTCACATTATATAAATCTAATCATGTAGTAATAAAGTGACATTTGAAGTGGATACGTTAATTAAATGTTGGGGCATAGTTACAGTTACAATTTCATTCTTATAGAAATGTAGGGGAAACATAAATCTAATCATGTAGTAATGAAGTGACATTTGAAGTGGATAAGTTAATTGAATGTTGGGGCACAGTTATAGTTTCACTCTTATAGAAGTGTGGGCGGAAACATAAATAAAAGAGTGAATCTGATAAGTATATTTTTATTTACATCTTATTTTTATCCATTTTTTATGTAAGTACTTGCTCAAAATATGGTGGGAAATAATTTATGGTAAATGTGATATTGACCTGAGTATGAGTTGTTTACAAGGATTTTATTTCTGGATTAAAAAATCACTACATAAATATATAAAAATCACGCTTGAATATTGAAACCATATCCATAAATTATGACATAAAATACGAGATGCAATTCAATAGGAAAATGGATTGTTAGAGTCCTACCTTGCTACAGACTAATAATAATTTTGTAACAATATTTAAATTTAAATAATAAACTCATAAAAACTTAATAGTTACAATAAAAATTTTCAATATGTGTCTAAACCCTCTACCCTCATCACTAATATAAATATTTTGTAGATATTGCATAGATATTAAATCAAGGTTTTAATTAATGAAAAATGAGAATCACTAATATAAATATTTTGTAGATATTGCATAGATATTAAATCAAGGTTTTAATTAATGAAAAATGAGAATACTTTATATATATATATATATATATATATATATATATATATATATATATATATAAGTGAAATTTCTATAATATCAGTCGAGATCCGTCTTAACTTTGGATATGCATCGAGAGGGATCAAATCTCTTTACTACAAAAGAGATTTTAACCTCAAGATATTAAATCCCTCTTGGCACTTGGTAGATTTAGAGTTAAGATGGATCTAGACTAGCTGTTATTCCTTAGCAATGTGGGACTCTAATAATCCATTTGCTTGTTGACCACTGTTAGTTTAGTATTCAATGCAAATTATAATATTTAACTTAAACAAAAAAATATTTATTTTTCAATATTATTTAAAAAACTAATTTTTGAACATGACGGTCTTATTACAGCCTCTACAAATTATAATGCTATGTGCATAATTGTCTCACATATGTTATGCCATAATTTATTGATATAATTGCAATATTTGTGTAGTGTTTTATTTTAACCAAGTGAATAACAAATTTACCATCAATTATGGCGGGCAAAAGTTGATGGTAAATATGTTATTTTAAAGGATTTTAATTTTCGCTAGTTTCCTCTAAAGCTTAACAATGAAATTTTTAAAAGTTTTTAAAAATAATGACATAAATATTGCAATTGCATCAAAAATTATGGCAGAAAATATGAGGTACTTATCCACATGTCATTATCTTGTGCAAAGGCTGCAATAACAATCATTACAGGATAAGACTAAAACCAATTATATTGTAAATAAATAATTTTAAACATTAATAAAAAATAATAAAATTCAATCTATAATGTTAAATTGTGAAAAAATTGTAATATTTATGTAAAAAGAAAAATCTCTTGTATAATGAATTTCCTAAAACAAATATAACAATAAGTAACCATAATAACAATATCATTACTGAATATTAATTCAACCATATCAATAACTATCTCCGCAATAATCTCTTCATACATCTTTCAAATAATGTTCATCCCTTACATGTATCATCTACCATTTCCCATTGAGCGCATAATGAATGTCCATGTGTTGATTCTTGTGTTGACGTGATTTGGCATGGGTTTAATTTTGGGGGTGATGATGGAATAGTCTAAACATACTCTTCGAAGTTTATTAAAATGACCCCATTGTCCTTTTGGAGCTAACCCATTTGCCTCTTGGTTTTGGTGCCTTGGGATGTGCCAATAAGAAATTGTGGCCACAACGTCTTTTCCTTAATTGAATTCTATCCAAAATAGAGCTTTGATGATATTCTAGATTAAAGATAAGATAAACGATACTTACTACCAAGTCTCTAATCATTTTTACCTTTGAGACATGATAACTTATGCAGGTTTAATCCTATTAATAAAGTATATGATTGTGTTACATTATTGGTTTCTACTTTGAGCTTGCATGCATAAGAATAAAATTTTGTTCCCTTGCAATTATAAATAATCCTATCACTTACCATCACAATAAATCATCACAATAAAATGAGTAGAATTGTGAGGAGAAGTTTAATGAACCAATCATTTTAAGTTAAATATGATAATCATGATGATTATGATTAATGCCCCTTATCTCATGGTCCTAGAAGGTAAGATTTATTTGAATTCTTTAGATTTGTATTTTTATGTTCAAAATGAAATAAGAGAAGTGTTTTAGGATTAACATAGTTTTGTTGAGTTAAAAGTCAAGAAGGTTGGTATTGTGAGGAATATTTTGAAAATTAGATTTGGTATGACTATAAGGTATGCAATATAAGAGAAAGTTGTTTTCATATTCAAATCTCCATTTTTCACATAAATGATCAACTCTATCAACCCATGGTGTTTTGGGAATTGGTAAACTCCCAGCTTCTCTATGGAGCTCATAAGAATTTGTTCTTATTTTAGCAATGTTTATTTTCAAGGTTTGGGTTGATCACCTCCTTATAGTTTCTTAGCTTTATTTTCCCTCTAACTCCATCTCACCCAAAAAAAAATTATGCTTAAACTTTGATGTAATAATATTTTTTATAATATCTTTATTCTGCAAAATGATCTACTACTCTATCACCCAATGGTTTAGTGAAGATCGAACATCCTTATGCCATCACTACTTGAGCCGAAGGTGGTGGCTTTGGTTGGAATGTGAAGCAATTTTAGGAACATATTTTCGTCCATGTTTTTAATCCTCTTCATAAACATAAGATACATAGTCATGTCCATGCTTCCATTGTGGGAAGTGATTTCCTCAATGAGGATCATAATATAGGGTGCATTTCCTTTAATCCTAAGAGTTTATGTTATAAATTACTTTTGGATTTGTTATTTCTTACTCCATGACTCTCTAGAGATACTACAACCCCACATATCACATCCATATCAATTAATAGGGGTGACAAGAGTCTTAAATAGGAAATTTGTATCCCATGTCAAAAGATATGTTGACTTATAATTTTTTTAAAGGCCATAATAAGCTTTCCATCTTCCATGTATATTTTTATTAATGTTATAATTCTTGTTGACTTGTGATGGATATCAATTCCTAGATATTTGTATGAATGAGCTTCCTCCAACTTTTTGTTGTCATATATGAAAGTACCATATCTAACCTTTCCAAGTTTGATTATCACTATTTTTGTTTGGTCAACATTAATAGTCATACCCAATGCCCATCTTGGCATGGAAACATTTAAGGATATCTAGTGTCTTGTCAAGATCATAATGGCTCATATCCAAAAGAATAAAAACATCAACATAAAGGAGAAAAGTTATGACTATACTAGTGAGATTAGGGAAAACACAGTCTACCTCTTCCAAACACTTTTCTAGCTTATTTATGTATATGCCAAAAATGACACTAGATAAAGGACACCCTTGTTTGAATCCCATATTACAGTGAATTTCTTTTGACCAACCTTCCATAATCCTAAGCTTGGAAATAATGTTCTCAACAACCTTATCATGACATCCCTCAACTCAAGAGGAACCATTATGTCTTCTAACCTTTTCCATAGGTTCATCCAAGGAAAAATGTTAAAGAATATTCTAAAGTCTTTGAAATAACAAAATATATCAGTTGTATCATCTACAATGATATTATGAGTAACATGGTGATCCACAATTGAATGATATCTCTAAAATCTAGCTTATCCTTTAGATATTTATCATAGATTTCTAGCCATAGGTTAATCTTCTATTCCAAAATAACTCTTTACAACATAAGTAAAATTGGGCTAATCATAATGGCAATGAGAGGGAATGTTTTTATTCCCACTTTTAAAGTTAAGTACAATGTGCATATATAATTTATGTGTGAATTCCATGATAATGAAGTGTTATGTACCATGAGTCTTCGACTAACTTATTTCTGTTCAAGGGGTTTACATAGGCAGCTACATGTTATAGTGGTGCCATTTAGAATCGACATATATATATATATATATATATATATATATATATATATATATAGATCACATTTTCTTGACTTGAATAGGCTATATCCTTCTTGAACCCAAATATATGAGAGAAATCAATTTATTTTTTAATATGTAATTTTTTTCATCATTTAATTTCATGTCATGTATTAAGAAATTACGCATTGAGAAATTTGATTCATCTAAATAATCAATAGGTACTAGATAGTTTCAAGTTGATTTAATTTTTTTAAATGATCTCATATATAAGTAATTATTTATTTTTAGTTTTTTACTACAATATGAGACAACACCTCCCCATATTAGTTTGTTAAATTACAAAGATGTCTTATACTAACCAAATTCAATTTGGTCTATGTATCTTGTATACTCTAAAGGAGATACCAAGAATTTATAAAAAAAAATAACTATCATGAAAAACTATGATGAATAAGGAGTCAAATCCTAAATGGAGGGATCAATGGGTCTAAAATCTAGAGAAATTTGACACTATGATGACTAAAAAGTCAAATCCTAAACAAAGAGATCAATACTTGTAAAATCTAGGGAAATTTCATTCACATCCAAGATAGCAAAGTTTAACTGAAAGAAAAAATTGACACAAAAAAGAATATGATTGATTACCTTAAGCTGTCAATTTGGCTACAATGTGTGTCAATTTCATCCTCAACATGCTAGTTGCTTCCTATAATTTGATAAGGATATCCATTACTAAAACCATCTACAGAGATGCTTGTTTATTACTAAACTAAACCTGAAAAATACTTGCTTGAAACTCCATTTCTTTACAAGATGGGAGGAATGAAGTCATCTGCTACCATCATTGCAACTATCCGCAGAGAATAAACTGGAATGAAGTCATCTGCTACCATGCTACCATCATTGCAACTATCGAGAAAGAATAAACTCCAAACCAAATAGTTCATGCGTGGAACTCCATCATGACTATCCTAAGTTTCACATTAGATTTTGGATTAAATTCAACGTTCAATCTTAGGACACAAGCCAGCCAATATCTCCATGACCAAACGTCATATGGAGTGCACATTCTAAAGTTGCCGTGTCATTGATATGATAAATAAACCACCTACGATATTCCAATGATTAGCTCACCAAAATAGATTTATGTTAGAAAATTAACAATGATTCTATATGCGGAATAAACTCAAAGAATCATTAAAACTTAATGCCCAGGGATATGAATTACCTCCAGCCATTGGTGATGTTTTTTATGCAGGCCACAGTCCACTTGCTTCTTCTTCAGCACTCCAGCTTCAATCCAAGCAAAAAGAAAAGAATACAAAAATTCTGAAGGCACTTCCAAGCTCTGCTCTCTCAGCTAGATGGTGTAAAAACTGAAGGGAAATTGAGATGCAAGCTTGGGGACCAAACAGATGAATTTATAGCCAAGCTTCCATCAAGCTTCTGATGGCTATGTGTCAGGTGTTTCACAGATCAAAGTAGAGAACTCCAGATGGAGTAATGGACGACTTCAGTAGCTCCCAACAATAAATTTATTAACTGCAGTTGATTTCCTTAACTTAAGGAAACTACTGCAGTTGGTTTCCATAAGTTAAGGAAAGACTGCAGTTTAAATTCCATAATTGTAGGCAGCAATTATTCATAAATTAATGGAGCTTAACATTCTTCGACTTGGTCCATACTTCCAAACTTAATGTCTCAACTTAAAAACCATTGGTAATCTGTATTAAGTAATAGATACATGAATCATGGCGATAAGTCCTCTAATAACGAGTATTATCTTCTATGTATTACTATGTATTTATTCTTATTATAATTTATCTAGCAACAATTTCTTAATGAATAAACCTTATGTTTATTCTTGGTCCTTCTTAAATGAATTTTCTCAAATCAACTTAAGGTGCACATAAATATGAGAAAAAACATCATAATAATTAAGAATTTCATTAAAATAACATTGTCCATACAATGAGAAACTAAATAATGGAACCAAGTCCCATATTCAATACATGATCCTTGAATTTAAACGGTGGCATGCCCTTAGTCAAAGGATCAACGATCATTAACTCAGTGTTGACGTGCTCAATGACCACTTTCTTTTCTTTAACACGTTCCCTTATAGCTAAATACTTAATGTCGATGTGTTTATTTCGACTCCCACTTTTATTGTTTTTAGCCATAAAAACAGCAGCTGAATTATCACAATATATTCTCAATGGCTTAGAGATAGAATCCATAATTCTAAGCCCAGAAATGAAACTCCTAAGCCATACACCATGTAAAGTAGCCTCAAAACAGGAGACGAACTCGGCTTCCATAGTGGAAGTGGCAATCAAGGTCTGCTTGGCACTCCTCCATGATACAGCTCCACCGGCCATCATAAAAATGTAACCTGATGTTGATTTACGTGAATCAACACATCCAGCAAAGTCAGAATCTGAGTAGCCAATTACTTCCAAGTTGTCTGTCCGTCTATACATAAGCATGTAGCCTTTGGTTCCTTGAAGGTACCTCATTACTTTCTTTGTAGCTCTCCAGTGGTCTAAACCTGGATCACTCTGATATCATCCCAACATTCCCACAAAAAATGCAATGTCAGGTCTTGTGCAGACTTGAGCATACATTAGGCTTCCGACAGCAGAAGCATATGGAATGTTCTTCATTTTTTCCCTTTCAAATTCGTTCTTCGGGCATTGGTTCAAATTGAACCTATCACCCTTCACAATGGGAGCTACACTTTGTGAACAATCCTTCATCCGAAATCTCTCTAAAATTTTATTAATATAGGTTTCCTGTGACAGACCCAAGATGCCTCAAAATCTGTCTCTATGGATCTTAATGCCAATGACATAAGATGCCTCACCCATATCCTTCATATCAAAATTTTTAGAGAGGAATTGTTTCACCTCATGTAGCAAACATTTATCATTGGTTGCTAGCAAAATGTCATCCACATATAAAACAAGAAAACAAATTTTACTCCCACTAACTTTCAGGTATATACATTGATCCATAATGTTTTCTACAAAACCAAAAGAAGAAATTATATTATGGAATTTCAAATACCATTGGCGGGATGCTTGTTTTAAACCATATAATGACTTTTTGAGCTTGCAAACCAATTGCTCACCATCACCAGAGGGGAATCCTTCAGGTTGTTTCATGTAAACCTCCTCCTCTAGATATCCATTAAGAAAAGCCGTTTTCACATCCATTTGTTGCAACTCCAAGTCAAAATGGGCTACTAATGCCATAATAATGCGCAAGGAATCTTTCTTAGATACAGGAGAAAAGGTCTCCGTGTAGTCGATTCCTTCTTTATGAGTGAATCCCTTAGAAACAAGTCTTGCCTTGTATCTCTCAATGTTGCCCAATGAGTCTTTCTTTGTCTTAAAGACCCATTTACATCCAATGGCTTTTGCACCATTAGGCAACTCAACAAGATCCCAGACTTCGTTACTCTTTATGGAATTCATATCTTCCTTCATGGCATTGTACCATAGTTCTGATTCTTTGCAACTCATGGCTCTTTATGGAATTCATCTCTTCCTTCATGGCATTGTACCATAGTTCTGATTCTTTGCAACTCATGGCTTGTGAAAATGACTCGGGATCATTTTCGGCTCCAATGTCATAGTTAGATTCTTGTAGATACACAATATAATCATTAGGAATTTATGATCTCTTAGGTCTAGTAGATCTTCTTAATGTTGTACCATCATCTTCCTGAGAAGTATGTGGTTCAACTTGTTGTTCAAAAGTTCTTGGCAACTCTTGAACTCCTTGATCTACTAGAATATCGTCAGCAGCTTGTGGAATTTCAACAATTGGTTGTTGAACACCAGTTTGTACTTGAGGGGTGATATGAACAATAACCAATCTATCACTTGAAGTGGAAGGTTGAGATTCTGAATGATCCTTCTCAGAAACTATGTTTCTGGTTTGATCGCTCTCACTGATCAAGTCATTTTCAAGAAACTTTGCATTTCTTGATTCCACAATCCTAGTGCTATGAGATGGACAATAAAATCTGTAACCTTTAGACCTTTCAGCATATCCAATGAAATACCCACTAATGGTCCTTGGGTCCAGCTTCTTCTCTTATGGATTATAAATTCTTACTTCAGACGGGCATCCCCAAACGTGCATATGTCGCAAACTCGGTTTCCAACCTTTCCATAATTCAAATGGCGTTTTAGGAACCGCCTTGGTTGGAACTCGGTTTAATATACACACTGCCGTCTTAAGTGCTTTAGTCCACAAGGATTTAGGAAGATTGGAGCTGCTAAGCATATTCCGCACCATGTCCAATAATGTTCGATTTCTTCTTTCTGCTACACCATTCTGGTCGGGTGAACCAGGCATGGTGTATTGGGCAACAATCCCATGCTCTTGAAGAAATTTAGCAAATGGCCGAGGTACTTATCCATCTTCTGTGTATCTACCATAATATTCTCCACCTCTATCTGATCTCACAATCTTAATTTGCTTGCCGCATTGTTTCTCTACTTCAGCCTTAAAGATCTTAAAGGCATATAATGCTTCGCTCTTTTTATGAAGCATGTAGAGATACATATATCGTGAGTAATCATCTATAAAGGAGATGAAGTATCTTTGACCATGTGAGTCCATGCCTGGACTACATATATCAGTATGTATGATCTCTAATATGTCCGAACTCCTATTGGCACCTTTCTTTGACTTGTTGGTCTGCTTTCCCTTTATGCAGTCCACACAAGTCTCAAAATCAGTAAAATCCAGAGTATTAAGTACCCCTTCATTTACCAATATTTTAATTCTTTTTATGGAGATATGACCTAGTCTACGGTGCCATAATTTAGAGAAATCTTCATTAATAACACATCTTTTAGTGCCAGTGTGAACATGCATTGAATCATAAGTGACATTGTTTTGTAAATTAATGCAGTAAAGACCATTAGACAAAATACCATTCCCAACGTAATCAGATTTATAGAATAGACTGAAAGATTTTTCTGAAAAGTTTAAGGAATATCCAAAAGGTACAAGCCTTGAAACTGAAATCAAGTTTCTAGAAAAACTTGGAACATAGAAGGTCTTTTCTAATTCTAAAACAAAGCCACTACTTAAAGTTAAATAACATGTTCCTATAGCTTCTACATGCGAGCCCATCTTGTTTCCTGATAAGATGTTTTGCTCACTTCCCACTAGCTTCCTTAGGTTCGGGAATGTCACAACGAATTTCAGAGAAATTTGCAGGTTGTACTACTGCATTAAAAAATCACATGCTTATGTTAAAATTGATGCTTAATAAACTTTCATGTTTTACCAATGTAAATCATGCTTAAAAATTGAATCTAATGACATAAAAATTGCCTGTGGGCTAAATTTTCATTTCAAACAGATTCAATAAAAATTTATGATAAAACTTATTAATTCATAACTCCTGTGGGTAGGTTATGAAATTTTATCCTAATTAATTACATAAATATAATAAAAATTCCCGTGGGATAAAATTTATTATATTCAGTGTAATTAATTACACTGATGTTAAAATTGAGGCTTAATAAACTTTCATGTTTTACCAATGTAAATCATGCTAAAAAAATTGAATCTAATGACATAAAAATTGCCTGTGGGCTAAATTTTCATTTCAAATAGATTCAATAAAACTTTATGATAAAACTTATTAATTCATAACTCCTGTGGGTAGGTTATGAAATTTTATCCTAATTAATTACATAAATATAATAAAAATTCTTATGGGAGAAAATTTATTATATTCAGTGTAATTAATTATAATTTAATGTCTAAATAATCTTCATGTGATCTAACCAATCAAAATATATAATTTTATTTAATTAAAGATGTTATGGCTATTCTCTAATTAATTAAAATTATATGGATCACTTAGACATTAATTTTGTTGCATAAACAAAACTTAATCAGAGAGAAAAATAATGTTTACTGAAAGGAGTAAGTCAAAATGACATTTTAATAAACTCCATATAACTGTAATAATTCTCCAGCAAAATCAAAATTAAGGTTAAAGCAGTCAGCATTACCGAAAATGACTACAAATTGATTGTTCAGTTTATAAACTAAACCCGGAGATTGACTGAAGCAGCGTTGATCTACTTTGCACTTGCATAGCAAATGCAGTTCGAAGGCTAGCTGGCTTGACTTCAGGCTCCATCCTTAAGTTTATAAAACAACAAAAATAGACCAGCAAACAAGCTATTTTGCTCACAAGATAAATTAAATTTAAATTAAATTTAAATTAAATTTCAACAACGCTAAATCTGAACTTCATGCGAAAAAACATAGAATCAACACTGAATGCCCAAATGAGAAATAAACCATTTCTTATTTCTTCTTTAATTACAAATGTTTATTATTATAAATGTAAGTTCAACGTAATTTTTTACAATAAATATGTAATCAATTATAAAATTTACTTTGCATTGTTGATTTTATATAGTTATCCAGATTAACTATATAAATATATATATATATATATATATATAACCAAACCAAAGAAACATAATCAAAATATATACCAAACGAAACAAACCATATAATATGGTATATCACAAACTTTAATATACATATAAACCGTTATGGTATATAATCAAAAGGTAATGCCATGTGTTATAAAACAAAATCCAACGTTAAACAAATACGTGGCATGGTATGTATATATGGTTATAAAACCATATAAAACAAACAATGAAAACAACGTATGTCGTGCATGGGATATAAACAAGTTAACCGTTTGGAAATACGGCATAGTATGGAATCAACGGTGGTTACATATAACGGTTAACCAAAAACCATAATGTATTTTAATAATCCCAAAACCCGTGGAGCCAGCGCACCGTTGGATATGGCATAAGTTTGGAATAAAGTATAACCATTGTATGGTTGGGCCATGGGTTACGGCATAACCAACGGGGATACAACGCATGTGGTGGGCGGCCCTTGGGGCACGGACCCAAACATATAACACATATTGCAGCGTACCATAAACCGTGCCGCCTTCTATGGGATTCGTTGGTATGGGGATGGGTGCGGGCCGCCCAAATGACAGGCCCTACTGACAACAATTTCAAATATCGGCAATTCCTATTTCAAAGACTATTGAATACTTAATGCGGCCTGACATGCAGGCAATTTAACTTTCGCCCTTTCAGTGAAAGCACGCCCATCGAGACAGTAGCCTCGAGAGGGAGGGCGAAAGTTAAATTGCCTGCATGTCAGGCCGCATTAAGTATTCAATAGTCTCTGAAATAGGAATTGTCTCAAATATCAGAGAAGGAGCGGGAAGGCTGAGACGATACTGGGTAAAAGGTCCAATATCATTATAGCAAAGTCGTATCAGATTTAAATGCATAGTCAATTCGAGGCTCTGGTTTGCAAAACCAATATTTACAGCCTGTCTAGCTCAGTTGGTAGTACGCAAAGCTCGTAATCTTGTGGTCGTGGGGTTCGAGCCCCACGGTGGGCGTTCATGTGAACTTAATGCTCAATAATTGAACTGTACAGAAGCCAGAAATTACGAACCGAAAGGTGTGAAGCAAAACAGGGTACTCTTTGAAGCCATTATTTATAAGTAAATCTCACACCAAGACAGAGGTAAAATTTCAACTCTGATACCAAATGTTAAAAAATTAACAATGATTCTATATGCGGAATAAACTCAAAGAATCATTAAAACTTAATGCCCAGGGATATGAATTACCTCCAGCCATTGGTGATGTTTTTGATGCAGGCCACAGTCCACTTGCTTCTTCTTCAGCACTCCAGCTTCAATCCAAGCAAAAAAAAACAATACAAAAATTCTGAAGGCACTTCCAAGCTCTGCTCTCTCAACTAGATGGTGTAAAAACTGAAGGGAAATTGAGATGTAAGCTTGGGGACCAAACAAATGAATTTATAGCCAAGCTTCCATCAAGCTTCTGATGGCTATGTGTCAGGTGTTCCACAGACCAAGGTAGAGAACTCCAGATCGAGTAATGGACCATTTCAGTAACTCCCAACAATAAATTTATTAACTGCAGTTGATTTCCTTAACTTAAGGAAACTACTGCAGTTGGTTTCCATAAGTTAAAGAAAGACAGCAGTTTAAATTCCATAATTGTAGGCAACAATTATTCATAAATTAATGGAGCTTAATAATTTACAAATAAAATGACTCTTACTTTGAACGGTTTTATCACCCCGGTAAAAGAGTAGAGTACTCCCAAAATTTTGTAGGAGATTGTTTTAGTTAGAGATTACATATTAGAATCTGTTTGTAGCTCTCTCCGATAACTTCAAACCTGAAATTTTAGAGTGCCTTATCTTTCCCATAATTGCATAACTACCAATGGGTGGTCCACGATGCAACTATTCCTTGTCATGATAACCCTCAAAATTATTGGATCTCCAAGTACACCCACCCATGTATAATGGACCATAATGATACATCTTGACTTTAATCACAAATAAATGCCCAGAAATCGCCATTAAAATGATCCAGAAGGTTCTGAACTAACTGCTGTGCCGCTGTTTGCAAATAATTTTTTTATCGTGGCCACATGGACAACAGCTCTCCGCCGTCCAAGCGCACCAAATATACAACTTCCTTCATCTCATCTCCAAATTTTCAGAGTCCCACCACCCTGCATGTCTGCTTATTCAGTCTCTCTTTCAGTGTATGTATGAGTCAAACCACACTATCAATAAGTGCGGGCCTCCAAATCACCTACGGGCAAGATGACACGTATCAGCGAGTAATTTATCTGGGGCTCCAGGCAACCCTATAGAAGCCTCTTGCTCATTGCAGGTTTCACAAGGGTCTGTCAATTCCATTTTGGCTTTACTAAGTGGATTGCATTTACAAAGAATATATAAGACAAGAAAAGAGGGAGTGTGGATTTGGTGAGGAATGTCTAACCACAGACTCTACCTTTTCGCCGCCATAGCGTGTGTTGCAATTGTTGTGGACGGCCAGAAACTGGTACGAGCTTCTGAAAGTAGCTCCTTTCTGAGTGAAAATGAATTATGTCGTTTGTTGTGGCAAAAATTTACGTAGTGTCTGCCTGTAACTTTTATATTGCGCTTACCTTCAACGATTTAAAAAGCATATTAATCCAACGATTCTCGGGCTGGAAGGATTATGACATGGTGAAGGAAGCAAAGCATCATAATTGCAGACGCAAAGTTCAGAATTATAATAATTAATGTCAACGTAAGTCACAACGATTTTCTACTGATCAAAAGAGCTTGATGTAATAAATACAGTTCATTTTAAAAACAAAGTGAAAAATAAAAGGCTAAAAAGAAATACAAACAAAAAAAAATATAGAGTAGGCATTCAGGACAAATCGAAGCATCATCCTTATTCACTTCAATGACATCTTTGGAATTTTTATTGTTTTATGTTCTTAAGAATGAGTATGTTAAATTGACATGGGGAAAATGTTTTACGAAAAAAATATATTTTTTAACTAATATATTTTTTTTAAATTAAGATAAATAAGAAAAAAATTTGTTGTTTAAGTAATATAAATATTTTAAGAGGTTTCTCTGAATCTCTACCAACTAAACTAATTTTAGAAACTATTCAAGGAAAAAATTATCAAAGTATAAAATGTATTACTTTTATAAATTTAACTATTATAATATTGACCAAACATATAAATAATAAATTTGTATTCCACTGTAAAATAATAATATAATTTAAAAATATAATTGATTTATTTTATTAATTTGAATTTTAAAAACTATTTAAAATAAATTAATAATTTGTTAATAATTATTTTAAAATAAAATTAATTACTAATTTAGAATAATATATTTGTATAACAAATAAAATATATATTATTTGCAAAACATTAATCACATTAAAAATATTGTTATTTCTAAATTCAAAGAAAAAATATAGTGTGAGAAAAATTTAGCAACTAAAAGAAAATTAAGTTATTATAAGAAGGTCATCAACCCCACCCTAGAAGATCAAAAATATCTTTCTATTTTAGCTAGCTCAAAGAAGAAAATTAATATAGCGAAGATTAGAACAAACTTTCATGAGCTCCATAGTGAAACAGGTCGTTGGGCAGTTCCTAAAACACCACGAATGGAAAGGATTTGCCATCTCTGTGAGAATAGGAACATTGATGATGAAAACCACTTCCTCTTAGAGTGCCCCTAAAACACCACGAATGGAAAGGATCTGCCATCTCCGTGAGAATAGGAACATTGAGGATGAAAACCACTTCCTCTTAGAGTGCCCCGCCTACAACCACATCAGATCTCAGTGTCATAATCTTTGTCCCAATACTGACCTTCCTAGCCTTTTACGATGTCAAAATTATAGTGAGTTTGGGAGGCTTCTCCCCAAGCTTTTTGAGCATAGGAATAAAATTTTAAATCAAACTAAATAATTTGTTTCTTTAGGTCCGATAGACCAAAGTTTGGTGTAAGTGGACTTTAACCACCACCATCATCATCATATAAAAAATTTAGTAAAAAATTAATTTATTTGAGAGAGTGAAAATTTCCATACTTATATGATAAAATGAATTTTTGAAGAAAATTAAATAAAATTTATAATGAATCTAAAAATTGTATTTATCTTTTTTATTTTTATTTATTTTTATATTATTGAAATAAATAATTGAGATATATTTATTTAATAAATTCATAATTAAAATATAAAATCCACCAATAATATATTTTTTAATTTGTTTTTTCTTTTTACTAATATTTTTTTAAATTTACTTTTTATTTTTAATTTTATTTTTTATTATTATAGTTTATTAAAAATTTATAATATTTTTATTAATATAATTTCATTATTTTTTAATTTTACTGAATTTATACATTAATTTTAAACACACCTAACGAACGTGAAAGAGACGAAATAATGCTATGAAAATTAAAAATTAATTAGATAACTAGATTTATACAGCGAAAGTGTTTTAAGTTATAAATAAAATTTGTTATGGTCGAGCTTCCTTAATACTAATATAACACTATATTTTCTATTTTTATTAATTTAAAAATAATTATTATTTAAAAATTAATTATATATAAAAAAGAATTAAGTTTATTTGGATAGAAATCACATAAAAGAAATTAGCTTACTCATTTCGAACCAATAAGTGTGGTTCATCGTCAAGAACAGATGAAGAGAGATCATGGTAAAGACTTAAATTAATTATAAAAAAATTAAAAATAGACCTAAATTAATTATAAAAAAAATTAATTATTTTTAAGCAATTTTAATTTGACCTTTAAAATATAATTAATTTTTGAAAATGTATTATTATTTATCTAAAAATATAAATTATAATAAATATATATTTGAAAATGTATTATTATCTAAAAATATAAATTTTAATAGATATATATTTGAAAATGTATTGTTATTTATATAAAAATATAAATTACAATAAATATATATTATGTTAGAGACACTTGTAATAAAGTGTTAGAGGATGTTTATTAGATGTGGAGAGATTTGTAAAATGTTTGTTCCCTTTGTTATTAAGATTTTATGGTGCATCCGCATATGAAGAGTAATGAAGGAGGGGGCTATCGTGATGGGAGACAATAGCTAGACTTTCTTGGACATGGATGATGCAAACCACAAGTTTAAGAATTTAATCAATGTAGCAAAAGCTAGAAGGAGCAAATGTTGAAAATGGGGATCAATCTCAACCGCAAAGAAATGGAAAGCCCTTGCAGCAAAGGAACCCAAGACGATGATTACCAAAGGAAGTAGTGGATCTCAAAAACAAAGTTAATTCTAGCAATATAACTACATACATTCAATACATGAAAGACCATGCTTTGATCAGAGAATTACTTGGGTTTTGGCCCTTGAAAAGGACCTTGATCTAGAGGATCCAAAATAACTGGAATCCAAAAAGAAAAATGAGACTGGAGGTTGAAGAAAGGCATTCTTTGCCATCATTTTGAAATTTCAAAAGATGAAATAATGATTTTTGAAAACAGGCCTTACATCTTCAACTCAATAGACCCATACCTTAGATTTTGGATGGAAAGATCTAGCCCAAAGAAAGTGGATTGATGTGCAACACCAATATGGATTAGGCTCTTCTTTGTACCAAGGAAATTCTTAGAGAAGACACCTTAGAGAGTTTGGGGAATGCCTTGTGAAAGTCTCTTAGGCCACAATACTATGTGCATACACCTGTTGCACAATAATCCATGTTTAAATGAATATCTCAAAACCCATTCCAGCTTCCATTGATATCTCTTACCTTGAAAAAAATTGGAAATAGGTTATGGAATAAGAGAATATTCATTTTCAATGCCAAAAAATCTATAAATATGTGCATATTCTAAAGACTCTCCTCTCAATGTAGTCACAAAAACTAAGGCTCCTCACCTAGTCAAAGACCCAAAAGGTTTTGAAAAACCATTTACCCATCATTGCAACACCTAACCCCAATCCCCTTCCTTTGGAAAAGGATTCTCCACTCACAAAAGCTTTGAATCTTTGAATCATCCTAAAGTTCTAGACATCCTTGCATAGTCATAGGCCAAGCCTTCTTCCCAACCTAAAAAATATTTCATACATGATGTGCACATTAAGAACTTTCTACAAACTCCTAGTGTGAAAGACAGGTAGGCCCAACATAAAGATTTGGCTAATCGAGTCCTCAATGAAGTAATCATGACATTGAGGGATGTGACCCATGATAAATAAATAAGGGAGGATGTGGATTTAATTTCCCTATACCTACGATCAGTGTTGGAGGCTTGGAAAGGGAGTGATTGAAAGTTAATCCCTAAACACCAAGTTCATATTTTGCACAGGGGCCTCATTAAATAAAAAAATCAAGATTGGTTAGAAGAATCAAGTATAAACTTTGATAACTGTCACTTAGGTGTTTAGATACACTCCTCCAAATGTTGTCCTAAATACTCAAAGGATGAAGAAAGAGTAATTAACATTTATTGTAAGAACTAGGGAATTTTTTGTTAAAGCTAGGTGCACCATGTTAATGATAAAGGAATTCTACTCCATTACAACCATTCCTCAATGAAGATAATATATTGGAACATAAGAGGCATGGATTGTAAAGTTAAGAAATGGCTTCTTAAGAACCATTGTAATAAGGAACAACCAAAAACCAATATGATACAAGAAACTAAACGTTCTAGTGAAAAAATTGCCTTGATAGGCTTCAATGTTGAGTAGAATATAAATTAGTATTAATTGATGGGAATGGTCACGCATGTGAGATATTGTTACTTTGAAACCCCATGGAATTAATTATCTCATACATGTTAGCCACCCACAAAAATATATTGTGAAATTTGAACTGATAACTCTATAAGGATTGGACTTCTCATGAAATTCTATGGACCAGCAATACCCAGGTAAATTTTCGAGTTCCTTAATTCTCAAAATATCCAATACTAAACTTATTACCTTCCAGAAATAATAGGCAATGATTTCAACGTCATTAAATATATCGAGGAGAAAAAAGTAGGACTTCAAAAACTAGATGCAGATGTAGGGAACTTCAAAGAAATTCTAAGTCAAGTTCACCTGGTTTATCTATGCACTTACAATGTTCTACACACTTGCAAAAACCACAATGGAGGATCTCAACAAAACACCTCTAGGTTAAACAAGTTTCTTTCCCTAGAATCCCAATTGGAAAAGCACCTTTTCATAGAGGCATCCATCATTGCATGTAATGGACTAGATCAATAGCCCATGTGTATTAACCTACATTTTAAAGCAAGCCCAAAAATAGATCATTTTGTTTCCAAAACTTTTGGCTAACTAGCCCATCCTTCATGGAGAATATTAAAAACTTGTGAAGTGAGGTTAATTACATGGAAGAATATGCTATGTTTTTATTCCCAAAAAAGATCAAAGAGATCAAGTCCAAACTTAAAAAATGGAATAGAGATGAATTTGGAAATATTTTCAAAGCCAATAAAGAATTGCAATATGGGATGAGGGAGGTGAAACAATCTATAATTATGGAAGGAAGAATATATGAAATGGTATATGCAAAAGCAAATATACTTACCCAATCAAAGTATAGGATAAAAAAATAAGAAATTTTTATGCAAGTATAAATCTAGAGTGTGATGGCTTAGGGAAGATTAAAAAAGGACCACCTTCTTTTGCAATTAGCAGTGGCATAATAACATGTTAACTTCTTTAAATGATGGGGAGGGTAATAATCTAATGGATCATGGAGGCATATAGTAAGAAATAATTCACTATTACAATAATATTATTACTGAGCGTGGGAAAGAAAGAGCAGATGGGATCCAAAAACTAACTAAGCATATGTTTTCTCTAGTATCAATAGATCAAAAATAATTCCTCGTGATGAGAATATATTCAGATAAAGTGGAGGCAACAACCATGGTTATGCCTAGAAATAAAGAACAAGGGACACACAGTTTCACAATCAACTTAAAGGAATCTAAGAAAGATGAACTCCTAAGTATTATACACCACTCAATATCCTCTTTTGGATCAGCCATTTTGTCTCCATAAAATTATGTATGGATACTTTCTTTTGAAAAATTTAGCATGAAATCCACCCATTTGTGGTACTGAACATGCATTCAATATGTCCTCAAATTAGAAAACTTGTCTCAATACACACTTTTTTCAAATCCACTCATGAATAACTTACTTCTCTCGTTTGAGTTGTTGGATTTAATATCCTACAACAAAAATACAATGGATATGAAGTAGGGGACATAAAGAGTTTATAGTCATGAGAGTTTACAATAAAGAGTTTATTTGCATTTGTATTGTACAATTGCTCCCTTTATATAATAGTAGGTGACAATAATAACCATATCATAACAATATGCTTAATTCAACCATATGAATAACTATCTTCACAATAATCTCTTCATTCATCTCTTAAGTAATGTTTGTCCCCAACATGTCTTATCAATCATCTCCCATTGAGTGCATAATGAATTTCGACTTGTCACAATTCTTTTCCTGACTCCTATTCTTCCATGGAGTCACTTTTGAGTGGTGATCGTGAAATAGGCTAAACATACTCCTTGAATTTGATTAAAATGGCCCCCATGTTCTTTTTCATTGATAGCCGATTTACATCTTGATTTTGGTTACTTATGATGTGATAACAAGAGGCTGGAGCCACAATGTCCTTTCCTTATTAAATTCTCTCCAAAATAGAGTTTAGATAATAGTCTTGTGATGTTATATTGAAGATAAGAGAATGTTATAAAACCATCTGACAAAAAGATAGAAAAGATATATCAATGACTTAAAAATCACCTCTTCAATGGGGAAACCTCCTTTACATTACACAAATGAACAATTATTGGATGATACAAATGACAAAACCTCCTTTCTATATATAGGAGTCTAAGGGGTCACAATATAATCAAAGATGACATAACAATAATAAGATAAGGGCACAAAAATAACAATAGTGGGCTTCTAAGGGGAACAATAATAACAATATGGGGATAATACGGGAACAATAATAAAAATAAGGGCCACAATGACAATAGTAATGTGGGAATCACTAGTATTATAGGGACCTAACATGCCTCTCTCCTTCAAAAAAGTGTTGTACTCAACACTTGAGTAGTTTTGGATGCTTCTGTATAAAATTATCATCCTCCCATGTGGAATCTTCAGCGGGTAAGTTCTTCCACTTGATGAGATACTTTGAAATTTATCAATTTTGTAGCTATCGAGTTCTTGTCTCTATGACTGCTTCAGGTCCCAATATGATTTTTCCTTCCTCATCAAGTTCTGGCAATATTGTTTGAACTAGGAGCTTGTTACCTATAACCTTCTTTAAGCATGAAACAAGGAAAACTAGGTGCACTTAGGAAGCTATAGAAAGCTCCAATTTGTATGCCATAGTACGTAGCTTTTGCAACACCTTGCACAAACCATA
This sequence comes from Pinus tabuliformis, assembly GCA_031772625.1. NCBI lineage: Eukaryota > Viridiplantae > Streptophyta > Pinopsida > Pinales > Pinaceae > Pinus > Pinus tabuliformis. The sequence goes on from CM062815.1 coordinate 483,544,557, forward strand.
ATAATTTGGTGATAATTTATCATCCTTCTTAGCTTGCTTGAGAGACATTTTTTTATATGGTCGTATCCATAGGAATACCCAATCACCTACATTAAAAATTCCTTCATTGTGATGTTGATCTGCCTGTTGTTACATTATAATATGCACCAAAGTGAGGTTATCCTTTAAGACTTGGAGAACTTGTTGTTGATGCTCGATGTGATCTTCCACTGCTTGAACCTTAGAATTTTCTCTTAAATATGATGTGATGGATGGTAGATGATATCCATAAAGTGCCATAAATGGGGTTATTTTTGTTGCAGTATGGAAGGAAGTGTTATACCACCATTCAGCGAGAGGCAACCATTTGACCTATTGTGTTTTTTTATCAGATACAAAGCAATGAAGATATCCTTCCAAACATCTATTTACTATCTCAGTTTTCCCATCAAATTGAGGATGAAAAGATGAGCTATGAGCTAACTAATTACTAAGATAAGAAAATAATTATGTCCAAATATTTCTAGTGAAAATGGGATCTCTGTCGCTTGCAATAATATTTGAGTTTCCATGTAGCTTTTGAATTATTTCCATAAATGCAGTAGAAACTGTACTCACTTTAAATGGATGAGATAATGCATAAAAGTGTGCATACTTGGTAATTCTATCAACTACCACCATGATAAGACCCTTTCCTTCAGACTTGAAAACGATGCAAAGAAAACCACTATCCATCCTCTTTCTATAACTTATGAAATTTCAATCTGATACTTAGAGAGAAAGTTATGATGATTTTCCCAAGGTCACCTGTTTGGGATGTAATTTGGGAGCCTACAAAAACCCTAACATTCTTGGATCATATCTCGGAAAATGTAGCGATAGAAGATTCGAAATTTGGACCCAAGGATCGTCTCGATTTCAGCTCAAATGGGTTTTTTTTAGCTTCTAAAACGTCACGAGAAAAAAATTATAGTGAAAATTCCACGATGACCTATTTTGGAGTAGTGAAACCCTAGAATCCAAACCTCTGATACCAAATGTTATGAAACCAGCTCACAAAAAGATAGAAAAGATGAATCAATGACTTAGAAATTATCCTATTCGAGGAAGCAACCTCCTTTACATTACACAAATGAACAATTCTTGGATGATACAAATTACAAAACCTCCTTTCTATATATAGGAGTCTAAGGGGTCACAATATAATCAAAGCCGACATAACAATAATAATATAAGGGCACAAAATAACAATAGTGGGATTCTTTGGGTCACAATAATAACAATATGGGGACAATAGTGGCACAACAGGGGCACAATAATAATAATAAGGGCTACAATGACAATAATAATGGGGGAATCACTAGCACTATAGGGACCTAATAGAGAACCGATAATTACTACTAATGGTGAACCACACTTGTTGGTTCAAAACACGTCGACCAAAAATTTCTCTTATGTGATTTCTTCCGAGAGACTTTTCTTAACTACTACCATGTCTATGCTCATTGTCAGCTCTAAGGATGTAATATCTTATGCAAGTTTTAGTCTTTGCATTAAAGTATATACTTTTCTTATATTATTGGTTTCTACTCTTAGCATGAATGCATAAGAATAAAAAAAGTGTCCCCTTATAATTATAAATAACCCCCTCACCTACCATCCCCATAAAATAATAAAAACTATTGTAAGAAGGTAAGCTAACCATTCATTTTAAATTAAGTATGATGATGATGATGATTAAAATCCAGTAAGATTGAAATGGTCTACATGGCCTAGAAGGGAATAGATTACTTGGAATTCTTTAGATTTGTATTTCTATACTCAAAAGGAATTAAAATAAGTGCTACAATATCACAACAATTTTCATGAGTTAAAATGTCAAGAAGGTTAGTTGTGTGACAACTATTTCAAAATTAGAATCGATATGAATATAAGGCAGACAATCTAAGAGAAAATGTTTTTTCATGTTCAACCCCCCATGTGTCACATAGGTGAAAAACTCTTTCAATCCATGGTGTTTTAAGAATCGACCAACTATGAATTACACTATGGAACTCACAAGAATTTGTTCTTGTTTTAGTAATTTTTATTTTTTTCCTTACACTAGCCAAGATGAATAGATATTTTTTATTTTCAAGATTTGGGTTGATCACCTCCTCATAGTATCTTAGCTTCATTTTTCCCTCTAAATCCTGCTCATCCCACAATTTATTCCTAAACTTTGATGTAATAATATTTTTTTAAATACCTTTATTCTATAGAATGAACTCCTCCTTTATCTCCAAATTATCTAGCCAAGACTGAGCATCGTTATGCCATCCCTACTTGAGTTGAAGGTGGTGGTTTTGGATGGAGTTATAAGCAATTTTAGGAAAATTCGTCTTCCATGTTTTTTATCCTCTTCTTATATATAAGATACCTAGTCATAGCCAAGCTTTCAATGGGGAAATTATTACTTTTATGAGGAGCATAGGATAGGGTGTATTTCCTTCTATCCTAAGAATATATGTTGTATAGTTCTTTTGAATTTTTTTATATCCTCCTCCATGAAACTATAGAGATACTGAAATTCCATACTTCACATCCATATAACATAATAGAGGTGACGAGAGTCTCAAAGAGGAATTTATTTTTATCCCATATCATAGGATATGTTGACCTGCAATATTCTTTCAAGGCCATAATAAGTTTTCCATCCTCCATTTATCTTTTTCTTAATTCTATATTTGCACTCGATCTTGTGATGGATATCAATTCCTAGATATTAGTATGAGGAACTTACTCCAAGTTGTTGTTGTCATATATGAAATTATTATATGTGACTTTTCAGGGTTTGATTATAATGACATTGTTTGTCAATATTAATAGTAATACCCATCTTGGCATTAAAATCTTGAAGGATTCCTAGTTTATTTTCAAGTTCATAATGAATAGTATCTAAAAGGAAAATATAATTAACATAAATAAGAAGAGTGATAACTATATTTGTGAGCATGGGGAAAACTTGACCTAGGTCTCTTCATAACACTCTTCTAGATTATTAGTGTATATGAAAAAATAGTAGGGAACAAAGGACACCCTTGCATGAATCAAATATTATACTTAATCGCTTCTTAGCAACCCCCACTAGTCCTAACCTTGGCAATAATGTTCCCATACAACCTTGTAAGATCATCCCTCAACTTAAGAGGAACTATTATCTCTTCTAATGTTTTCTATAGGTTCGTCCTAGGAACTAGGTCAAAAGTTTTTCTAAGGTAAATGAAATAATAAAAGAGATTAGTTTTATCATTGTGATGCTTATGTGTGATGATACTGAAAGTAACAAGGTGATACACAGTTGAATGATATCTCTAAAACCTAGCTTAGTCCTTAGTTATTTGTCATGGATTTATAGTCATAGGTTAATATTCTATTTCATAATAACTCTTTAAAACTTAGATAAAATTGGGCTAATCAAAGTAGTTAGATAATTACAGGAAATACTTTAACAACTTTTAAATCTAGGTACAATGCTCATATATAAAATTACATATATATCATATTATATTTTTGTAAATTGATAATGAAAATAAACAATATTTTTAATAAAAATAATATAAATTTATTCAATTTCAAGTTAATTCAATAGAAATAAAAACTAGGATTAAACTTTTTAATATTTAAACTATTTATAGCTAACATAAATTTTCTTTAGTATAATTAATTTAGCCAATGTTATATTAAATTAATTTACTTTTCTATTAGCTCTCAGCAGCCTAATTGGTGATTCTCCTAATAATAAAGTGTTAACTCACTAACGTGTATTTCATGAAACCAACTGTTTGTCGGTTTATCAAATCTCTTATAACATAACACATACTCCATATGGAATATATATATATATATATATATATATATATATATATATATATATATATATATAGATATATATAACATTTTATTAAGAAAAAAATTATTTTTGGGGTATTACAAATTTTAAACTAAGAGTGTTCCTAGCTGCTAGACGTAATTAAAAATACGTAGAGTACTATCCAAATTATACCAAATCTAGCTTATCTTGAACTATATACACAAAAAAATATTTTGGGAATTGAAAAGGTAATTAACTAGCCTGAAAAAGTATGTTGGAAAGAGAGTCAAATCATAGACAAAATGTCCAAAATCTAGGGAAATTTGATTCAAATGTTGAAGTCATGGGTCAATGCAATTTCTCAATTTGGATGCACAAGCTATCAATTTCATCCTCAACATGTTGTAGTTGCTTCCTATAGTTGATAAGGATCTCCATCATTAAAGTCATCCATGGAGAGCAATATTGAACTAATGTGAAGGATATTTGCTTGCAGGTCCATTTCATTGTAAGATTAGAGGAATGAAGACTTCAACCACCATGCAAACATCTTGGCAACTAACTAGAGACAATAAATCCCAAGCCAAATAGTACATGCATGGAACTCCACAATGAATGTCTTGGTGCCATATTGGAATTTCGTATAAGATTCAATCTCATATGTGCCATATTAGAGTTACTAATCATGGAGATTATTAAATCTCTAAATACAAGCCAATTGATATATCCATGACTAGACATCACATGCAGCATACATTCTCTATCACGCTAAAATGTGGTGGTGAAACTATGTTGTTATTAAAGAAACCACACCAATTTGGGGCACATTCAACCAAAACATTACCAAAAAATGTTCTAGGTTATGGATGTGGTGAGTATGAGTTGACAAATAACAATGAAATTATGGAATGGTTGAAAACTCTTACTACCATTAACATGTAATGTTCCTTGTTCCTTAACAAGTTGCATTCCTTGTTTACAAATCAGTTATCATATTATTCTACCTTGGTACACTATAAATTTTGATTACCATAATAAAACCAAAACTATAAAAAAATTCTTAAAATATCCAAATTTATTATAAATTATAAATTATAAATTATAAATTATAAATTAATATAAATTTTAAAACATATAAAAATTTATATTTATTATTTTAAATATTTAATAATTTATTTAACCAATAATATTAAAAATATAAATAAATATATTATATTTTTAATATAAATAAATTAATTTTTAAAAGATTGAAATAAAATAATATAATATAATATAATATAATAATAAATAATAAATAATAAATAATGAGATCCATGTACACAGTCCTAACATTTAAACACACATAAATCTATGCTGCGCATAAATTAAAACATCTTGATTGTTCGAGTGGCGAAACCCTCTTCATATTTTCCAAATTCTATAATCATTTAGTCATATCCTTCTCATCGCTTGTCAAGAAAATCTTATCCCAAATCGATGAAGTGCCGTTAAGTAAAGTTTCCGCTTCCGATTTTTTGTTTCCATCCTCCCTCACACGGATTCATCTGAACCCAGGAAAAAGAGTAAAGGACTCACATAATTCTGCAGTACATTGGTAAATGTAAAGTTTACATATTACAATCTCTTTGCAGCTCTCTGCGATAACTTCAAACATAGAATATTAGAGTGGCCTCATCTTTCCAATAATTGCAGAATGCACGTTCAGCGGTTGCCCATGATCCTAGTCATTTCATCCCTAAAAAATAATGGGTCACATTGAACACCCACCCTTGTATAATGGAGCATAATGATAAATCTTGACTTCAATCACAAATAGGTGGCCAGGAACCGCCATTGAAAAGGTGTAGAAGGATCTTATCGCACGCCTACGGCATGATCGCCTGAACTACAGGATACAAAAGCCATTCTGGCTTATCGGAAAAAGTTAAAACCCTACTTGCAGGAGAAGCGTTACTGGCATCACTTACTCGCGTTATCGGAAAAATTTTATTTATGTGCACTTTATTTTGAAAACTTTAACATCATATCCACCTATTTGTGGTAGTGAACATGCACTCAATATGTTCTCAATTCAGAAAACTTCGTTGAACACAATTTTTTCAAATCCACTCATAATAACCTATTACTACCATACTAATTCTTCGCTTCAATTTCCTACAACAAATATACACTTGATATGAAGCAAGGAGCATGGAGAATTTATAGTCAGGAAACCTCCAAATGGGAAATTCTATTAGATAAATCATTCCCATGAGCATTTCTGTTGTACAATTTCTCTCGTTATATAATAAGTGTGACATAGTAGCCAATGCTTACCACATATTTTTAATATAGCTAAATTAAAGTAAAAATAAACAACTCAAGTTAGTCTTAAGGTTTAGAATCTAGTCAATTTAGGTTTTACTAATTGGTAAATTGAGGTATTTTGTTAATTGCAATCCTACATTCTCGTAGTGGAGAATCCAATCCTATAATAATAATATCTCATTATAGTGATCATGTTTTTGGTAGTCTAAAACGTTTTACATTTTCTGTGTAAAGTATAGATAGATATATTTTAAAGGGTAGTTGTTCTTACTAGATATATATTCCTTAAATCAAATACAAAGATTAAAAATAGATGTTTTTTATTTACTTAGTTATTTTTTGTTTGAATTGATAACTATTTTAATTTATTATAAATATTTTTCTAATTGTTTCCTATTGATATTAGAAAAATTATATGAGTGGGGTGGAGGGCTTGAGGAAGGGCAGACGGGAACGAAGTAGGAAGACTACCAAGGTTTCGAACTGTCGCAGAGGCAATCCTCCATGTAAGGATGCACAGGAGGGAGCTCCACTCCCTCCTACAAGCAAGTTGTGGCTAGCAAGGGAAAAAACCAATGAAAAATGACAGAGAGCCTTCAGATGGAAGGGATAGAAACAGGGAAGTAGAGCAGGAAGGAACTAAGTCAAGGGAGCACAATGATGCATTGGAAAATGAGCAAGAAATCAAGGAACAAAGCACACATGGGACCATGCAAACCCAAGGCGGCGGCAACTCCAAGACTCGTTTTGAATGATCCAGTGTTGCAGGCACACAGGGATCACATGCAAACTTATGCAATCATTTGTAAATTCATGGGGGTGTGGCCCACTATAAAAGCATTACAAGCGTGGATTAAATGCCACTTGAAGCCAAAAGGCAGCATTGAGCTACATCTTGGGTCCAAAGGATTTTTCACTGTTGTATTTGCAAATATTGAAGATAATGACAGAGTGTTTGAAGGAGGACCATACTTTTATGCTGCAGTAGACCTCTATATGGGACCTTGGATTATGAACTTTGTTCTGGAACACAAAACTTTTACTTTAGTCCTAGTCTAGGTAAGGCTCTATTCTCTACCTCTCGATTACTAGCAAACGGAATCTCTATCAGCCATAGGTAATAAGTTAGGGAATTTTGTCAAAGTTTCTGAGGATACTAGAAGGGGAAAGTATACTTCCTGCGCCAGAATATGTGTGGAGATGGATCTCTCTGGAGCTTTGCCGGATGAGGTTATTCTGGAAGTTTTTGATAAGGAATGGATACAAATGGTAGATTATGAACATTTTCCTTTCAGATGTCACAAATGTCACGAGCATGGACATCTGTTCAGAGACTGCCCTCTTAGTAAAATAGAGAACAAAAGCAAAGCCGATATAATGTGGGATCCAAAAGGCTTCTTCAAGTTGGAACACAAAGGAAAAGGGGGCAAAAGAGGACTAAGAACACACAAAGCTACAGGGCAGCAAGTTAACCAGAACATGTTGCAAATCCTCGAAGTAGATGAAGGTCCAATAGATAATACTAAAGCAAAGGAAGGGAGCCCAATGGAGGAGGAAAAAGAAGAAGAAAGGGAACAAATTCAAGAAAATGACAAGCAAAAGGAATTTATGCTAAGTACTGTAGAACAAGTGTTCGATCTTGAAATGACCCAAAGTGAGACGGATATGGAGGAACATGAACTCCGGGAAATTCTTGATGAAGAGAACCTAGACTTAGAAGGTTTCTTGAATTGAGGAACAAAAGAAGGGTTAGACTTGTTACCCACAGAGGAGTTCAATAGGGTTCAGTAGCTGTTTTTATGGAAGACGTAAACTACAAGGTTGTACAAACTAAAACACAAAGATATACAAGGCAAAGAAGGAGTGAAAACGATGAAAAATACAGCAGAATTAGCACCCAAAATCCAAGGAAAGAAGAGGGGCAGAAAAAAGCAGAACGAGCTGTTGATGGAATGCGGGAAGCTAATGATAGATTCAGGGAAGATCTAAGACCTATCCAGTTACTGGTTTACTAATCCTTAATTATGAAGTTCATTTCTTGGAATATCAGGGGTCTAGGTAGTAAAAGGAAACAAAGATTACTGAGTAATAGAATGAAACAACCATCTCCAGTTGTGATTTTCATCCAGGAAACTAAGTGTTCCATTCAGAAGATAAGAGATATCCACAATACATGGCTCAATAGATTTGAATTTCCGGAAGTCAAAATAGAGAATACAATAGGAGGCATTCTCACTCTCTGGAATCCCCAAAAAATTAACTTAATAGCTGCAGAGACATCTAGAGATTATTTATCTGTAGTAATTCAACCAGTAGGAGAAAAGGAAACCTACCTGGTTACAAATGTCTATGGTCCACAAAGAATGGATGACAAACTTAGGCTTCTAAACTCTCTAGAGACTCTCAGAAATAAACATGTAGGAATACCTTATATCTTAGGGGGTGATTTCAACATGATTAAATCACTCATGGAAAAAAAGGGGAAACTAGAGTTCTTGGCAAAGACTCTTTGGCTTTTCAAACATTTATTGATAAGATGGAGCTGGTGGATATTGAAATGAATAACGAAATCTTCACCTGGAACAATAAAAAAGGAGGAGAGTCTCCAGTAGCTTCCAAATTAGACAGATTCATAATCTCAGAGGATCTTATGCTCAATGAAAAGGAAATGGTAGCAAGAGTGCTACCCTTTGGCAGTTCAGATCACTGGCTAGTTCAACTGGAGGTTCAGGGCATAGGTAACCCCAGGAACTAACCTTTTAGATTTGAGAACATCTAGCTTTCCCACCCAGATTTCATTCGCAACATAACCAAATGGTGGGTAGAAGATTTAAACATTCAGAGAACCAGAATGTTCCTCCTACAGAAAAGATTAAAAAATATCAAGCTCTAGCTCAAAGATTGGAACAAGAATGAATTTGGTAATATCTTTGAAGAGAAAAAAATGATTGAAGGCAGACTGCAGGTACTTAACCAAGCCCTTATCAAAGAGGGCCATGATAAAGACCAAAGTGATCAAGCAACCAAATATCAACAACAATGGGAGAATATATGCAAACAAGAGGAAATATATTGGAGACAAAAATCCAGAGTCTAATGGTTAAGAGAAGGTGAATGTAATACCAGATTTTTCCACAAATCCACCATGGCAAATAGAGCTCATAATAGAATTTCTTTGATTAAGGATAAAAGAGGAAATAATCTCAAATCTCATGAAGATATAGAGGCAACTCTAGTCCAATACTTTAGAAACTTAGTTCAGGAAACATGTTATTAAGATCACTACATCTGGGACTTCACTAAGCACATACCCCGAATAGTTTCCAGAGAGGATAATGTTAACCTTTACAGGCCTGTGATGGAAGAAGAGGTAATTGGGGTTCTCAAAGAAATGCAGAATGGTAAGGCGCCAGGCCCGGATGGTTTCAATGTCGATTTCTTCAAAGCTTGCTGGAATATTGTCAAACAGGATATTCTACAGGTAGTGGAAGATTCCAAGAGTCACAAAACCATTTTGAAAGCTCTAAAATCCTCTTTTATAGCCCTAATCCCTAAACAAGAGATGGCTCAAACCCCTGATAGATTCAGACCTATAGCTCTATGCAATGTGATCTACAAGATAATATCAAAGGTGGCTGCAAACAGACTCAAACCCCTCTTGCCTTGACTAGTTTCGAAAGAAGAGTCTGGATATGCGGAGGGAAGGAAAATTCTTAATAACATCATCCAAGCTCATGAAGTGGTGCACTCCCTTACTAGCAAGAGAAAAGTTGGTATGGTCATGCAACTGGACATAGCCAAAGCTTATGATAAACTAATTTGGAACTATATCAGGAAAATTCTTATTGCTTTCGGGTTTGATCACAATTAGGTAAGATGGGTCCTATATTTGATTACTTATTCTAGTTTTTTAATTCTTGTCAATGGCTCTCCTTCGGAGACTTTTATCCCTTGCAGGGGCCTTAGGCAAGGTGACCCTCTCTCTCCCTTTCTCTTCATCCTGATGATGGAAGGACTGGGCAGGACTATCAAGTATGCAAAAATAGTTGGTAACATCAGAGGGATTCAACTCTCCAACAATGGACAAGCCTTAACTCATCAAAAATTTGTGGATGATACCATGCTGCATGGAATACCCACAATCAAAGAAGCTCTTTCTTACAAACAAATTCTCAATGACTTTGCCATGGCATCTGGTATGGAAACTAATCATTCCAAATCTAAGATTTTTTTCTTCAATACTAACATTGCTATTCAGAGGAACATATCTAGAATCCTAGGCTTCCAAAGAGACTCTCTCCCCTTGAAATACCTGGTGGTTCCATTAACTACAAAATTGTTACACAAGAGTATTTGGGAGCTGATGATCAGTAAGCTGCAAGACAAGACCAGGAAATGGATAATCAGATCATTAAACTTGGCTGGCAAGTTGGTCCTCACAAAGGCTATGCTCCAATCAATCCCAATCTTTATTCTTTCAGCTATCCCTACCCCTAAAGGAATTCTACATCAAATGAGAAACATTCAAAGAGACTTTCTTTGGGGCAAGGGCAAAGAAAAGAAGAAATGGGGCTTAGTTGCCTGGGAAAAAAATATGCAAACCCAAGAACCATGGGGGTCTTGGATTGAATGATCCTAAGATTCTTTGTAAGGTTCTAGGGGCAAAACTATGGTGGCAATGGATAAAGGAACCAGAATCACAATGAGCTATCACTTGGAGAGAAAAATATGCAAGTTCTTGGCTAGATAATGACAGCATCAGGATGGATGGGAATATAAGAGGATCTCATATTTGGAACAAAGCCTGGGATAACAGAAGCTTAATCCAAGACCATAGCTTCTGGGAAATTAGAGAGAGAGGCTTAGCCTTATTCTGGGAGGATAGATGGCAACAAGAACCTATTCTGTTACAGGAGGACTTTGAGAACCTCAAAGTAGAGACAGATACCAAGGAGCTCACCCAGGTAAAGGATTTTTGGGATCAAACTGATAGTTCAGAGAAATGGAGAAAATGGAGAAAACTTGATCTCAGAAATGACAGTCCTATAAAAGCTAAGGTATAAAGTCTAATGAAAATGTTAGAGCAAAGGAAAATTCTAGTTTCGAGGGGGAATGACTAGGCGAGATGGGGAAACTACAATGAGGGAAACTTTAATCTCAAAGAAGCTAAACTCACTCTCCTTGAACTGGATTCCCAGGCTCTTGAGAGGATCTGGAAAACCTTTGGAAGCATCAGCGTTGGATGAAAATTAAACTTTTTCTGTGGCCGGTTTTACAAAGGAAAATCCTGACCTGGGACAATATCGGGAAAAGGGGTTTCCTTGGGCCTTCTAGATGTCTACTCTGTGAGGCTCAGGAGGAGACCATGGAACACCTTGTCAACAATTGCATTTTTTCCTCCAAGTTATGGGATTCTTTTGTAGCTATCTTCCAACAGTCTGACAAAGATATTGGAAGTATTTTCATTACTCTCACCAAATGGCGAGAGAAATTTTCGAATAATGAAGTGCCTGGTTCAACATGTGCTCTTACACCAAGCTTCATTCTTTGGAATGTCTGGAAAGAAAGGAACAATAGAATTTTCAAGAATGTAAAGAAATCTCCCCAGTTTATTTATGATCTGATCATGAAATAGATTAAGGAAACAGTTAGCACTACTCTTCGAAATCTTCCATCGAATCCCCCTTCTATTGCAGACTAGAGGATTCTCTGTAGGCTAGAGTTGCAGTGTCTTGTTCCTCAGGGCTTAGTCAGGAAAGTTTCTATTGTGGTTCCTGAACTAGACTTCTAGCATCCTCCCCCTAAGGGCTTTCTAAAATTCAACATTGATGGTGCTTCCAAAGGTAATCCGGGCAAGGCAGGCCATGGAGGGGTGTTAAGGGATGACAAGGGAGATATTATATTTATCTTCCATGGCCACTTAGGAAAGGCCACCAATAACATGGTAGAGTTAATGGCCATGGAACAATGTCTTGAGTTCCTCGTTCAGGAAAATCATCAAAATACGATCATTGAAGCTGACTTTGAGCTGGTCATTAACTCAGTCAAAAGAATAAGTTGGGGCACAAAACCAGAAAAAGCCTCTAAAAACTGGAGGCTAATTCAAGTTTTCCAATGGATTCAAAGTCATCTACAGAGACTGAGAACAGTCAGTTTTGCTCATGTGCGAAGAAAGGCCAATAAACTAGCAGATTTGCTAGCCAATCAAGGAGTGATCTACACAGATGATAGGGCAGTGATGAATTGGCGAGAGTACCCTAGAAACAGACTAAAGACGGAGTGTCAAAACCAAGCAAATGAAGACAATACAATGTTCCTTAAAAGAGCCATGGAGGCGGGTATAGGTAACCAGCAGTTGTTTGATCAGAGGCAAGCTCCCAATGGGGTCTTTTGAAAGTGGTCTGGAGTGGTTAACTAGCGATTCCCAAACTAATTGGTTCAATGAAGTTTCCAGTTGTTCTGACGAGGAAGAAAGGGCTTCAGGGGTTGAAGGAAGGCAGGCACCAAATGTTTCACGCATCGGGTCAAGGAGGGATGATGATGCGAACAATCGGAAGCAGATAACACTTGAAGACAACAAAACCAGATATTTTCCAATTTTGTCTTGTTCACCATGACCTGAGTGGTATTCAAGTGATCGCGGCCCTCACAAGCGGGAAGCGGTTTTTCCCTTCCGGGAGCGATCCCACTCAGTGAGCTCCACGTTGTGGTGGGGTCAGGAGGAAAACCACCCTTATCACACGTTAACTTCCATGAATGTTGGTGGATGCGATATATATCTCCACCGTTGGATCTCTTATGGCGAATCAACGGATATGATCGCTCGTGCAGGGTTGCGGATCCTTGTGGTAAAGAGTAAGCAGCTTTTTATGGCACTTTGTTCTATAGCCGTTAGACCAATTGGAATGATTCAATGGTCAAGATTTTAGAGGAAGGCTAGGTTTGGCGGGAAAATAGGTTACTGGATGAGGAAAAAAAAAAAGAGAAAAAAAGGGCTTACTGTGCGAGCAACTAAACCAAAGTTTAAGAGTTCAGGTGGCAATGTGGCCTTTTTTGTAGAACCATAGGTTCTTTTCGGGTCTGAGTCCTTGTGTATTTTCTTTTGAGAAATGTAATGTTTGGAGATAGGGTGCAGGGTATAGTTTTGATGGGGCTTTTCCCAAGCCACCAACCATGAGAGTTTGGATGAATTATATGTACTTTATTTTTTGATTAATGAATTGGAAGGTCCGACTCTTACATTAGCAAAAAGATATTAGAAAATTTATATATATTTTTTACTATAAGTTAATTTATTTGTTCAATTTCATTCAATTTTTATATGCTTAGACCAAATTTTGAAATAAATAATAAATACCTAAGTAATATAAATAAGTGGTTTTTATTTTTAAAACAATTATATAATAATTAAATGAATCTATATTAATCTTTAAGTGTGTAACTACTTTTAATATATATTAAATAAAATTTTGTGGTTTGAATCAATTTTCCCTTAATTATTAATGAGTTTATCTCATTGTACTTGTTTATGAATAAACCTATTGAAATTTACTAATAAAAGTTTCTTAACTAACCATATTTTTTCATTTTGAACTTGTTAATTAATAATATTTATTATAAAAATAACTTACATATTATAAAATAATTAAGTTTCATTTTAACTAATCAATTAATGATTAATAAAATTTCATTTTGTTATTGTGCAAGAGGAACCCGAGTATGAGGGATTTTTAGGCGTAGGAAAGATCATATGATAACATTTTTTAAATGTCTGATTATATAAATCTAATCATGCAGTAATGAAGTGACATTTGAAGTGGATAAGATAATTGAATGTTGGGGCACAGATAATTGAATGTTGGGGCACAGTTACAGTTTCTCTCCTATAGAAGTGTGGGGGGGAACATAAATAACGGAGTGATTCTGATAAGTATATTTTTATTTACATCTTATTTCTACCCATTTTTTATGTAAATATTTGTTCAAAATATGGTGAGAAATAATTTATGTTAAATATGATATTTACGTGACTATGAGTTGTTTACAAGGATTTTATTTTTGGATTAAAAAATCCCTACATAAATATATAAAAATCATGCTTGAATATTGAAACCATATCCATAAATTATGACATAAAATATGAGATGCAATTCAACAGGAAAATGGATTGTTAGAGTCCTACCTTGGTAGGGACTAATAATAATTTTGTAACAATATTTAAATTTAAATAATAAACTCATAAAAACTTAATATTTACAATAAAAATTCCCCGGATGCGGGTGACACGATAGCTGAGAATGAGGTGCCACATGGTCACCATGGGCGGCCCCAAGCCTAAAACTTGCATTTACTGCGATCCGCCGCCATGGATCTTAAGCGTGGGTGCAGGTGCGATAAGGGACGGCAATTCATTGCTCTGTCCGGGTTTCAAATGCGAATTCAGAGTGCAGTTATGGCATGCAGAGCTCAAGGAAGAGCAGAGGAGCATAAGAATGGTGAGGGAATGGAAGGTCTGCAAGGGTGGGTGAAGGGTGTTTCAAACCCTCCAACTCCTCTTATCCTGCTCTGTTTCGTTCTCCTGCTATCAGTGGAATCATGGTCAGGCCTCGACAGCGCCTTCTCAGCCGTCGAGGCTCTAGCAGAGGCGGGTCCTCTCGTCCCTCAGTTGCAACTTCCCCTTCCCGCTGCTGTCAATGTCTATGCCATCAAGTTGCAGAGGCCCATCCCATCCAGTCGAGCAATTTCCTGGACTCCAGCAATCCAGAGTCGGACTCGGCTCCGCTACCTGCGTTTGGAACTGCAGTCTTCTCCTTCAGTAGTTCCCAGGTAAATTCTCGCATCAACGCCCATGTATCGGTCCTTTTTCTTGAAGAATCGAAGGAGGAGGGCGAGGAACAACCCAGCACAAAGATGCACCAGGCTGGAAGCTCTAGGGATGCTGAGGGTTTGCCAGAGGTTAGCCCAGAGCCTGCTGTCATTCCACCTTCGACTCAGGCAGCACCTTCTCCAGAGAAGGACAAGGCCGCATGGGACTCTCTCCCGGAAGGTATGTGCTGGATCATCGAGGAGGAGCCGGACGAATACTTGTCCATTCGCTCAGGTTCTCCCATGATTTGCTACGTTTACTACAATGGCTTACTGTATGTTTTAATTGTTTCTGTTTGGTTCGAGAATTATCCTGTTCAATGTTTGTCAATGCCCCTGCAAGGGATCCTTATGAAGGTCTTCTTTTTCTTTTTTGAGCCCCTGCGTGGGATGTCAATTTTTGCTCTTACTGCACCTCAACGGTTTAACACCCCTGCGTGGGTGATCTGTCTCAGTGGTGGTGCCCCTGCGTGGGTGTTTTGTCTCAGTGGTGGCGCCCCTGCACGGGTGACGTGTCTCTGTGGTAGTGCCCCTGCGCGGGTGATTTGTCTCAGTGGTGTGGCCCCTGCGTGGGCTATTTTTTTGATCACTGTCAGTCCAGAGTGCCATTCATGGCCTCTGGCAATATGACCTCATGACCGTAACTGTTTTCCTGTTTATGTACATAATAGAATAGCATAGTCTTAACGAGAAAAAAAAAATATTTACAATAAAAATTTTCAATAGATATCATTAACTTGTAAATAAAATTTTTCACATTACCATGGGCCAATACCATTGTTTATCAATACCACATGCTAAAAATCATAACTCATTTTAGAATTAGAAAAAGAAAAACTCATTTAATCAAAATATATCATTTTAGTTTAATTTTATATTTTTTTTAATTAAATATAAAACAAAAAATGTTACACTTTCAAGATATATCTAAACCCTCTACCCTCATCACTAATATAAATATTTTGTAGATATTGCATAGATATTAAATCAAGGTTTTAATTAATGAAAAATGAGAATACTTTAATATATATATCAGTCGAGATCCGTGTTAACTTTGGATCGGTGTTAAATTTGGATATGCATGGATAATAAACTCATAAAAACTTAATATTTACAATAAAAATTTTCAATAGATATCATTAACTTGTAAATACAATTTTTCACATTACCATGGGCCAATACCATTGTTTATCAATACCACATGCTTAAAATCATAACTCATTTTAGAATTAGAAAAAGAAAAACTCATTTAATCAAAATATATCATTTTAGTTTAATTTTATATTTTTTTTAATTAAATATAAAACAAAAAATGTTACACTTTCAAGATATATCTAAACCCTCTACCCTCATCACTAATATAAATATTTTGTAGATATTGCATAGATATTAAATCAAGGTTTTAATTAATGAAAAATGAGAATACTTTAATATATATATCAGTCGAGATTTTAACCTCAAGATATTAGATCCCTCTTGGCACTTGGTAGATTTAGAGTTAAGATGGATCTAGACTAGCTGTTATTCCTTAGCAATGCAGGACTCTAATAATCCATTTGCCTGTTGACCACTGTTAGTTTGGTATTCAATGCAAATTATAATATTTAACTTAAACAAAAAAATATTTATTTTTCAACGTTATTTAAAAAACTAATTTTCGAACATGAAGGTCTTATTGCAGCCTCTAACGATTATAATGCTATGTGGATAATTGTCTCACATATTTATGCCATAATTTATTGATATAATTGCAATATCTATGTCGTGTTTTATTTTAAGCAAGTGAATAAAAAATTTACCATCAATTATGGCAGGAAAAAGTTGATGGTAAATATGTTATTTTAAAGGATTTTAATTTCCACTAGTTTCCTCTCAAGCTTAAGAATAAAATTTTTAAAAGTTCTTAAAAATAATGACATAAATATTGCAAGTGCATCCAAAAATTATAGCAGAAAATATGAGGTAGTTATCCACATAACATTGTGTTGTGCAAAGGCTGCAATAACAATCATTACATAATAAAATTTGAACTAATTGTATTGTAAATAAATAATTTTAAATATTAATAAAAAATAATAACATTCCATTCATAATGTTAAACTGTGGAAAAATTATAACCTAAATAATACTAAATAAAAGAAAAAATCTACCCTGTAATGAATTTCCTAAAACAAGTATAACAATAAGTGACCATAATAACAATATCATTACTAAATATTAATTCAACTATATAAATAACTATATGCACAATAATCTCTTCATACATCTCTCAAACCTTACATGTATCAACTACCATTTCCCATCGAGCGCATAATGAATGTCCATGTGTTGATTCTTGTGTTGACGTGATTTGGCATGGGGTTAATTTTGGGGGTGATGATGGAATAGGCTAAACATACTCTTCGAAGTCTATTAAAATAACCCGATTGTCCTTTTTGGAGCTAACCCATTTGCCTCTTGGTTTCGGTGCCTTGGGATGTGCTAATAAGAAATTGTGGCCACAATGTCTTTTCCTTAATTGAATTCTATCCAAAATGGAGCTTAGATGATATTCTAGGTTAAATATAAGAGAAATGATAATTACTACCAAGTCTCTAATAATTTTTACCTTCGAAATATTGATACCTTATGCATATTTAATCCTATTAATAAAGTATATGATTGTGTTACATTATTGGTTTCTACTTTGATCTTTCATGCATAAGAATAAAATTTTGTCCCCTTGCAACTATAAATAATCCTATCACTTACCATCACCATAAAATGAGTAGAATAAATGAGTAGAATTGTTAGGAGAAATTTAATGAACCAATCATTTTAAATTAAATATGATAATTATGACGATTATGATTAATGACCTTTAATACTAAATGGTCTCATGGTCCTAGAAGGTAAGATTTATTTGAATTTTTTAGATGTGTATTTTTATGTTCAAAATGAAATAAGAGAAGTGTTCTAGGATTAACATAGTTTTTTTGAGTTAAAAGTAAAGAAGGTTGGTATTGTGAGGAATGTTTTGAAAATTAGATTTGGTATGACTATAAGGTATGCAATATAAGAGAAAGTTGTTTTCATATTCAAATCTCCATGTTTCACATAAATGATCAAATCTATCAACCCATGGTGTTTTGGGAATTGGTAAACTCTCACTTTCACTATGGAGCTCATAAGAATTTGTTCTTATTTTAGCAATGTTTATTTTCTTCTTTACACTAGCTAAGAAAAACATATATTTTTTTATTTTCAAGGTTTGGGTTGATCACCTCCTTATAGTGTCTTAGCTTTATTTTCCCTCTAACTTCATCTCACCCAAAAAAAATATACTTAAACTTTGATATAATAATATTTTTTATAATATCTTTATTCTACAAAATGATCTACTACTCTATCACCCAATGGTTTAGTGAAGATCGAACATCCTTATGCCATCACTACTTGAGCCGAAGATGGTGGCTTTGGTTGGAGTTTGAAGCAATTTTAGGAGCATATTTTCATCCATGTTTTTAATCCTCTTCATAAACATAAGATACATAGTCATGTCCATGCTTCCATTGTGGGAAATGATTTCCTCAATGAGGATCATAATATAGGGTGCGTTTCCTTTAATCCTAAGAGTTTATGACATAAATTACTTTTGGATTTGTTATTTCTTACCCCATGACTCTCTAGAGATAGTACAACCCCACATATCACATCCATATCAATCAATAGGGGTGACAAAAGTCTTAAAGTGGAAATTTGTATCCCATGTCAAAAGATATGTTGACTTATAATTTTTTTAAAGGCCATAATAAGTTTTCCATCTTCCATATATATTTTTATTAATGTTATAATTCTTGTTGACTTGTGATGGATATCAATTCCTAGATATTTGTATGAATGAACTTCCTCCAACTTTTTGTTGTCATATATGAAAGTACCATATCTAACCTTTCCAAGTTTGATTATTACTATTTTTATTTGGTCAGCATTAATATTCATACCCAATGCCCATCTTGGCATGGAAACATTTAAGGATTTCTAGTGTCTTGTCAAGATCATAATGGCTCACATCCAAAAGAATATAAACATCAACATAAAGGAGAAAAGTTATGACTATAATAGTGAGATTAGCGAAAACACAGTTTACCTCTTCCAAACACTTTTCTAGCTTATCAATGTACATGCCAAAAATGACACTAGACAAAGGGCACCCTTGTTTGACTCCCATATTACAATTAATTTCTTTTGACCAACCTTCCATGGTCCTAAGCTTGGAAATAATGTTCTCAACAACCTTATCATGACATTCCTCCACTCAAGAGGAACCATTATGTCTTCTAACCTTTTCCATAGGTTCATCCAAGGAAAATTGTTAAAGAATATTCGAAAGTCTTTGAAATAACAAAATATATCAGTTGTATCATCTAAAATGATATTGTGAGTAACATGGTGATCCACAATTGAATGATATCTCTAAAATCTAGCTTATCCTTTAGATATTTATCATAGATTTCTAGCCATAGATTAATCTTCTATTCAAAAATAACTCTTTACAACCTAAGTAAAATTGGGCTAATCATAATGGTAATGAGAGGGAATTTTTTTATTCCCACTCTTAAATTTAAGTACAATGTGCATATATATAATTAATGTGTGAATTCCATGATAGTGAAGTGTTATGTACAATGAGTCCTCTCGACTAACTTATTTCTATTCAAGGGGTTTACATAGGCACCTACATGTTATAGTGGTGCCATTCAAAATCAACCTTGTGCCATTTGAGTATCGAACTAGCCTAGTTGTTGGTTTATAAATTAAATATATATATATATATATATATATATATATATATATCACATTTTCTTGACTTGAGTAGCCTATATCCTTCTTGAACCCAAATATATGGGAGAAATCAATTTATTTTTTAATATCTAATTTTTTTCATCATTTAATTTCATATTATGTATTAAGAAATTACACATTGAGAAATTTGATTCATCTAAATAATCAATAGGTACTAGATAGTTTCAAGTTGATTTAATTTTTTTAAATGATCTCATGTATAAGTAATTATTTGTTTTTAGTTTTTTACTACAATATGAGACAAAACCTCTCCATATTAGTTTGTTAAATTACAAAGATGTGGTGTACTAACCAAATTCAATTTGGTCTAGGTATCTTGTATACTCTAAAGGAGATATCAAGAATTTATAAAAAAAAATAACTATCATGAAAAACTATGATGAATAAGGAGTCAAATCCTAAATGGAGGGATCAATGGGTCTAAAATCTAGGGATATTTCAAACTATGATGACTAAAGAGTCAAATCCTAAACAAAGAGATCAATACTTCTAAAATCTAAGGAAATTTCATTCACATCCAAAACAGCAAAGTTCAACTGAAAGAGAGAATTGACACAAAAAGAATATGATTGATTACCTTAAGCTATCAATTTGGCTACACTATGTGTCAATTTCATCCTAGCGTTGCTTCCTATAGTTTGATAAGGATATCCATTACTAAAACCATCTATAAAGATGTTTGTTTATTAGTAAACTAAACATGAAAAATACTTGCTTGAAACTCCATTTCTTTACAAGATGGGAGGAATGAAGTCATGTGCTATCATCATTGCAACTATCCGCAAAGAATAATCTAGAATGAAGTCATCCGCTACCATCATTGCAACTATCGAGAAAGAATAAACTCCAAACCGAATAGTTCATGCGTGGAACTCCACCATGACTATCCTAAGTGTCACATTAGATTTTGGATTAAATTCAATGTTCAATCTTTAATGCTAGAATGTGGTGGGGGGACAGTCTAGCCGAAACAATGCTGTTATTAAGGAACCCAAGTACATTCACCCAAGATCCACTCCCAGATTATTATACATATTATTATGCCTTAGTACATGATAAGATGGGACCTCCACAATAAAACGAAAACTATGCCGACTATAAAGTTTAAAGAATTAAAAATTTAAATTCATTAATATAAGTATGAAATAAATCTATTAAACTTTCAAAAGATGTGGTAAATTAAAATATCTTAAACAATAATAATTAATTAAAATACATATATGCAGCCTTAATATTTTAACAAAAATTTTAATTTTGGTTGAGATAAAATAAATTAAAAATCTTATATTGTTCACTTGTCAAGCAAATCTTAGCCCAAAATCGTGTAAATGCCGCTCAGGAAGCGTTGCAGTCTTTTCAAAAACTTGGATTTCTTGAAACCAGGCTCAAATCAACAAATGCCAAAACAAAGTTGCTGTGTCACCGATATGATAAATAAACCACCGACGATTTACACATAAAATGACTCTTAGCTCACCAAAATAGATTTACACATAAAATGACTCTTACTTTGAACGGTTTTATCACCCCGGTAAAAGAGTAGAGGACTCCCAAAATTTTGTAGGAGATTGTTTTAGTTAGAGATTACATATTAGAATCAGTTTGTAGCTCTCTCCGATAACTTCAAACCTGAAATTTTAGAGTGCCTTATCTTTCCAATAATTGCAGAACTACCAATGGGTGGTCCACGATGCATCTATTCCTTGTCATGATATCCCTCAAAATTATTGGACCTCTCCAAGTACACCCACCCATGTATAATGGACCATAATGATACATCTTGACTTTAATCACAAAGAAATGCCCAGAAATCGCCATTAAAATGATCCAGAAGGTTCTGAACTAACTGCTGTGCCGCTGTTTGCAAATAATTTTTTATCGACGTTTGAAACATGGCCACATGGACAACAGCTCTCCGCCGTCCAAGCGCACCAAATATACAACTTCCTTCATCTCATCTCCTTCAAATTTTCAGAGTCCCACCACCCTGCATGTCTGCTTATTCAGTCTCTCTTTCAGTGTATGTATGAGTCACGCCGCACTATCAGTAAGTGCGGGCCTCCAAATCACCTACGGGCAAGATGACACGTATCAGCGAGTAATTTATCTGGGGCTCCAGGTAACCCTATAAAAGCCTCTGGATTTGGTGAGGAATGTCTAACCACAGACTCTACCTTTTCGCCGCCATAGCCGGTGTTGCAATTGTTGTGGACGGCCAGAAACTGGTACGAGCTTCTGAAAGTAGCTCCTTTCTGAGTGAAAATGAATTATGTCGTTTGTTGTGGCAAAAATTTACGTAGTGTCTGCCTGTAACTTTTATATTGCGCTTACCTTCAACGCTTTAAAAAGCAT
Source organism: Pinus tabuliformis (assembly GCA_031772625.1). Lineage (NCBI taxonomy): Eukaryota > Viridiplantae > Streptophyta > Pinopsida > Pinales > Pinaceae > Pinus > Pinus tabuliformis. Next base: position 483,566,758 of record CM062815.1, read on the forward strand.
ATTAATCCAATGATACTCGGGCTGGAAGGATTATGACATGGTGAAGGAAGCAAAGCATCATAACTGCAGACGCAAAGTTCAGAATTATAATAATTAATGTCAACGTAAGTCACAATGATTATCTACTGATCAGAACAGCTTGATGTAATAAATACAAGTTCATTTTAAAATCAAAGTGAAAAATAAAAGGCTAAAAAGAAATACAACCGAAAAAAAAAATTAAAATATAGAGTAGGCATTCAGGACAAATCGAAACAGCATCCTTATTCTCTTCAATGACATCTTTGGAATTTTTATTGTTTTATGTTCTCAAGAATGAGTATGTTAAATTGAAATGGCGAAAATGTTTTACTAAAAAAATATCATTTTTTAACTAATAATTTTTTTTTTTAAATTAAAATAAATAAATAAATAAATGTTGGTTAAGTAATATAAATATTTTAAGAGGTTTCTCTGAATCTCTACCAACTAAACTAATTTTAGAAACTATTCAAGGAAAAATTTATCAAAGTATAAAATGTATTACTTTTATATATTTAACTATTATAATATTGACCAAAAATATAAATAATAAATTTGTATTCAACTGTAAAATAATATTATAATTTAAAAATATAATTGATTTATTTTATTAATTTGAATTTTTAAAAATATTTAAAATAAATTAATAATTTACTAATAATTATTTTAAAATAAAATTAATTACTAATTTAGAATAATATATTTTGTATAACAAATAAAATATATATTATTTGCAAAACATTAATCACATTAAAAATATTGTTACTCCTAGTTCAAAGAAGAAAATTAATATAGCGAAGATTAGAACAAATTCTCATGAGCTCCATAGTGAAACAGGTCATTGGGCAGTTCCTAAAACACTACGAATGGAAAGGATCTGCCATCTCTGTGAGAATATGAACATTGAGGATGAAAACCACTTCCTCTTAGAGTGCCCCCCACAACCACATTACATCTCATTACATCTCAGTTTCATAATCTTTGTCCCAATACTGACCTTCCTAGCCTTTTACGATGTCAAAATTATAGTGAGCTCGAGAGGCTTCTCCCCAAGCTTTTTGAGCATAGGAATAAAATTTTAAATCAAACTAAATAATTTGTTTCTTTAGGTCCGATAGACCAAAGTTTGGTCTAGGTGGACTTTAACCACCATCATCATCATCATATAAAAAATTTAGTAAAAAATTAATTTATTTCAGAGAGTGAAAATTTCCACACTTATAAGAAGAGCTTCGGCGTAAATCATATATAGAAAGACCAATTTGACTTTTTGACCGTCCCTAAGTCAAAGCTAACCATTAATCTAGATCGTTGTTGGAGGCCTTGCTCAGACTATTTAACAGGCAACTTGTCCTGACGATGAGCCACACTTGCTGGCTCGACAAAGGTCTTTCTATATGTGATTTACGCAGAAGCTCTTCTTATAACTGTTATGGATCACATAAGTCTCAATTCAACAATTTCCACACTTATATGATAAAATGATTTTTTGAAAAAAAATTTATAATGAATCCAAAAATTATATTTATCTTTTTATTTTTATTTATTTGTATATTATTGAAATAAATAATTGAGATATATTTATTTAATAAATTCATAATTAAAATATTTTTAATTTGTTTTTTCTTTTTACTAATATTTTTTAAATTTATTTTTTATTATTATAGTTTATTAAAAATTTATAATGTTTTTATTAATATAATTTCATTATTTTTTAATTTTACTGAATTTATACACTTATTTTAAACACACCTAACGAAGAGACGAAATAATGCTATGAAAATTAAAAATTAATTAGATAACTAGATTTATACAGCGAAAGTGTTTTAAGTAATAAATAAAATTTGTTATGGTCGAGCTTCGTTAATACTAATATAACACTATATTTTTTATTTTTATTAATTTAAAAATAATTATTATTTAAAAATTAATTATATAAAAAAATTATTAAGTAAAGTTTATTTTGGTAGAAATCACATAAAAAATTAGTTGACGCGTTTCAAACCGATCAGTGTGGTTCATCCTCAAGACCAGATGAAGAGAAGACCAGATGAAGAGACAGATCATGGCAAAGACTTAAATTAATTATAAAAAAAAATAAAAATAGACTTAAATTAATTATAAAAAAATAATTATTTTTAATCAATTTCAATTTGACCATTAGAATATAATTAATTTTTGAAAATGTATTATTATTTATCTAAAAATATAAATTATAATAAATATATATTTGAAAATGTATTATTATTTATCTAAAAATATAAATTATAATAAATATACATTTGAAAATGTATTGTTATTTATTTAAAAATATAAATTACAATAAATATATATTATGTTAGAGACACTTGTAATAAAGTGTTAGAGGATGTTTATTAGATGTGGGGAGATTTGTAAAATGTTTGTTCCCTTTGTTATTAAGTTTTTATGGTGCATCTGCATATGAAGAGTAATGAAGGAGGGGGCTATCGTGATGGGAGACAATAGCTAGACTTTCTTGGACATGGATGATGCAAACCACAAGTTTAAGAATTTTATCAATGTAGCAAAAGCTAGAAGGAGCAAATGATGAAAATGGGGATCAATCCCAACCGCAGAGAAATGGAAAGCCTTGCAGCAAAGGAACCCAAGATGATGATTACCAAAGGAAGTAGTGGATCGCAAATACAAAGTTAATTCTAGCAATATAATTACATGCATTCAATACATGAAGGACCATGCTTTGATCAGAGAATTTCTTGGGTTTTGGCCCTTAAAAAGGGCCTTGATCTAGAGGATCCAAAATAACTGGAATCCAAAAAGAAAAATGAGACTGGAGGTTGAAGAAAGGCATTCTTTGCCATCATTTTGAAATTTCAAAAGATGAAATAATGATTTTTGAAAATAGGCCTTACTTCTTCAACTCAATAGACCCATACCTTAGATTTTGGATGGAAATATCTAGCCCAAAGAAAGTGGATTTATGCGAAACCCCAATATGGATTAGGCTCTTCTTTGTACCAAGGAAATTCTTAGAGAAGACACCTTAGAGGGTTTGGGGAATGCCTTGTGAAAGTCTCTTAGGCCAAAATACTATGTGCATACACCTATTGCGCAATAATCCGTGTTTAAATGAATATCTCAAAACCCATTCCACCTTCCATTGATATCTCTTACCTTGAAAAGAATTGAAATAGGCTGTGGACTATGAGCATATTCATTTTCAATGTCAAAAAATCTATAAATATGGGCATCTTCTAAAGACTCTCTTCTCAATGTAGTCACAAAAACTAAGGTTCCTCACCTAGTCAAAGACCCAAAATGTTTTGAAAAACCATTTACCCATCATTGCAAAACCTAACCCCAATCCCCTTCCTTTGGCAAAGGATTCTCCACTCACAAAAGTTTTGAATCTTTGAATCATCCTAAAGTTCTAGACATCCTAGCATATTCATAGGCCAAGCCTTCTTCCCCACCTAAAAAATCTTTCATACATGTGCACATTAAGAACTTTCTACAAACTCCTAGTGTGAAAGACAGGTAGGCCCAACATAAAGATTTGGCTAATCGAGTCCTCAATGAAGTAATCATGACAGAGGGGGATGTGACCCATGACAAATAAATAAGGGAAGATATGGATTTAATTTCCATATACCTACGATCAGTGTTTGAGGCTTGGAAAGGGAGTGATTGAAAGTAAATCCCTAAACACCAAGTTCAGATTTTGCACAAGGGCCTCATTAAATAAAAAAATCAAGATTGGTTAGAAGAATCAAGTATAAACTTTGACAACCGTCACTTAGGTGTTTAGATAGACTCCTTCAAATGTCGTCCTAAATACTCAAAGGAGGAAGAAAGAGTAATTAGCAGTTATTGTAAGAACTAGGGAATTTTTTGTTAAAGCTAGGTGCACCATGTTAATGATAAAGGAATTCTACTCCATTACAACCATTCCTCAATGAAGATAATATATTGGAACATAAGAGGCATGGATTGTAAAGTTAAGAAATGGCTTGTTAAGAACCATTGTAATAAGGAACAGCCAACAACCAAGATGATACAAGAAACTAAACGTTCTAGTGAAAAAATTGCCTTGATAGGCTTCAATGTTGAGTATAATATAAATTTGTATTAAGTGATGGGAATGGTCATGCAAGTGAGATATTGTTACTCTAAAACCCCATGGAATTAATTATCTCATACATGTTAGCCACCCACAAAAATATACTATGAAACTTCAACTGATAACTCTAAAAGGATTGGATTTCTCATGAAATTCTATGGACCAACAATACCCAGGTAAATTTTCGAGTTCCTTAATTCTCAAAATATCCAATACTAAACTCATTACCTTGCAGAAATAATAGGCGATGATTTCACGTCATTAAATATATCGAGGAGAAAAAAGTAGGACTTCAAAAACTAGATGCAGATGTAGGGAACTTGAAAGAAATTCTAAGTCAAGTTCACCTGGTTTATCTATGCACTTACAATGGTCTACACACTTGCAAAAACCACAATGGAGGATCTCAACAAAACACCTCGAGGTTAAACAAGTTTCTTTCGCTAGAATCCCGATTGGAAAAGCACCTTTTCATAGAGGCATCCATCATTGCATGTAATGGACTAGATCAATAGCCCATGTGTATTAACCTACATTTTAAAGCAAGCCCAAAAATAGATCATTTTGTTTCCAAAACTTTTGGCTAACTAGCCCATCCTTCATGGAGAATATTAAAAACTTGTGAAGTGAGGTTAATTACATGGAAGAATATGCTATGTTTTTATTCCCAAAAAAGCTCAAAGAGATCAAGTCCAAACTTAAAAAATGGAATAGAGATGAATTTGGAAATATTTTCAAAGCCAATAGAGAATTGGAATATGGGATGAGGGAGGTGAAACAATCTATAATTATGGAAGGAAGAATATATGAAATGGTAGATGCAAAAGAAAATATACTTACCCAATCAAAGTATAGGATAAAAAAATAAGAAATTTTTATGCAAGCATAAATCTAGAGTGTGATGGCTTAGGGAAGATTAAAAAAGGACCACTCTCTTTTGCAATTAGCAGTGGCATAATAACATGTTAACTTCTCTAAATGATGGGGTGGGTAATAATCTAATGGATCATGGAGGCCTATAGTAAGAAATAATTCACTATTACAATAATATTATTACTAAGCATGGGAAAGAAAGAGAAGATGGGATCCAAAAACTAACTAAGCATATGTTTTCTCTAGTATCAATAGATCAAAAATAATTCCTCGTGATGAGAATATATTCGAAATAAAGTGGAGGCAACAACGATGGTTATGCCTAGAAATAAAGAACGAGGGATAGACAGTTTCACAATCAACTTAAAGGAATCAAAGAAAGATGCACTCCTAAGTATTATACACCACTCAATATCCTCTTTTGGATCAGCCATTTTGTCTCCATAAAATTATGTATGGATACTTTCTTTTGAGAAATTTAGCATCAAATCCACCCATTTGTGGTATTGAACATGCATTCAATATGTGCTCAACTTAGAAAACTTGTCTCAATACACACTTTTTTCAAATCCACTCATGAATAACTTACTTCTCTCGTTTGAGTTGTTGGATTCAATATCCTACAACAAAAATACAATGGATATGAAGTAGGGGACATAAAGAGTTTATAGTCATGAGAGTTTACAATAAAGAGTTTATTTGCATTTGTATTGTACAATTGCTCCCTTTATATAATAGTAGGTGACAATAATAACCATATCACAACAATATGATTAATTCAACCATATGAATAACTATCTTCACAATAATCTCTTCATTCATCTCTTAAGTAATGTTTGTCCCCAACATGTCTTATCAATCATCTCCGATTGAATGCATAATGAATGTCAATGTGTCACAATTCTTTTCCTGACTCCTATTCTAGCATGGATTCAATTTTGAATGGTGATCGTGAAATGGGCTAAACATACTCCTTGAATTTGATTAAAATGCCCCCATGTTCTTTTTCACTGATAGCCCATTTACATCTTGATTTTGGTTCCTTATGATGTGATAACAAGAGGCTGGAGCCACAATGTCCTTTCCTTATTAAATTCTCTCCAAAATAGAGTTTAGATGATAGTCTTGTGATGTTATATTGAAGATAAGAGAATGTTATGAAACCATCTCACAAAAAGGTAGAAAAGATATATCAACGACTTAGAAATCAACCTCTTCAATGGGGAAACCTCCTTTACATTACACAAATGAACAATTATTTGATGATACAAATGACAAAACCTCCTTTCTATATATAGGAGTCTAAGGGGTCACAATATAATCAAAGATGACATAACAATAATAATATAAGGGCACAAAAATAACAATAGTGGGCTTCTAAGGGGAACAATAATAACAATATGGGGACAATAGGGGAACAACAATAAAAATAAGGGCCACAATGACAATAGTAATGGGGGAATCACTAGTATTATAGGGACCTAACATGCCCCTCTCATTCAAAAAAGTGTTGCCCTCAACACTTGAGTAGTTTTGGATGCTTCTGTATAAAATTATCATCCTCCCATGTGGAATCTTCAGCAGGTAAGTTCTTCCACTTGATGAGATACTTTGAAATTTATTAATTTTGTAGCTATCGTGTTCTTGTTTCTGTGACTGCTTCAGGTTCCAATATGATTTTTCCTTCCTCATCATGTTCTGGCAATATTGTTTGAACTACGAGCTTGTTACCTATAACCTTCTTTAAGCATGAAACAAGGAAAACTAGGTGCACATGGGAAGCTACAGAAAGCTCCAATTTGTATGCCATAGTACCTATCTTTTGCAACACCTTGCACAAACCATAATAATTTGGTCATAATTTATCATCCTTCTTAGCCTGCTTGAGGGACATTTGTTTATATGGTTGTATTCGTAGGAATACCCAATCACCTACATTAAAAATTCCTTCATTGTGATGTTGATCTACCTGTTGTTTCATTATAATCTACACCAAAGTGAGGTTATCCTTTAAAACTTCGATAACTTGTTGTTGATGCTCGATGTGATCTTCCACTTCTTGAACCTTAGAATTTTTTCTTAAATATGATGTGATGGATGGTAGATGATATCCATAAAGTTTCATAAATGGGGTCATTTTTGTTGCAGTATGGAAGGAAGTGTTATACCACCATTCAGCCAGAGGCAACGATTTGACCTATTGTGTTTGTTTATCAGATACAAAGTAATGAAGATATCCTTCCAAACATCTGTTTACTATCTCAGTTTTCCCATCAAATTGAGGATGAAAACATGAGCTATGAGCTAACTAAGTACTAAGATAAGAAAATAATTATGTCCAAACATTTCTAGTGAAAATGGGATCTTTGTCGCTTAGAATAATATTTGGGTTTCCATGTAGCTTTTGAATTGTTTCCATAAATGCAGTAGAAACTGTACTCACTTTAAATGGATGAGATAATGCATAAAAGTGTGCATACTTGGTAAGTCTATCAACTACCACCATGATAGCACCCTTTCCTTTAGACTTGAAAACGATGCACAGAAAACCACAGTCTGTCCTCTTTCTATAACTTATGAAATTTCAATCTGATACTTAGAGAGAAAGTTATGACGATTTTCCCAAGGTCACCTGTTTGGGATGTAATTTTGGAACCTGCAAAAACCCTAACTTTCTTGGATCATATCTCGGAAAATGTAGCGATACAAGATTTGAAATTCGGACCCAAGGATCATCTCAATTTCAGCTCAAATGGGTTTTTTTTTAGCTTCTAAAACGTCGTGAGAAAAAAATTATAGTGAAAATTCCACGATGACCTGTTTTGGATTAGTGAAACCCTAGAATCCAAACCTCTGATACCAAATGTTATGAAACCAACTCACAAAAAGATAGAAAAGATAAATCAATGACTTAGAAATTATCCTCTTCAAGGAAGCAACCTCCTTTACATTACACAAATGAACAATTCTTGGATGATACAAATTACAAAACCTCCTTTCTATATATAGGAGTCTAAGGGGTCACAATATAATCAAAGCCAAGATAACAATAATAATATAAGGGCACAAAAATAACAATAGTGGGATTCTTTGGGTCACAATAATAACAATATGGGGACAATAGTGGCACAACAAGGGCACAACAATAATAATAAGGGCTACAATGACAATAATAATGGGGGAATCACTAGTACTATAGGGACCTAATAGAGAACCGATAATTACTACTAATGATGAACCACACTTGTTGGTTCGAAACACGTCGGCAAAAGTTTTCTCTTATGTGACTTCTTCCGCGAGACTTTTCTTAACTACTACCATGTCTATGCTCATTGTTAGCTTTAAGGCAGTCATATCTTATGCAAGTTTTATTCTTTGCATTAAATTATATAATTTTCTTATATTATTGGTTTCTACCCTTAGCATGAATGCATAAGAATAAAAAAAGCGTCCCCTTATAATTATAAATAACCCCCTCACCTACCATCCCCATAAAATAATAAAAATTATTGTAAGAAGGTAAGCTAACCATTCATTTTAAATTAAGTATGATGATGATGATGATTAAAATCCACTAAGATTGAAATGGTCTACATGGCCTAGAAGGGAATATATTACTTGGAATTCTTTAGATTTGTATTTCTATACTCAAAAGGAATTAAAATAAGTGCTACATTATCACAACAACTTTCATGAGTTAAAATGTCAAGAAGGTTAGTTGTGTGACAACTATTCGAAAATTAGAATCGATATGAATATAAGGTAGACAATCTAAGAGAAAATGTTTTTTCAGGTTCAACACTCCATGCGTCACATAGGTGAAAAACTCTTTCAATCCATGGTGTTTTATGAATCGACCAACTATGAATTACACTATGGAACTCACAAGAATTTGTTCTTGTTTTAGTAAACTTTATTTTTTTCTTTACACTAGCCAAGATGAATAGATATTTTTTATTTTCAAGATTTGGGTTGATCACCTCCTCATAGTATCTTAGCTTCATTTTTCCCTCTAAATCCTGCTCATCCCACAATTTATTCATAAACTTTGATGTAATAATATTTTTTAAAATATCTTTATTCTATAGAATGATCTCCTCCTTTATCTCCAAATTATCTAGCCAAGACTGAGCATCCTTATGCCATCCCTACTTGAGTTGAAGGTGGTGGTTTTGGATGGAGTTATAATAAATTTTAGGAAAATTCGTCTTCCATGTCTTTTATCCTCTTCTTATACATATGCTACCTAGTCATAGCCAAGCTTTCAATGGGGAAATTATTACTTTTATGAGGAGCATAGGATAGGGTGTATTTCCTTCTATCCTAAGAATATATGTTGTAAAGTTCTTTTGAATTTTTTATATCCTCCTCCATGAAACTATAGAGATACTGAAATTCCATACTTCACATCCATATAACATAATAGAGGTGACGAGAGTCTCAAAGAGGAATTTATTTTTATCCCATATCATAGGATATGTTGACTTACAATATTCTTTCAAGGCCATAATAAGTTTTCCATCCTCCATTTATATTTTTCTTAATTCTATATTTGCACTCGATCTTGTGATGGATATCAATTCCTAGATATTAGTATGAGGAACTTACTCCAAGTTGTTGTTGTCATATATGAAATTATTATATGTGACTTTTCAGGGTTTGATTATAATGACATTGTTTGTCAATATTAATAGTAATACCCATCTTGGCATTAAAATCTTGAAGGATTCCTAGTTTCTTTTCAAGTTCGTAATGAATAGTATCTAAAAGGAAAATATAATTAACATAAATAAGAAGAGTGATAACTATATTTGTGAGCATGGGGAAAACTTGACCTAGGTCTCTTCATATCACTCTTCTCGATTATTAGTGTATATGAAAAAATAGTAAGGAACAAAGGACACTCTTGCATGAATCTAATATTATACTTAATCGCTTCTTAACAACCCCCACTAGTCCAAAGCTTGGCAATAATGTTCCCATAAAACCTTGTAAGATCATCCCTCAACTTAAGAGGAACTATTATCTCTTCTAATGTTTTCTATAAGTTTGTCCTAGGAACTACGTCAAAAGTTTTTCTAAAGTAAATGAAATAATAAAAGAGATTTGTTTTATCATTGTGATGCTTATGTGTGATGATATTGAAAGTAACAAGGTGATACACAGTTGAATGATATCTCTAAAACCTAGCTTAGTCCTTAGTTATTTGTCATGGATTTATAGTCATAGGTTAAGATTCTATTTCAAAATAACTCTTTAGAACTTAGATAAAATTGCGCTAATCAAAGTAGTTAGATAATTACAGGAAATACTTTAACAAATTTTAAATCTAGGTACAATGCTCATATATAAAATTACATATATATCATATTATATTTTTGTAAATTGATAATGAAAATAAACAATATTTTTAATAAAATTAATATAAATTTATTCAATTTCAAGTTAATTCAATAGAAATAAAAACTAGGATTAAACTTTTTAATATTTAAACTATTTATAGCTAACATAAATTTACTTTAGTATAATTAATTTAGTCAATGTTATATTAAATTAATTTACTTTTTTATTAGGTCTCGGCAGCGTAATTGGTGATTCTCCTAATAATAAAGTGTTAACTCTCTAACGTGTATTTCATGAAACCAACTGGTTGTTGGTTTATCAAATCTCTTATAACATAAGACCTACTCCATATGGACTATATATATATATATATATATATAACATTTTATTAATAAAAAATTTATTTTTGGTGCATTACAAATTTTAAACTAAGAGTGTTCCTAGCTGCTAGATGTAATTAAAAAGACGTAGAGTACTATCCAAATTATACCAAATCCAGGTTATCTTGAACTATATACACAAAAAAATATTTTGGGAATTGAAAAAGTAATTAACTAGCATGAAAAAGTATGATGGAAAGAGTGTCAAATCATAGACAAAATGTCCAAAATCTAGGGCAATTTGGTTCAAATGTTGAAGTCATGGGTCAATGCAATTTCTCAATTTGGATGCACAAGCTGTAAATTTCATCCTCAACATGTTGTAGTTGCTTCCTATAGTTGATAAGGATCTCCATCATTAAAGTCATCCATGGAGAGCAATATTGAATTAATGTGAAGGATATTTGCTTGCAGGTCCATTTCATGGTAAGATTAGAGTAATGAAGCCTGCAACCACCATGCAAACATTTTGGCAACTAACTAGAGACAATAAATCCCAAGCCAAATAGTACATGCATGGAACTCCACAATGAATGTCTTGGTGCCATATTGGAATTTCGTATAGGATTCAATCTCATATGTGCCATATTAGAGTTACTATTCATAGATATTATTAAATCTCTAAACACAAGCCAATTGATATATCCATGACTAAACATCACATGCAGCATACATTCTCTTTCATGCTAAAATGTGGGGGTGAAACTATGTTGTTATTAAAGAAACCACACCAATTTGGGGCACATTCAACCAAGACATTACCAAAAAATGTTCTAGGTGATGGATGTGGTGAGTATGAGTTGACAAATAACAATGAAATTATGGAATGGTTGAAAACTCTTACTACCATTAGCATGTAATGTTCCTTCTTCCTTAACAAGGAGCATTCCTTGCTTACAAATCAGTGAGCATATTATTCTACCTTGGTACACTATAAATTTTGATTACCATAATAAAACCAAAACTATAAAAAAAATTCTAAAAATATCCAAATTTATTATAAATTCTAAATTCTAAATTCTAAATTAATATAAATTTTAAAACATATAAAAATTTATATATATTATTTTAAATATTTAATAATTTATTTAATCAATAATATTAAAAATAGATAAATATATTAAATTTTTAATATCAATAAATTAATTTTTAAAAAATTGAAATAAAATAAAATAATATAATATAGTATAATAAAATAATAAATAATAAATAATGAAATCCATGTATATAGTTCTAACATTTAAACAAAAATAAAGTTATGTTGCGCGTAAATTAAAACATCATGATTGTCCGAGTGGTGAAACCCTCTTCATAGTTTCCAAATTCTATAAACATTTAGTCCTATCCTTCTCATCACTTTTCAAGCAAATCTTATCCCAAATCGATGAACTGTCGTTAAGTAAAGTTTCTGCTTCCGATTTTTTGTTTCCATCCTCCCTGACACGGATTCATCTGAACCCAGGAAAAAGAGTAAAGGACTCACATAATTCTGCGGTACATTGGTAAATGTACAGTTTACATATTACAATCTCTTTGCAGCTCTCTGCGATGGAAAATGCTATTTCCAACCCCATAGCCTCATTAATGCGGGGCTACATGTGCAGGAGATAGCCACCTCGCGTTTAGATAATAAAAAAAAAACGGGGTAGTACCCACCTCGCCTGTTATAAACTCCTATCTCCTGTGCATGTAGCCCCGCATTAATGAGGCTATGGGGTTGGAAATAGGAGTTGCCCTCTGCGATAAGTTCAAACATAGAATATTAGAGTGGCCTCATCTTTCCAGTAATTGCAGAACGCACGTTCAGCGGTTGCCCATGATCCTAGTCATTTCATCCCTAAAAAATAATGGGTCACATTGAACACCCACCCTTGTATAATGGAGCATAATGATAAATCTTGACTTCAATCACAAATAGGTGGCCAGGAACCGCCATTGAAAAGGTGTAGAAGGATCTTATCGCACGCCTACGGCATGATCGCCTGAACTGCAGGTTACAAAAGCCATTCTGGCTTATCGGAAAAAGTTAAAACCCTGTTTGTAGGAGAAGCGTTACTGGCATCACTTATTGTCATTATCGGAAAAAATTTATTTATGTGCACTTTATTTTGAAAACTTTAACATCATAAACACCCATTTGTGGTAGTGAACATGCACTCAATATGTTCTCAATTCAGAAAACTTCGTTGAACGCACATTTTTTTCAAATCCACTCATAATAACCTATTACTACCATACTAATTCTTGGCTTCAATTTCCTACAACAAATATACACTTGATATGAAGCAAGGAGCATGGAGAATTTATAGTCAGGAAACCTCCAAATGGGAAATTCTATTAGATAAATCATTCCCATGAGCATTTCTGTTTTACAATTTCTCTCGTTACATGGTGGCCAATACTTACCACATATTTTTAATATAGTTAAATTAAAGTAAAAATAAGCAACTCAAGTTAGTCTTAAGGTTTAGAATCTAGTCAATTTAGGTTTTACTAATTGGTAAATTGAGGTATTTTGTTAATTGCAATCCTACATTCTCGCAGTGGAGAATCCAATCCTATAATAAGTGGAGAATACAATTTCTCTCGTTATATAACAAGTGTGACATAGTAGCCAATACTTACCACAAGTGTTATATAACAATAGTGGGATTCTTTGGGTCACAATAATAACAATATGGGGACAATAGCGGCACAACAGGGGCACAACAATAATAATAAGGGATACAATGACAATAATAATGGGGGAATCACTAGTACTAAAGGGACCTAATAGAGAACTGATAATTACTACTAATGATGAACCAAACTTGTTGGTTCGAAACACGTCAGCCAAAAATTTCCCTTATGTTACTTCTTCCGAGAGACTTTTCTTAACTACTACCATGTCTATGCTCATTGTTAGCTTTAAGGAAGTAATATCTTATGCAAGTTTTAGTCTTTGCATTAAATTATATACGTTTCTTATATTATTGGTTTCTACTCTTAGCATGAATGCATAAGAATAAAAAAAGAGTCCCCTTATAATTATAAATAACCCCCTCACCTACCATCCCCATAAAATAATACAAATTATTGTAAGAAGGTAAGCTAACCATTCATTTTAAATTAAGTATGATGATGATGATGATTAAAATCCACTAAGATTGAAATGGTCTACATGGCCTAGAAGGGAATAGATTACTTGGAATTCTTTAGATTTGTATTTCTATACTCAAAAGGAATTAAAATAAGTGCTACATTATCACAACAACTTTCATGAGTTAAAATGTCAAGAAGGTTAGTTGTGTGACAACTATTCGAAAATTAGAATCGATATGAATATAAGGTAGACAATCTAAGAGAAAATGTTTTTTCAGGTTCAACCCTCCATGCGTCACATAGGTGAAAAACTCTTTCAATCCATGGTGTTTTATGAATCGACCAACTATGAATTACACTATGGAACTCACAAGAATTTGTTATTGTTTTAGTAATTTTTATTTTTTTCTTTACACTAGCCAATATGAATAGATATTTTTTATTTTGAAGATTTGGGTTGATCACCTCCTCATAGTATCTTAGCTTCATTTTTCCCTCTAAATCCTGCTCATCCCACAATTTATTCATAAACTTTGATGTAATAATATTTTTTAAAATATCTTTATTCTATAGAATGATCTCCTCCTTTATCTCCAAATTATCTAGCCAAGACTGAGCATCCTTATGCCATCTCTACTTGAGTTGAAGGTGGTGGTTTTGGATGGAGTTATAATCAATTTTAGGAAAATTCTTCTTCCATGTTTTTTATCCTCTTCTTATACATAAGGTACCTAGTCATAGCCAAGCTTTCAATGGGGAAATTATTACTTTTATGAGGAGCATAGGATAGCGTGTATTTCCTTCTATCCTAAGAATATATGTTGTAAAGTTCTTTTGAATTTTTTATATCCTCCTCCATGAAACTATAGAGATACTGAAATTCCATACTTCACATCCATATAACATAATAGAGGTGATGAGAGTCTCAAAGAGGAATTTATTTTTATCCCATATCATAGGATATGTTGACTTACAATACTCTTTCAAGGCCATAATAAGTTTTCCATCCTCCATTTATCTTTTTCTTAATTCTATATTCACACTCGATCTTGTGATGGATATCAATTCCTAGATATTAGTATGAGGAACTTACTCCAAGTTGTTGTTGTCATATATGAAATTATTATATGTGGCTTTTCAGGGTTTGGAAATGGTCATACGTTTGAATGACTTACTTAACGCAGTTGAATCCCAAAAATGATATCTAATATAATGCACTGCGTAAATCCCCCATACTTAAATTCAAAAAGAGTCAAGGGATCTCTACTTGAATGGTTCATGAGGCACAATACTTGCTAAGGTTTTGCAAATGGGGTAGCAAGCTAAGTGGGCTTGATTGTGGGGAAAAACTCCACAGTTAAGCGCGCTTGAGCCAGAGGAGTTCTGGGATGGGTGACCTCCTGGGAAGTCCTGGTTACCGGGTGCAAGCCCCGGAAGTGATGATTGATGCTATGTGATTCGTTCTCCACATTTCACTAGTTTCAATCCCACTTCTTCACCCCTGTGAGCATCACCCGATGCAATGAGTGCTAAGTGAACTATTCAAAAATCATGAGAAATTAGTCAGTTACGACTACCTCTCATGGAAATGGTCATACGTTTGAATGACTTACTTAACGCAGTTGAATCCCAAAAATGATATCTAATATAATGCACTGCGTAAATCCCCCATACTATAATGACATTGTTTCTCAATATCAGTAGTAATACCCATCTTTGCATTAAAATCTTGAACGATTCCTAGTTTCTTTTCAAGTTCGTAATGAATAGTATCTAAAAGGAGAATATAATTAACATAAATAAGAAGAGTGATAACTATGTTTGTGAGCATGGGGAAAACTTGACCTAGGTCTCTTCATATCACTCTTCTAGATTATTAGTGTATATGAAAAAATAGTAAGGAACAAAGGACACCCTTGCATGAATCTAATATTATACTTAATCGCTTCTTAACAACCCCCACTAGTCCTAAGCTTGGCAATAATGTTCCCATACAACCTTGTAAGATCATCCCTCAACTTAAGAGGAACTATTATCTCTTCTAATGTTTTCTATAAGTTTGTCCTAGGAACTAGGCCAAATGTTTTTCTAAAGTAAATGAAATAATAAAAGAGATTAGTTTTATCATTGTGATGCTTATGTGTGATGATATTGAAAGTAACAAGGTGATGCACAGTTGAATGATATCTCTAAAACCTAGCTTAGTCCTTAGTTATTTGTCATGGATTTATAGTCATAGGTTAATATTCTATTTCAAAACAACTCTTTAAAACATAGATAAAATTGGGCAAATTAAAGTAGTTAGATAATTACAGGAAATACTTTAACAACTTTTAAATCTAGGTACGATGCTCATATATAAAATTACATATATATCATATTATATTTTTGTAAATTGATAATGAAAATAAACAATATTTTTAATAAAATTAATATAAATTTATTCAATTTCAAGTTAATTCAATAGAAATAAAAACTAGGATTAAACTTTTTAATATCTAAACTATTTATAGCTAACATAAATTACTTTAGTATAATTAATTTATTTAATGTTATATTAAATTAATTTACTTTTTTATTAGCTCTCGGCAGCGTAATTGGTGATTCTCCTAATAATAAAGTGTTAACTCACTAACGTGTATTTCATGAAACCAACTGGTTGTTGGTTTATCAAATCTCTTATAACATAAGACCTACTCCATATGGATTTTAATATATATATATATATATATATATATATATATATATATATATATATATAACATTTCATTAATAAAAAAATTATTTTTGGGGTATTACAAATTTTAAACTAAGATTGTTGCTAACTGCTAGACGTAATTAAAAAGACGTAGAGTACTATACAAATCATTCCAAATCCATGTTATCTTGAACTATATACACAAAGAAATATTTTGGAATTGAAAAAGTAATTAACTAGCATGAAAAAGTATGATGGAAAGAGAGTCAAATCATAGACAAAATGTCCAAAATTTAGGGCAATTTTATTCAAATGTGGAAGTCATGGGTCAATGCAATTTCTCAATTTGGATGCACAAGCTATCAATTTCATCCTCAACATGTTGTAGTTGCTTCCTATAGTTGACAAGGATCTCCATCATTAAAGTCATCCATGGAGAGCAATATTGAACTAATGTGAAGGATATTTGCTTGCAGGTCCATTTCATTGTAAGATTAGAGGAATGAAGCCTTCAACCACCATGCAAACATCTTGGCAACTAACTAGAGACAATAAATCCGAAGCCAAATACTACATGCATGGAACTCCACAATGAATGTGTTGGTGCCATAATGGAATTTCGTATAGGATTCAATCTCATATGTGCCATATTAGAGTTACTATTCATAGAGATTATTAAATCTCTAAACACAAGCCAATTGATATATCCATGACTAAACATCATATGCAGCATACATTCTCTTTCATGCTAAAATGTGGGGGTGAAACTATGTTGTTATTAGAGAAACCACACCAATTTTGGGCACATTCAACCAAGATATTACCAAAAAATGTTCTAGGTGATGGATGTGGTGAGTATGAGTTGACAAATAACAATGAAATTATGGAATGGTTGAAAACTCTTACAACCATTAACATGTAATGTTCCTTCTTCCTTAACAAGCCGCATTCCTTGCTTATTCCTTGCTTATTCCTTGCTTACAAATCAGTTAGCATATTATTCTGCCTTGGTACACTATAAATTTTGATTACCATAATAAAACCAAAACTATAAAAAAAAATCTAAAAATATCCAAATTTATTATAAATTCTAAATTATTATAAATTTTAAAAAATAAAAAAATTATATTTATTATTTTAAATATTTAATAATTTATTTAACCAATAATATTAAAAATATAAATAAATATATTAAATTTTTAATTAAAATTGAAGTAAAATAAAATAATATAATATCATATAATAAAAATAATAAATAATGAGATCCATGTATACAGTCCTAACATTTAAACACACATAAAGCTATGATGCGCGTAAATTAAAATATCATGATTGTTCGAGTGGCGAAACCCTCTTCATATTTTCCAAATTGTATAAACATTAAGTCATATCCTTTTCATCACTTGTCAAGCAAATCTTATCCCAAATCGATGAAGTGCCGTTAAGTAAAGCTTCCGCTTCCGATTTTTTGTTTCCATCCTCCCTGGCACGGATTCATCTGAACCCAACCAAAAGAGTAAAGGACTCACATAATTTTGTAGTACATTGGTAAATGTAAAGTTTACATATTACAATCTCTTTGCAGCTCTGTGCGATAACTTCAAACATAGAATATTAGAGTGGCCTCATCTTTCCAATAATTGCAGAATGCACGTTCAGCGGGTTGCCCATGATCCTAGTCATTTCATCCCTAAAAAATAATGGGTCACATTGAACACCCACCCTTCTATAATGGAGCCTAATGATAAATCTTGACTTCAATCACAAATAGGTGGCCAGGACCCGCCATTGAAAAGGTGTAGAAGGATCTTATCGCACGCCTACAACATGATCCTACAACATGATCGTCTAAACTGCAGGTTACAGAATCCATTTTTGGCTTTATCGGAAAAAGTTAAAACCCTATTTGCAGGAGAAGCGTTACTGGCATCACTTACTGGCATTATCGGAAAAAAATTATTTATGCGCACTTTATTTTGAAAACATTAACATCATATCCACCCATTTGTGGTAGTGAACATGGACTCAATATGTTCTCAATTCAGAAAACTTCGTTGAACACACAATTTTTTCAAATCCACTCATAATAACCTATTACTACCATACTAATTCTGGGCTTCAATTCCCTGCAACAAATATACGATTGATATGAAGCAAAGAGCATGGAGAATTTATAGTCAAGAAACCTCCAAATGAGAAATTCTATTAGATAAATCATTCCCATGAGCATTTCTATTGTACAGTTTCTCTCGTTATATAACAAGTGTGACAGAGTAGCCAATACTTACCACATATTTTTAATATAGCTAAATTAAAGTAAAAATAAGCAACTCAAGTTACTTTTAAGGTTTAGAATCTAGTCAATTTAGGTTTTACTAATTTGTATATTGAGGTATTTTGTTAATTGTAATCCTACATTCTCGCAGTGGAGAATCCAAGCCTATAATAATAATGTCTCACTATAGTGATCATGTTTTTGGTAGTCTAAAATGTTTTACATTTTCTGTGTAAAGTATAGATAGATATATTTTAAAAGGTAGCTGTTCTTACTAGATATATATTGCTTAAGACAAATACAAATATTAAAAATATATGTTTTTTATTTACTTAGTTGTTTTTTGTTTGAATTGATAACTATTTTAATTTATTATAAATATTTTTCTAATTGTTTCCTATTGATATTAGAAAGTTTATATGAGTGGGGTGGAGTGCTTGAGGAAGGGAAAGCGGGAATGAAGTAGGAAGACTACCAGGGTTTCAGACTGTCGCAGAGGTAGTCCTCCATGAAAGGATGCATAAGAGGGAGCTCCACTCCCTCCTACAAGCAGGTTGTGGCTAGCAAGGGAAAAAAACCAATGGAAAATGATAGAGAGCCTTCAGATGGAAAGGATAGAAGCAAGGAAGTAGAGCAGGAAGGAACTAAGTCAAGGGAGCACAATGATGCATTGGAAAATGAGGAAGAAATCAAGGAACAAAGCACTAAAGACAAAGGGCACATGGGACCATGCAAACCCAAGGCAGTGGTAACTCCAAGAGTCATTTTGAATGATCTAGCGCTATAGGCGCACAGGGATCACATCCAAACTTATGCAATCATTTGTAAATTCATGGGGGTGTGGCCCACTAAAAAGGCATTACAAACGTGGATTAAATACCACTGGAAGCCAAAAGGTAGCATTGACCTACATCTTGGGTCCAAGGGATTTTTCACTGTTGTATTTGCAAATATTGAGGATAAGGACAGAGTGTGTGAAGGAGGACCATACTTTTATGCTGCAGCAGGCCTCTATATGCGACTTTGGATTATGAACTTTGTTCCGGAACACAAAATTTTTACTTCAGTCCCAGTCTGGGTAAGGCTCTATTCTCTACCTCTCAATTACTGGCAAACAGAATCTCTATCAGCCATAGGTAATAAGTTAAGGCGTTCTGTCAAAGTTTCTGAGGCTACTAGAAGGGGAAAGTATACCTCCTTTGCCAGAATATGTGTGGAGATGGATCTCTCTGTAGCTTTGCCGGATGAGGTTATTCTGGAAGTTTTTTATGAGGAATGGATACAAACGGTAAATTATGAACATATTCCTTTCATATGTCGCAAATGTCACGAGCATGGATATCTGTTTAGACACTTCCCTCTCAATAAAATAGAGAACAAAAACAAAGCCGATATAATGAGGGATCCAGAAAGCTTCTTCAAGGTGGAACACAAAGGAAAAGGGGGCAAAAGAGGACTAAGAATATGCAAAGCTACAAGGCAACAAGTTAACCAGAACATGTTCCAAAATCCTCGAAGTAGACGAAGGTCCAAGAGATACTGTTAAAGCAAAGGAAGGGAGCCAAATGGAGGAGGAAAAAGAAGAAGAGAGGGAACAAATAAAAGAAAACGACAAGTAAAAAGAATTTATGCTAAGTACTACAGAACAGGCGATGGATCTTGAAATGAACCAAAGTGAGACAGATATGGAGGAACATGAACTCCAGGAAATTCTTGAGAAAGAGAACCTAGACTTAGAAGGTTTCTTAAATCGAGGAACCAAAGAAGGGTTGGACTCGTTATCCACAGAGGAGTTCAAAAGGATTCAACAGCTATTTTTATGGAAGACACAAACTACAAGGTTGGACAAACTAAAACACAAAGGTAGATAAGGCAAAGAAGGAGTGAAAACGATGAAAAATATAGCATGATTAGCACCCAGAATCCTAGGAAAGAAGAGGGGCAGAAAAAAGCACAACGAGTTGTTGATGGAATGCGGGAAGCTAATGATATATTTAGGTGAGATGAAAGACCTATCCAGTTACTCCTTTACTAATATTTAATTATGAAGTTCACTTCTTGGAATATCAGGGGTCTAGGTAGTAAAAGGAAACAAAGATTACTGAGTAATAGAATGAAACAAGCATCTCTAGATGTGATTTTCATTCAAGAAACTAAGTGTTCCATTTAGAAGATAAGAGATATCCACAATACATGGCTCAATAGGTTTGAGTTTTTGGAAGTCAAAGCAGAGAATACAACAGGAGGCATTCTCACTCTCTGGAATCCCCCAAAAATTGACTTAATAGATGAGAAGGCATCTAGAGATTATTTATCTCTAGTAATTCAACCAGTAGGAGAAAAGGTGTCACACGGAATGAGTCGATCTTGTGGACAAGATAGACCTTCCTAGAATCTAAAGAGATCTAGTGACAAGCAAGCCAATCAAAAACTATCTTTCTCTAAATATGCATTTATAAACAAAGGCAAACAAGTGTTTAGGCCTACCTTGGGTCCAATGCAAGTTTGTGGAAGCCTTGCTCCTTTGATCCAAATGAGCTCCCTCGTTGCAAATCTGCAAACACAAACAAGAAAACAAATTAAATAGCACCTGAAAATCCAATATCATAAAGCATATTTAACATGAAGATCAAGGAATTCATGAAACAAATGACATAAGACAATTTGTTGAGAAAAATGAATCTGATTGTATTAATTCAAATCGAATAAGAACTTTAAAACCTGTGCCTTGACACTGTACAAGCTCCTCCCAAGGTCTAACAAGAAGTCTCCTCTACTTTGACAAGTTTCACTCTCTTCCCAATGAAGCCAAAAAGGTATGTGATCTCTCCTCTCAAGCTTAACTAGGAAGTCTCAATTCCACCAACATTTTTTCCTAAAAAATGTTCAGCTTCTAACCTCTCTAGCAACCAGCCCAATGCCTTAATTTATAGTGCAATGGAGGGAAGTTACTAGGTCCTCCTTCAAAGGGATAAATCCCTCCTTCAAAGGGATAGCTCCTGTCATCAAGAGATTAGCTCCTTCTCTTTTGGGATGCATGAACCACCAAAGAGCGACCAATCCACGTCAAAAATTCCTTCTAGAATCATCTAGAATTAACCCAAAGTGAGTCTTTTAGAATAAACTTGCACCTTTTTTACTTTCACAGGGGTCTGCACCCACTCCTTTAGGGACAGAGCGGGCAGGTCAACAGTTTTTGTAAACAGGGGGTGCGGGACCGCAAGCAACAGTGAGAGAAAGTGCGGAACCAGAGCTTTGTTGATTTTCAATGTCTTTCTCTCATTTTCAAAGCTTGACTTGAAGAGCTTAGGTCTGAGACTTGCTTAGGAGGACAGTATAGGTGATGATAGACCCATACTGACTGCAAATAATCATGGTGACAATATTTTTGGGTAACAGATTGCACCCTAAAGTGTGAAGTCTGTAGTAGATGAGGATTTCATTTATCATTTAGGAAGAGTGAAGTACTTTATCATTTCAAGGATCATCTTGTGGAGAGCCCAGTCGGAACCTGTAAAAACATTCAATGCAAGATATATATATGAGATCATATCATCGCTGAGGTAGGCATTCCCATACTCAGATCAAAACTGACCTAGAAAACTAACTACTGCTCTGATACAGGAATGATCTTGTAATACATCACAAGTATAGACTCATGTGGACACATTATGGACGCAACCATCTATTTATGAACAATCCATCATATAATGAATACAAAATTCCTTGCAGCCTGGATTGCAAAAACTAGATCCAGAGTCTTTATTTCTACTTCCGTAAATAGTACGATTCTATCCATGCGAATGAATGTGTTGAAGTTGAACATGGTAGAAACCACTTGATTACCAGTTAATGATGTAAACTATTAACAAGTGTGAGAGAAACCACCAGTGATGTCAATGGCTCTCAAAGTACCGAGTACAATCCATGAGATGTGAATAGATGTGTTGATGTCGAACATGTCACAGAATCCTTTGATCGAAGGTCAATGATGCAACCTGTCGTCAAAGGCGAGAAACCTGCCATTGAGGCATGCAGATCCCAAGGTACTGACGATCTCTAGATCATCTTTCTAGATAATGAGCTAAAGTTGATAGAAATCGATCCGTCGCAGGCAAGCCCACAACACGAAATCATAGATCAAGTTGAAGAAATTTAGTTGCAAGGACTAACTCAGGGATGGTCAAGATGGATGACAGATATGTTGTAGATGAATGGCTTATTGGCAGTGACCTCTTGAACACATAACGACACAACAGATGGTTTGGTGACAATTGACCCAAAGTTAATACCCAGAAACCGGCTGAAGACTTTCAATGTGGTTTGATCAACTGTTAGGCAAATGATTTCCCAACCCAGGTGAATAAAAGTGTCGTGTTCAAGAGTGGTTACAAAGTATGAAAAACAGGCTCATTTTTCTCTCTTTTCCCCCACCATTTCTAGCAAGTACCTCTTTATTTTTGACAAGCTTGAGGAGGATAACATTTACTTGATTATAAGCTCATCCTTCGGATGAGTCCAACTTAGTTTAAATTCGAACCCTAAGAAGGAGTGGTTCGTTCCTGTTTGTAATTGAACAGGTCCTTTACTGTGAAATTTTAACGAGTCCAGTATAGGAGAAACTCCACGTTTTTCAATTTTAGAGAGTCTGAAAAAACTTAAGAAGACTCTAGGGTTGACCTTTTTCATAAATTTGTGTCTCCCAAGCCCGAAAAAGTATAAAATAATACTTGAGAGAACCACTTGATCTTAACGACCAAGGATTACTTTTCGTAATTAGTGCCTCTGATCCGAAAAAGTAAAAAAGCGATCAATGACACGTCGTTTTATAACAAAAATCCAGAAATCTTTTCATGCTTTTATGGTCAGAAAAGAGTTGTAAGTGGACCGTCATTTTAGTTCTGTTTTAATGAGTTTAAAAAGAAAAACTCGACAATCTTTTCATGTTTTAGGAGTTATAAAAGAGCTTAAAGTGACTCTAAATGTTTTTTCCTTGAAAATGATAGATTTCACCTGAATAATCCGTTATCCTGAACAAAAATGCAAACATTACTCATACCTGTTTGAAATGGATAAAAATGCTGCAAAAATTACCTTTCTAAATTGAAACATAAACAAACTTGCAATTTATTTACTCAAAAAACTTATAAAAAGGGCTTTCGTCAATTCATTTTTACCATTTGAGATTTGGGTGAGAAAATAGTGTTGTTGTTCAGAAACTTCCCATGAAGATTGCAGAAAATCCAACATCAAACACTGTCTTCTCCAGGTAATCCACATCATCCTACTCTTCATTTTTAACCATTTCATTTTTTGTTTTAGGGTTTTATTTCATTTTTTGGATGGTTTTTAGGCTAAAAACCCGCACGCGGGGGCCCGCGGGCGTAACACTGGCAGCCCGCGGACCCCGACTTTTTCTCAATGGGGAAAAAGTCAGGGGTCCGCACCTTCCATGAAGGCAAGGTGTGGACCCATGCACTATCTCTAACACAAAGGGCGCGGTCCCCGCAGAAAGGGTTTCTAACCCAAAAATTCTCAAATTTGACCCAAACAATTTAATTTCTTGCATTCTAAATTGCCTTTTTGTTATATGTAGATGGTACATCATGCTAGATTGGCATGAACGGGAGCATGATGACATGGATCTTGCCGCGTTGAATCACCAACCTTCGATTGATGCATTAAAGGCATGCGGCTTGTACAAATTTTGGGCCAAACCTGGCATGAGGGGCCAGGTGGATTTCTTATAGTGGCTGGTAGACAAGTGGAGCATACAGGACTAGTGCTTCTACATTGGTGGCCACCAACTCGAAATCGAGCCGGCAGACATATACTTCTTGACTGGTTTTCCTAAGAGAGGCGAAGAGTTGACTCTATTGGGGACTAGGCCAGGTGGCCAGTCTGTCGATAGCCTCCGGCTAGAGTTCTGCAATAGCCAGGCTAGAGACAAAGGGATAGACATTAAAACCATATCCCGCCCTCAACTCATGGTGATCGAGTATACTGTCACCAGACTTTGCGGGAGTGCCGCATTACATATTGCCACTGGATCCCAGATGCGGATGGTAGTTGACTGCTTTCGAGGCACCATCTTCAACATGGTGCGATGCTGTGTTGGCCAATGTAAAAGGCCAACTGACCAGAGCCAAGAAAGGACAATTGAAGACCTTTGGTTATGGGGCTTTGGTTGTGAGCTTTGGTCTAGAGAGGGTTCCAATGTTGATCCCGCAGCACCTTACTATTGGAGCTGGGCTTCCTCGAGAGCCCAAACTGATGCAATGGGTTGCAGTTATGGCCCATCATCCGGACGAGGGGACAGAGGTTGTTCGATTCAAACCTGAGTATTTCCAATGGTTGGAAAACCAGTTTTTTTCTATTCAGGACTTCCCTTACGCTGGGGTAGATTTTCATGGTGACCCAGACATGGCTCTTCCACCAAGAGAGCAATGGGATGACTCAGGTAAAATCATTTTCAACATTTTCCTATTTTAAAATTTTAAATTTTTTATATCGTCCCAAAACTGATAGTAAAAGTTTTAAATGCAGATGTGGGTCCATAGTGACCAGCCACTCTCCGACCTTACGAGAGGAAACAACCAGCTGTAGCTGCGCCAGCCCCATAGAACGAATCAGCAGAGACCTTGGCCGAGTTGGAGAGTCATCTAGAGTGCTTGACAGGAGACATTCCAGAGACCAGCATAGATGACATTCCTTGTCGACTTCAGCGGTATGTGATTGGGGTCCCAGGACCTTTTATGAGGCTCCTTTGCAAGGTGGTCCGTGCAATGGTTTCTTATCGAGATCATCACCAGTGATAGGATGATCGCTTATTGTAGGAACATATGACATTTTTGCTTTTTGCACTTATCATTTTTGCCGATCATAAGGTATTTTTTCAACCTATGATCGAGGACGATGTATTTTTGACACACTCCTATATATATCACTATTACCGGCTTATCTTGTAAATCATGTTATGGAATGGTTTTAAATTTACATGTATGATTATTGCAAATGTCTAGTTAACATTCGAGAAGAAATTACATCTGCTAATGTATTTAAAGATCATGGAATATGATGATATTCAATATAATCAAATTCACGTTCCAAGAGACGCACTCTCAAAAACAATCTCAATAACACTGGATTTCTAATGGCATACGCTCTATTAAGCTGTAATACAACGAGTTTAGAATCTAACCTCACTATCAAACTCCGAATCCAAAACGAAATAGATTCAGATAATAACTCAATCACTGCACTTTACTCAGCAATGTTGTTCTTTGTTTGACCGAGGCTTACCCCATGCATAGATACCAACTCGTCAGAGGGCGAATAGATAACCCAAGCTGCGGAAGAAATATTCCGTGTATTATGACAAGCACCACCAGCGAAACCAATGTATGTTTGGAGAGGCATCGACATATGCAACACCAAGAGTGAAACCAAGATAAGCAGGAATAATGATGAAAAACACTTTCTAAGCTAAGCACACTTTTTAAACTAAAACACACCAGCTAGAAAGAAAAACTATCCTAACTAAAAATCTCCATACCCATTCTTTAAGCATAATACCTCTTCAGGTAAAGACCATTTCTGGGTTTACCTAAAGAGTCCCTGTCAAAGTCTACCAATTCATAGGCCCCTTTTGCTAGCTTTTGCTTGACAACATAAGAACCATGCCACATGGGAACGAATTTTCCAGCGCCTAATTTATCATTAGCTTGATCGTATAATAAAACTAGATCTCCTTCTGAAAAATTTCGAGGGGTCACATTTCGATCATACTGAGCTTTCATACGTTTTTCGTGTGTTTCGATCGCCAATGCAACATCATGTTGATTCTCATCTAATTGAGCCAAGTATAACAAACGTTTTTCGTCTTCGGAAGTGGCTGGAAGTAACTCGATGGCCATTTTCAATGATGTGATTTCGCATTCAATGGGTAACACAGCTTCCAGACCATAAACTAGTTGGAAAGGAGTGAACCCTGTTGACATTTTTACTGAGGTTCGATATGCCCAAAGCACTGAAAATAGCATGTTATGCCAATTCGACCGATGAATCCCAATGATTCGTCAGATCATGATGACTAAAACTTTGTTGATGGATTCAGCCAGACCATTAGCTTGTGGATAATAAGGAGTTGAACTATCGTATCGCAAGCCAAGCTGGCCTGTAAGTTCGGTCATCATAACGTTTCGAAAATGACGCCCATGATCAGTGATGATCGCTTGTGGAACACCAAACCTAGAAATTATATGATTGAACATGAAAATTGCAGCTGTTTTGCCATCTGCCTCAAATGTAGGCATCGCCTCGGCCCACTTGGTAAAGTAATCCACTGCAAGGATGATATATGCATGCCCCCCGGCTGAGTGAGGGTTACATGTAATAAAATCGATACCCCATTTGGCAAAAGGACCAACGAAATCTATAGGGTGGAGAGGAGCAGGCAGAGCGCGCATCTTTCGATCAAAAACTTGGCAGTTGTGGCATTTTCGGACCGCGTTAATACAATCTTTAAAAAAAGACGGCCAGAAGTAGCCAGGGCGCAATATCTTTTGGGCTGTGGCATACCCAGACATATGACCACCACACGCTCTAGAGTGACAGTCATTTAGAACCCTTTCAACTTCTTCGTGTGTTAAACAACGTCGAAAAACAGAGTTCACCCCATGGCGATAAAGTGTATCTCCAATAATCCTGAATTGTTGGGATTGGAATCATATTTTCCGACATTTTGACCTTGAAATATCTGGCCGAAAGGATTGGTTCTGGAGATAAACGACGATATCCCCATACCACGGATCTAAAGTGCAGATGAGAAACAAGGATTCGTCCGCAATGGGCTCCTCCGCCACAGTTTCCGTGTGAGCATGCGGGAAGCCACACATCAATTTCGCAAAAAATAAAGATTTCTTAGACTTAGATTTTTCAAATTCCAAGTCGAACTCTAGTAGGATGACAATCCATTTAGAGTACTTGCCCCTTAGCAATTGCTTGGTCAAAATGTAGATCATAGGGTTGCAATTAGAAATTACTGTAGTTTTACGTAGTAAAATGTAGTGACAAAAATGTTGGACAGCTTGAACAGCTACCAATGCCAATTTCTCCACATATGAGTATTTTAGCTCAATTGGATTTAAAGTTTGACTAAGGTAATATATCACATGTTCAGTACCAAATTCATCTTCCTGAAGTAAGACCATTCCAATAGTGGAATGAGAGGCGGTGAGATACAAGAAGTAGTCCTAGTTGTAGTTGGGAGGATGCAATAATGGTGCATGGGTCAACGCGAGTTTTAGTGCATCAAAATATTTTTGAGCTATCTCATCCCAATAGAATGGAGTATTCTGCTTCAACAACCGGGTAAAACCCTTTGTAACTTCGGCGTAGTTAGGAATTAATCGTCGTAAAAAGTTTGTTTTCCCTTGCAAACTTTGGAGTTGGCGAAGACTCAAAGGAGGACGCAATTTGATAATAGCTTCAACCTTCGAGGGATCGATGCGAATGCCAACTTTCAAAACAACAAACCCCAAGGAAAGACTTCTTCTTACTTTTAGTGTTAACCGTACCCATCATACCATCAGCGGCATGAGACCCTGAAGGAGCTGCAGCGATTTGATTTTGCTTAGGAAGATTGGGGATTTTCTCGTGTAACGTACCTGACTGAGTATAAACCAAGTCAAGGTACTGTGCTTGAGCAATTACTTGCTCCTCAGTAACGACTCCGGCCTTAGCTACATCCTCAGTGATCTTTGGCAACAAAGATTTTACAAACCATTCAGCCAAGATGTAATCCAGAATAAAAACCGTCACTAAACGCCGTCGACGTCTCCATTCATGAATGTGATCTGAAATGTAAGTGGACGTCGACTGCTTTAATGAAGTTAGTAATTCCATGCCATTGTCATATCTAACTGGCAACGGAAAATGAGTTAAAAATGAGGTAGCTAACTGACTAAAGTTATAAAAATTGCCTCGCGGTAACTCAATGTACCACATGGCCGCGAGACCAATTAGATTGCGCTGGAAAAGCCTTAGACAGATTGAATCATCTGAAATGGAGTTAGACGTGCATCAGAGGTGATAAGTCATCACATGGTTCGACGGGTCCTCTCCTGATTTGCCTTCAAACTTAGGAATATCACTAGGCAACTTATTCGGCATTGGCGTCCAAAACGGAAGATAATTAATGGGATCGTTCGTTAGGTGCGACAAGTCAGGCAAGTCCAAAGTTGCGATAAATGTTAACTGACGATTAGGGTCCCTAAAACTCTGGGTCATGAGACCAGCCCCAGGAGGAGGATATCCAGGATAACTAGGAATAAGAATTGCATTTGGGATATTGTATCCTCCCGGAAAACCAGGATTAACCGGACCGTACTAGGGTTGTTGAGGTTGTTGATATGTGTACCCAGGGTACGGTTGATACTGATAGACTGGCTACTGCACAGCAGGACTGAATTGGTACTGTCCTTGGTACGGTTGACAAGTAAATTGTGGTTGACTTGTCACAACCGTACTTTAACCAGGTTGTCCTACAGGCATCTGAACCGAAGTTTGAATCGTGGATCTAGACAGAGGTAAAGATGTCTAAGGAGTAGATACAGGAAGAGTAGAAACCGAAGTTGTCGATACTCTAGAAGTATGTGGGGTAGATTGAACAGATGTTGTGGCAGTTGCAGCAGTCGTTTGAGGCAGAGTATGAGGCGTACTAGGCTCAGGCTGAGAAACTACCGAAGGTACAGAAGTTTGAATAGTAGACTGGACAGGTTGCTGGGGTGTACCAGAAACTAAGGGTTTTCCAGTTTGAGATGACAACTGTACATTCGGTTTCAAGACCTGTTATGTTTATGATGGATCCCACACTAAATTCATTTCGGGGTACGGACCCATAACAGGTTGAGGATATTGAGGACCATAACTGGGTTGAGGGTAGGGTTGATAATTCAAAGGTACATTTCCCATTCCTTGAACATATGATTGACCGAAGGGTGGTTGGAAACCTTGGTTCGAGTACTGACCTTGGGGTTGATACCCTTGAGGCACGTACCGATACTGGGGTTGAAGTTGAGGTACATATTGATACTGGGGTTGACCTTGAGGTACATATTGAGTCTGGGGTTGACCTTGAGGAACGTACTATCCCATAGGTATGTATTGTCCTTGAGGTTTCCCCCCAGGCGCAAATTGGGTACCTTGAGGTTGCCCCCCAGGCGATAATTGAGGATTTTGAGGCTGCCCCCCAGGCGGTAACTAGCCACCTTGAGGTTGAGGATTAGGAATAGTACCTGACATCATGAGAATATCTTCTACGCTCAACGGCTTAGTACCATTGCTTCCAGTTAATAACCCTTGTTCAATGGGTTGAGGAGATGCTCCCGAAAAAGTACCAGAAAGAAACTGATACCCAGAGGGAATAGAAGGACCGCCATACAAAAAGAATTTTGGCGATTGAGTAAACATGGAAGACTGTCTTGACATATTTAATGGAGGATAGTAACCTCTAGGTGTTGGGTGATAAGGAACACGAGGTGGTGAAAAACTTAACCCTGGGTTTTCCAAGAAATCAGTCAAAGAAAGATACCAAGCACTGCTCCTAGGTGGACTATAAAAAATTGATTCACGCTCCCTTAGTTCAATAGCAGGTTGATTTTCAGGGATAGGGATGCCTACTTCTTCTTCCGGAGTATCAAGTTCTTTGATAGCTATAAGTCTAGAAGGAAGATTTTGAGTAATTACTCTTTCTACCCTAGGTGAACCAGGACCACTAGAAGCTGGAGAAGCAAACCCCGATGTTAGAGTAGCAGCAAATTCACTTTCAGGTTCGGATATTTCAGGTTTCTCACCTATATCACTAATAGATGAAAAGCTACCAGTAACTTCGGAAACAGACACTGATTGTGGATTATAATCTGCTACTAAAGCTTGAAAATCAAGGTGTACCACCAAGGAAGTCTCTCCTTCTTCACGTGACCCAACTCTACTGTCTCTATGAGTTATGAGGGCTCTTAACCCTTCAGGCTGGCTCAGTGAAAACTCAGGAGGTTGGCCCCGAAGTCTACGGGACTTCCTCGGTAATTCAGCCACGATTAAAAAAATTTAACTTCTTCACACGCAAACAAAGTAAAATCTCAGTGTAAACCACCTAAAACCTCTAAAGAACCAAACAAATTTGAATCACATGCCTAAAGAATCTTGGAGATCAAACACACACAAACAGTAACTTTCCGTACTGAAAAAACTAGTTGGTGATGAAGCCCAACGTCGCAGAGTTCAATACAGAAATGGCGGTTGGAACAGTTACCCCGGCAACCTGCTTAATGAATAGACCAGCACAAGTTCCTCCACTAAACCGTCTCGAGTGAAGAGAACCCGCCAGAAAATCCAAGTGAGTCTAGCCGGCGTCTGCTCCATGTACAGTGGGATCTTCCCACCACTGTCACCTTAGGAAGAATCCTAAAGAATATGGTCACTAAGGTTACCAACAGAAACAAATATACCTGGGGGAGCAGTTGTATGAATTTACAAGGTAAGTTCCTCAAACAGAACACCAAAGGACACCGCTCAGAACCAGATTGCAGATCAATACACCAGTATTTTTGACGTGGTTAAAACCCTCAAAGAGGGAAACAGTCCACGGCCTGAGCCAATGCGGCCACTTCAGGCAATTTATTACTAAAAGAATGAAAAATTACATAAGCTTCTCTCATAGACGGATTACCCTACAAATGACCCTCCATGCGCTTTAAATAGAAATCATGGACCAATCGGGTGTCAAGCCACGAATCAAGTGTCGATAATACCGAGGAGAGAATGAACCATCGGATCACTGCATATCGTGACCATTGGATTGTAAGTTACAAAATGTACAAGGTAAAGAAACACACTTTACCTAACTCTATACTAGACCAAGTTGTACTTAACTATTTCCTATGTGTCGGAATATCCTAACATCCCCCCTTAAGAACAACTTGTGATAGGATTGAAGGATTTACAAATATGACACAATAGGAGAAGGAAGGATGCACTAGAGCCTATCCCCCCTTAGTGACAACTTCCAGAACTCCAACCATAAATCGAAGTTTAGTGAACTTCGCCTCTGTGAGAGCCTTTGTGAAGATGTCTGCAACTTGATCATCTGTTGAACAATATTGTACTTCAAGAACATGGTCGTGAATGAGCTTTCTGATGAAGTGCATGTGCAGTTCAATGTGTTTGCTGCATTGATGTTGGACTGGATCTTTGCATAGGTGAATGGCACTTTGATTATCACACCAAAGTGTAGTCGGATGCTGCTGCTGAAAGCCAAACTCTGACAGGATCTGACGAAGCCACAAGGCTTCCTTACTAGCTTCTTCGGCACCGCGATACTCTGCTTCTGCTGATGAAAGAGAAATGGCACCTTGTTTCTTGCAAGCCCATGCAATAGGTCCTGAACCAAGAGTGAACACATAACCGGCAGTAGACTTCTGATCATCAGGGTCACCAGCCCAATCAGAATCAGTGAAACCAACCAATAGAGGAGATGCTTCGAAACTTTTATGAATCCCAAACTGAACTGTACCTTGAACATAATGAAGTATTCTTTTAGCTAATTTCCAATGACTTTCAGGTGGGTTTTTCATAAACCGAGCAACAAGGCCAACGGCAAAGGAAATGTCAGGTCGAGTATGGGTTAGATACAGAAGTTTTCCTACAAGTTGACGATATAAGGTAGCATCAACTTCAGGAGAAGTACAAGTGACTGAAAGTTTGATTCCAGACTAGAAGGGAGAAGGGGCTAGCTTACAGTCTTCCATGTGAAAATGGCGTAGAATATCACAGGCATACTTGGACTGGGAAAGGGAAATACCCTCCTTGGATTGCAAGACTTGAAGACCGAGAAAATAATGTAAGTGTCCTAAGTTTGTCATTTCAAATTTCTTTTTAAGGTTGGACTTCACATATTTTATAAGGTTGGGATCACTACCGGTAAGGATAAGATCATCAACATAAAGAACAAGAATGATAAGGGACTTGCCCACTTTCTTGGTGTAGACAGTGTTGTCAGAATGACACCTAGAAAAGCCAGATTCTAAAAGAAAGCTATCCATTTTGGCATACCAAGCTCGAGGAGCT
This sequence comes from Pinus tabuliformis, assembly GCA_031772625.1. Lineage (NCBI taxonomy): Eukaryota > Viridiplantae > Streptophyta > Pinopsida > Pinales > Pinaceae > Pinus > Pinus tabuliformis. The sequence goes on from CM062815.1 coordinate 483,599,658, forward strand.
TGCTTGAGACCATAAAGGGATTTCTTAAGCTGACATACAAGGCTGGAGTCTGTTTTTATGAAGCCAATGGGTTTTTCCATGTAGATTTCTTCATGCAAGTCCCCATGCAAGAAGGCAGATTTAACATCCATCTGATGGACTTCCCATTTGAACGAGGCAGCAAGGGAAAGAACAAGGCGGATAGAGTTCATTTTGGCAACAGGGAGAAGGTTTTAGTGTAGTCAATGCCTTCAACCTGTGAAAAACCTTTAGCAACAAGACGAGCTTTATGTTTATCAACTTTCCCATCTGGTCCATACTTGGTTCTGTAAACCCATTTGCATCTAACAAGTTTTTGTCCCTTTGGTAGAGGAACAAGATCCCATGTATCATTTTCCAATAATGAATTATATTCTTCATTCAGAGCTGCTTCCCAATCTGGATGGCCTGAAGCTTCTGCAAAGGTGTCAAGATCAGAATTTACTGGAGCTTGAGCCAGTAAAGAAGAGGCTCTGTCAAACTGAGAACGTGTGCGTCATTGATCTATAGGATCACCGGCAAGATCACCTGCTACATCTTGAGTAGCACGAACCCATTTTGGAAGCTGAGGAGCTGAAGGAGGATCCTGAGATGGTGGGGGAGGATTGTCATCCTCACTTTCATCATCTGAAGAAGAAATGTTTTCAAAACTAGAAGAGATAGGGAGAGGTGGCACATCCGCCGGACTAGGCTCGCAGGCCGATATATTTTCATCAAATTTTACATCTCTTCTAATGATAACATTTTTGGACTTAAATGGAATAAGTCTATAGCCTTTGACATCTTCAGAATATCAAACAAAAGTACATTTTTCACTCTTAGGTTCTAAAGCTTTATGCTTTTCATCTGGAATATGGGCCCACGCTTCACTTCCAAAAACACGAAAGTGACTTACATCTGGTTTGATTGAGCTCCATGCTTCTTCTGGAGTGATATTCTTTAAAGCCTTAGTAGGAGTGTGATTTATTATGTAATTTGCACAGTTAATTGCTTCTGCCCAAAAACTAAGACCAAGTCCTTTAGATTGTAGCATACAATTAACCATTTCCTTTAAGGTGCGATTCTTCCTTTCAGCTACACCATTTTGTTGTGGAGTATATGGAACAGTATGTTGCATTTGAATTCCATTCTTAGTGCAAAAGTTGATGAATGTGTTTTTAACATATTCTCCGCCATTATCAAATCTTAGCTTAAGAATTTGATGTCCAGATTGTTTTTCAACAAAGGCCTTGAAGGCCAAAAATGTGTTAAATACTTCACTCTTGAGTTTTAAGAAGTATACCCAAGTGCGTCTGGAGAAATCATCAATGAAAGTTAAGAAATACTTGTAGCCAGAGAATGACACAACGGGAAGTGGACCACATAAATCACTATGCACAAGCTGTAAAGGGGCTGAGGCGTGCCAAGAGGCACGTTTTTCAAAACTGTCCTGATGATGTTTTCCGAGTACACATCCGAAACAAACACCATCTCTGCAAGATACCATAGGAAGACCTGTCACCATATTTTCTTTACATAGGTGCTGAAGGGAGCGATAGTTTAAGTGACCAAATCGCTCATGCCAAAGTTTGCTCACTTCATTGTTATGAGCAACAAATACTGAGGGAAGATTTGATGACCCAAAGTTGTGAAACTTATACAACCTTGTAGAATCATCAGCAATGCCAGTAGCTAAAATCTTTTTAGGATCTCTTAGGTCCTTGATTACAACATCATGAGGTGAAAATTCAACGATTTTACCTTCACCTGAATGAGTTATCTGATATACAGATAGAAGGTTGCAGGATAGGGTTGGAACACATAATACATCATTAAACTGACCATTGTTTAGATGAACAGTTCCAGTCCCTACAACACTAAGAGATCTATCATCACCAACATATATATTTTTGGTGTTACAATCATTTAAAGAAGAAAACATGGCTTTGTTTTTGGCCATGTGATAAGAAGCTCCAGAATCAATGAGCCACTCATGAGAATGAGTAGAAGAAGACACATTTAGTGCATAGCCAGACCGAGATGCTTGACAACCACATGTAGAAAGTGCCATTCCTGAAGATGAAGTTGAAGTTGAAGATTGCTCCAAATGGATGTTATGTTTCTTCATTGCTGCTTCCAAGGCTTCCATCTTCTTAAAGCATTTAGATTCTAAGTGGCCATCTCGATTACAAAAGTTGCAATGTCTATCAGTCTTCTTCCATTTGTTTTTATTTGTCTTATCATTTTGTTGAAATGATTTTTCATTTTGAGGTTGAGATTGCTTAGGACCCTTGTTTGGTTTAGGACCATTATTTTTAGGATATGACTTCTTAGGATTCTTTGAATTTGGTTGCTGCTGGGCGGCTAACGCTTTCTTGGAAGAGTTTCCAAGATTAAGAAGACCAAGCTGTAAGAGTTTTTCTTGTTCTCTTATTAAAGAATCACAAAAAGAGTCAAAGGAAGGGGACTTGTAGTCTGTTCCTTGAGAAATGAAGGCTTCTCTTGTATAATGGAAGGTGGAAACAAACACAGAGTAGGCTGGTCCCAACTTAGTAAGAATGGAATAGATAAGGTTACTATCTTCTTTCTTAACTTTAACACCTTCCAAGAGATATCTAAGGGTCTTGAACTTGGACAAGAAATCTTCAATGCAAGAAAAATTATTAGGGTCCAATGTAAGCAACTCATTTTGAAGTTGATGGGATCTAAATTCATTTTTAATCCCAAAAACTTTATTGATTTGTTTCATTGCTTCATCGGCAGTATCAAGTTCTGCAATATGGAATCTAAGATCTAGAGAAATAGACATCCCTATCAATCCACGTGCTTGATATTTCCTATTTCCCATTTAGTAGCCTTATCTTCATCTGTCGGTTTCTTTTCTTGGCCTGAGGCTATTCTGTAGAGACCTTTACTTTTAAGTAAATCCTCAATGTAGGACAACCATTGGAAGTAGTTGGTGCTGTCAAGGGTAACTTGGTATTGACTTTCCATTTCAACAGAAACTAAAGCTAAAGATGCTGAAACTAAGTGTTCCAATGGATATATCTCGAAAAATTAGGCTGGTTTAAAAAAAACGGCTCTGAAAACGGCTTCCGGATGAAGAAGTTATGTCTTCTTGAAAAAAGTTGATGAAGTCGCTGATGAAGTGCGGGAATGTGCGGAAATGAAAAAAATCTGCCCCCAAAAAATGGAGACATGAACCCAAGACCTCTAACCCAACACGGCTCAAAGTTAGCTTTAGCCGGAAACTAAATATTTTCCTCAATGTTTCTGATTTCCTGAGATCACACTAAGGCGCAACGAAAAGAGCATACGCATGAGAAAAATCCTTCCTTTCTGTTTCTTATTTGCCCAAATCGCACAGAGTCACAGGGTAAAGAGCATACACAGAAATGAAAGGTATAAATCTAGTAATAAAAAAGTCTAAATAAACCGAAACCGAAATAAATAGAGAGAAAATAACTGTAAACTGCAAATAAACACTGTATACCTCCAGATCTTAAAAATGACGCAGCTAGGGCTACCAGAAACCTTTTCGCATGAAATGAAAGGGGTTCCTCACTGGAACAGATGCTCCCAACACAACAGAGCAGTCCTCTCAGCCTGAAAGCAGTCAGAAGCAATAGATCTAGGAAACGGTAGTTGGATGCAGTTCTACCAGCTTCAGATTTGGATCACCAACTGACGCGGCCCTCAAATAGCTCTGTTACCATGTAGGAATTTACAGGGTAAATTCCTCAGAAAGAATACCAAAGGACACCACTCATAACCAGATCGCAGATCAATACACCAGTATTTTTGACGTGGTTAAAACCCTCAAAGAGGGAAACAATCCACGGCTTGAGCCAACGCGGCCAATTTAGGCAATTTATTAATAAAAGAATGAAAATTTACGTAGGCTTCTCTCATAGACGGATTACCCTACAAATGACCCTCCATGCGCTTTAAATAGAAATCATTGACCAATCGGGTGTCAAGCCACAGATCAAGTGTCAGTAATATCGAGGAGAGAATGAACCTTCGGATCACTACATATCGTGACCGTCAGATTGTAAGTTACAAAATGTACAAGGTAAAGAAACACACTTTACCTAACTCTATACCTAACTCTATACTAGACCAAGTTGTACTTAACTATTTCCTATGTGTCGGAATATCCTAACAGTAGTCTACGATCCGATACGCATGCAAGGGCAGAGTAACAAGCTCAATCCCCTTGAAGGCTCCTTGACATAATCCAAGGTTTACCAACAAGTGACCCCAGGCTCCTCGACAATGGTTAATCCAAGGTTTACCGTTTTTAATACGTGAATATCTAGCATCATTCCCAATGAGGAAGGATTGATTCCCACACTGGTTCAGACACGATCTCGTGCTTCTCCTTTAAGAGGAGCTTTCCCAGAGCATAAATGCAACAATTGGATTTCTCTCCTACCGCAAGATATAGCTACTTGTTTGTTTTACTGTCTTGGAGAGTTAATTACTCCCTACTCCAAGACACTAGCCTAAGATATGTTGGTGTATCAGAGCCCTAGAAATAAAAATATTACTAGATGAATTTTACTTTAAGCGTTATTTTTATTGGTTTTGTTTAAGTCAAGAGGTGCGGAGATGAAACTCGTGGTATGAAGACTCGACTCAAAATCACTAAAAAATGCACTTAAGATGATTAAGCAGTCTTTTCCCTTCAATAAACTTCTAGCTAGGAACGAGTTTGAGAATGCAAATACTTGTAAACACAAATATTTCTTAACAAACAAATTAAAAGAAGAGCTTTCTGTCCTTTCCAATGCACTCAAAACAAGACAACTAGTTATTTTCACAAAAATTTCCCTTTTCTTTCAAAACACGCAACCACTACAAAAACAAACTTTTTCCAAAAGAGATTTTTTATTTTTTATAAAACACTCAAAACTATAGAAATGACTAACTTTGAGATCTATAAACTATAAAAACCTATTTGAAGTCAAAGCTTACAAGATGTCTTTTTTAAGGATGTCTTACTTAGCTAGATGTAAACTAAGGACCAATTTATGTAGAATCACAAATCAGTCAAAAACAACCAATCTTTGTTTTCTTTTCTAAAAATGAAAATCCAAACTTTTAACACAAGATTTTCAAAGTTTTGTAAAGAGAAAACACAAAGCGGATTCCTCAACAAAGGTAGATTTTGCAAATGGTCAGACTCATAAGAATGCTAGTAAAAACCAAGGTGATCTGAGGTTTCTACAGCTTCTAAGCTCAGAGCTACTACAAGACCAAACTGAAAATCAAACCCAACAAGCAAAACTTGTAGGAATTTCACCTAAAACTCTAACACCAATGAAATTAACCTAAGGAAAGCTTCTGACAGGTTATATGCAGGTCTGTGCAGAGGATAATAACATCTAAACAAAAACTAAGCTGACTAACAGAGAAAATCTTATGTTTTCCAAAACTTTGACAGGGTCCGCAGGCCCACAGTTAACACAGGTGCGGTACCGCTATGTGCTAAAAGCAAAAGTGCTGATAGGTCTGCACTGTGTCAAAAGCCTAGGGTGCGGTCCTCTCCCAAAGTTATGAAAAACAAAAAATAACCCTGGATCTACTAAGTCTACCCAATTCCACACACATCAAGCCAAAAACAGAAACAAAAACACAGTTTCTCAAGTCAAAGTAAAAACAAAGAAAAAATCAAGTCCCCAGCGGAGTCACCATTTTGTCACACGGAATGAGTTGATCTTGTAGACAAGATAGACCTTCCTAGAATCTAAAGAGTTCTAGTGACAAGCAAGCCAACCAAAAATTATCTTTCTCTAAATATGCATTTATAAACAAAGGCAAACAAGTGTTTAGGCCTACCTTGGGTCCAATGCAAGTTTGTGGAAGCCTTGCTCCTTTGGTCCAAATGAGCTCCCTCGTTGCGAATCTGCAAACACAAACAAGCAAACAAATTAAATAGCACCTGAAAAGCCAATATCATAAAGCATATTTAACATGAAGATCAAGGAATTCATGAAACAAATGACATAAGACAATTTTTTGAGAAAAATGAATCTGATTGTATTAATTCAAATCAAAGAAGAACTTTACAACCTGTGCCTTGACGCTGTACAAGCTCCTCCCAGGGTCCAACAAGAAGTCTCCTCTACTTTGACAAGTTTCACTCTCTTCCTAATGAAGCCAAAAAGGTGTGTGATCTCTCCTCTCAAGCTTAACTAGGAAGTCTCAATTCCACCAGCATTTACCCTAAAAAATGTTCAGCTTCTAACCTCTCTAGCAAGCAGCCCAATGCCTTAATTTATAGTGCAATGGAGGGAAGTTACTAGGTCCTCCTTCAAAGGGATAAAGCCCTCCTTCAAAGGGATAGCTCCTCTCATCAAGGTATTAGCTCCTTCTCTTTTGGGATGCATGAACCACCTAAGAGCGACCAATCCACGTCAAAATTCCTTCTAGAATCATCTAGAATTAACCCAAAGTGAGTTTTTTAGAATAAACTTGCACCTTTTTTACTTTCACAGGGGTCTGCACCCACTCCTTTAGGGACAGAGCGGGCAGGTCCGCAGTTTTTGTAAACAGGGGGTGCGGGACTGCAGGCAACAGTGAGAGAAAGTGCGGAACTAGAGCTTTGTTGATTTTCGATGTCTTTCTCTCATTTTCAAAGCTTGACTTGAAGAGCTGAGGTCTGAGACTTGCTTAGGAGGACAATACAGGTGATGATAGACCCATACTGACTGCAAATAATCATGGTGATGATATTTTTGTGTAACAAAAGGAAACCTACCTAGTTACAAATGTCTATGGTCCACAAAGAATGGATGACAAACTTAGGCTTCTAAACTCTCTGGAGACTCTCAGAAATAGACATATAGGAATACCTTAGATCTTAGGGGGTGATTTCAACATGATTAAATCACTCACAGAAAAAAAAGGGGGAACTAGAGCTCTTGGCAAAGACTCTTTGGCTTTTCAAACATTTATTGATAAGATGGAGCTGGTGGATATTGAAATGAATAATGGAATCTTCACCTGGAACAATAAAAGAGGAGGAGAGTCTCAAGTAGCTTCCAAATTAGACAGATTCATAATCTCAGCGGATCTTACGCTCAATGACAAGGAAATGGTAGCAAGAGTGCTACCCTTTGGTGGTTCATATCACTGGCCGGTTCAATTGGAGGTTCATGGCATAGGTAACCCCAGGAATAGACCTTTTAGATTTGAGAACATCTGGCTTTCCCACCCAGATTTCATTAGCAATATAACCAAATGGTGGGCAGAAGGTTTAAACATTTAGGGAACCAGAATGTTCCTCCTACAGAAAAGATTAAAAAATATCAAGCTCTGGCTCAAAGACTGGAACAAGAATGAATTTGGTAATATCTTTGAGGAGAAAAAAATGATTGAAGGCAGACTATAGGTACTTAACCAAGCCTTTATCAAAGAGGGCCATGACAAATACTGAAGTGATCAAGCCACCAAATATCAGCGAAAATGGGAGAATATATGCAAACAAGAGGAAATATATTGGAGATAAAAATCCAGAGTCCAATGGTTAAAAGAAGGTGAATGTAATACCAGATTTTTCCACAAATCCACCATGGAAAACAGAGCTCATAATAGAATTTCTTTGATTAAGGATAAAAGAGGAAATAATCTCAAATCTCATGAATATATAGAGGCAGCTCTAGTCCAGTACTTTAGAAACTTAGCTCAGGAAACCTGTTATGAAAGAGATCACTAGATCCGGGACTTCACTAAGCACATACCAAAGATAGTTCCCAAAGAGGATAATGTTAACCTTTACAAGCCTGTGATGGAAGAGGAGGTAAGTGGGGTTCTCAAAGAAATGTAAAATGGTAAGGCGCCAGGCCCGGATGGTTTCAATGTCGATTTCTTGAAAGCTTGCTGGAATATTGTCAAAAAGGATATTCTGCAGGTAGTGGAAGATTCTAGGAGGCACAAAACCATTTTGAAAGCTCTGAACTCCTCTTTTATAGCCCTGATCCCTAAACAGGAGATGGCTCAAACCCCTAATAGATTCAGACCTATAGCTCTATGCAATGTGATCTACAAGATAATATCAAAGGTGGTTGCAAACAGACTCAAACCCCTCTTGCCTTCACTAATTTCAAAAGAACAGTCTGGATATGTGGAAGGAAGGAAAATTCTTAATAACATCATCCAAGCTCATGAAGTGGTGCACTCCCTCACTAGCAAGAGAAAATTTGGTATGATCATGCAACTGGACATAGCCAAAGCTTATGATAAACTAAATTGGAACTATATCAGGAAAATTCCTATTTCTTTCAGGTTTGATCACAATTGGGTAAGATGGATCCTAGCTTTGATTACTTCTTCTAGTTTTTCAATTCTTGTCAATGGCCCTCCTTCGGAGACTTTTACCCCTTTCAGGGGCCTTAGGCAGGGTGACCCTCTCTCTCCCTTTCTCTTCATCCTCGTGATGGAAGGACTAGGCGGGACTATCAAGTATGTAAAAATAGTTTGTAACATCAGAGGGATTCAACTCTTTAACAATGGACAAGGCTTAACACATCAAAAATTTGTGGATGATACCATGCTGCAGGGAATACCCACAGTCAAAGAAGCTCTTGCTTACAAACAAATCCTCAATGACTTTGCCATGGCATCCGGTATGGAAACTAATCTTTCCAAATCTAAGATTTTTTCTTCAATACTAACATTGCTATTCAGAGGAACATATCTAGAATCCTGGGCTTCCAAAGAGACTCTCTACCTTCGAAATACCTGGGGATTCCATTAACTGCAAAACCGTTACACAAGAGTATTTGGGAGCCAATGATCAGTACGCTACAAGAGAAGACCAGGAAATGGACAATCATATCATTAAACTTGGCTGGTAGGTTGGTCCTCACAAAGGCTGTGCTCCAATCAATCCCAATCTTTATGCTTTTAGCTATCCTTGCCCCTAAAGGAATTCTGCATCAAATGAGAAACATTCAAAGAGACTTTCTTTGGGGAAAGGGGGAAGAAAAGAAGAAATGGGCCTTAGTTTCTTGGGAAAAAATATGCAAACCCAAGAACCACGGGGATCTTAGATTGGATGATCCCGAGATTCTTTGTAAGGTTCTAGGGGAAAAAATATGGTGGCGATGGATAAAGGAACCAAAAGCACAATGGGCTATCACTTGGAAAGAAAAATATGCAAGTTCTTGGCTATGTAATGACCGCATAAGGATGGATGGGAATATAAGAGGATCTCATATTTGGAACAAAGCATGGGATAATAGAAGCTTAATGCAATACCATAGCTTCTGGGAAATTAGAGAGGGAGACTTAGCCTTATTCTGGGAGGATAGATGGCAACAAGAACCTATTCTATTACAAGATACCAAGGAGCTCACCCAAGTAAAGGATTTTTGGGATCAAACTAATAGTTTAGGGAAATGGAGAAAATGGAGAAAACTTGATCTCAGAAATGACGGTCCTCTAAAAACTAAGGCAGAAAGACTAATGAAAATGTTAGAGCAAAGGAAAATTCTAGTTTCAAGGGGGAATGACCAGTTGATATGGGGCAACTACAATGAGGGAAACTTTAATCTCAAAGAAGCTAAACTCATTCTCCTTGAACTTGATTCCCAGGCTCCTGACGGGATTTGGCAAAACCTTTGGAAGCATCAAGGTTCGATGAAAACTAAACCTTTTCTGTGGCTAGTTCTGCAAAGGAAAATCCTGACCTGGGACAATATCAGGAAAAGAGGTTTCCTTGGGCCTTCTAGATGTCTACTCTGTGAGGCTTAGGAGGAGACCATGGAACACCTTCTCAAAAATTTCATTTTTACCTCTAGGTTATGGGATTGTTTTGCAGTTATCTTCCAATAGTTTGACAGAGATAATGGAAGTCTTTTCATTACTCTCACCAAATGGCGAGAGAAATTTTCGGATAATGAAGGGCTTAGTTCAGCATGGGCTCTTACACCAAGCTTCATTCATTGGAATGTCTGGAAAGAAAGGAACAATAGAATCTTCAAGAATATTAAGAAATCTCCCCAGTTTATTTATTATCTGATCCTGAAACATATTAATGAAATGGTTAGCACTATTATTCGAAATCTTCCATCGAATCCCCATTCTGCTGCAGACTAGAGGATTCTCTGTAGGCTAGAGTTGCAGGGTCTCGTTTCTCAGGGCTTAGTCAAGAAAGTTTCTATTGTGGTTCCTGAACTAGACTTCTGGCATCCTCCCCCTAAGGGCCTTCTAAAATTCAACATTGATGGAGCTTCCAAAGGTAATCTGGGCAAGGCAGGCCATGGAGGGGTTTTAAGGGATGACAAGGGAGATATTCTTTTTATCTTCCATGGCCACTTAGGAAAGGCCACCAATAACATGGCGGAGTTAATGGCCATGGAACAATGTCTTGAGTTCCTGGTTCAGGAAAATCGTCAAAATATGATCATTGAAGCTGACACCGAACTGGTCATTAACTCAGTCAAAAGAATATGCTGGGGCATAAAACCAGAAAAAGCCTCTAAAAACTGGAGGCTAATTCAAGTCTTCCAATGGATTCAAAGCCATCTACAGAGACTGAGAGTAGTCAGTTTTTCTCATGTGCAAAGAAAGGCCAATAAATTAGTAGATTTTCTAGCTAATCAGGGAGTGATCTGCATAGATGATAGGGCAGTGATGAATTGGCGAGAGTACCCTAGAAACAGACTAAAGACGGAGTGTCAAAACCAAGCAAATGAAGACAATATAGTGTTCCTTAAAAGAGCCATGGCGTTGGGTACAACTAACCAGCAGTTGTTTGATCAGAGGCAAGCTCCCAATGGGGTCTTTTCAAAGAGGTTTGGAGTGGTTAACCGACGATTCCCAAACTAATTGGTTCAATGAAGTTTCCAGTTGTTCTGACGAGGAAGAAAGGGCTTCAGGGGTTGTAGGAAGGCAGGCGCCGAATGTTTCACGCATCGAGTCAAGGAGGGCTGACGATGTGAACAATTGAAAGCAGATAACACTTGAAGACAGCGAAACCAGAGATTTTCCAATTTTTTCTATTCACCACAACTTGAGTGGTATTCAGGTGATTGTGGCCCTCACAAGCGGGAAGCGATTTTTCCCTTCCAAGAGCGATCCCACTTGGTGAACTCCACGTGGCGGTGGGGTCGAGAGGAAAACCACCCTTATTGCACGTTAACTTCCACGAATGTTGGTGGATGAAATATCTATCTCCACCGTTGGATCTCTTATGGCGAATCAACGAATTCGATCGCTTGTGCAGGGTTGCAGATCCTTGTGGTAAAGGGTGAGCAGCTTTTTATGGCACTTTGGCATACACCCATTAGATCAATTGGAATGATTCAATGGTCAAGATTTTAGAGGAAGGCTAGGTTTGGCGAGGAAAAGAGGTTCCCGGGGGAGGAAAAAAAAAGGGCTTACCATGTAGGCAACTGAACCAAAGTTTAAGAGTTTGGGCAGCAATGTGGCCTTTTTTGTAGACAACCATAGGTTCTTTTCGGGTTCAAGTCCTTGTGTATTTTCTTTTGAGAAATGTAATGTTTGGAGATAGGGTGCAGGGTACAGTTTTTATGGGGCTTTTCCCAAGCCACCAACCATGAGAGTTTGCATGTATTATATGTACTTTATTTTTTGATTAATGGATTGGAAGGTCCGACTCTTGCAATAGCAAAAAGATATTAGAAAATTTATATATTTTTTTACTATAAGTTAAATTATTTGTTCAAATTCATTCGATTTTTATGTGCTTAGACCAAATTTTGAAATAAATAATAAATACCTAAGTAATATAAATAAGTGGTTTTTATTTTTAAAAGAATTATATAATAATTAAATGAATCTATATTAATTTTTAAGTTTGTAACTATTTTTAATATATACTAAATAAACTTCCATGGTTTGAATCAATTTTCCCTTAATTATTAATGAGTTTATCTCATTGTATGAATAAACCTATTGAATTTTACTAATAAAAGTTTAAACATGTTAAGTAACCATATTTGTTCATTTTGAATTTGTTAATTAATAATATTTATTATAAAAGTAACTTAAATATTATAAAATAATTAAGTTTCATTTTAACTAATCAATTAATGATTAATAAATTTTCATTTTGTTATTGTGCAATAGGAACCCGAGTATGGGGGATTTGTAGGCGTAGGAAAAAAAGATCGTATGATAAGATTTTTTAAAGGTCAGATTATATAAATCTAATCATTTAGTAATGAAGTGACGTTTGAAGTGGATAACTTAATTGAATGTTGGGGCAGAGTTACAATTAATAATATTTATTATAAAAGTAACTTAAATATTATAAAATAATTAAGTTTCATTTTAACTAATTAATTAATGATTAATAAAATTTCATTTTGTTATTGTGCAAGAGGAACCGGAGTATGGGGATTTGTAGGTGTAGGAAAGTATGGGGGATTTGCAGGCGTAGGAAAGAAAGATTGTATGATAAGATTTTTTAAATGTCAGATTATATAAATCTAATCATGTAGTAATGAAGTGACATTTGAAGTGGATGAATTAATTGAATATTGGGGCATAGTTACAATTTCACTCTTATAGAAGTGTGGGGGAAACATAAATAACGGAGTGAATCTGATAAGTATATTTTTATTTACATCTTATTTCTATCAATTTTTTATGTAAATACTTGCTTAAAATATGGTGGGAAATAATTTATGGTAAATATGATATTTACGTGAGTATGAGTTGTTTACAAGGATTTTATTTTTGGATTAAAAAATCTCTACATAAGTATATAAAAATCATGCTTGAATATTGAAACCATATCCATAAATCATGACATAAAATATAAGATGCAATTCAAGAGGAAAATGGATTGTTAGAGTCCTACCTTGGTAGGGACTAATAATAATTTTGTAACAATATTTAAATTTAAATAATAAACTCATAAAAACTTATAGTTACAATAAAAAATTTCAATAGATATCATTAACTTGTAAATAATTTTTTTCACATTACCATGGGCTAATACCATTGTTTATCAATACCACATGCTAAAAGTCATAACTCATTTCAGAATTAAAAAAATAAAAACTCATTAAATCAAAATGTTTCACTTTATATATATATATATATATATATATATATATATATATATATATATATATATATATATATTTAATTAAATATAAAACAAAAAATGTTACACTTTCAGGATATATCTAAACCCTCTACCCTCATCACTAATATAAATATTTTGTAGATATTGCATAGATATTAAATCAAGGTTTTAATTAATGAAAAATGAGAATACTTTAATATATATAGATGTGAAATTTTTATAATATCAGTCGAGATCCATCTTAACTTTGGATATGCATCGAGAGCGATCAAATATCTTTACTCCAAAAGAGATTTTAACCTCAATATATTAGATCCCTCTTGGCACTTGGTAGATTCAGAGTTAAGATGGATCTAGACTAGCTGTTATTCCTTAGCAATGAGGGACTCTAATAATCCATTTGCTTGTTGACCACTGTTAGTTCGGTATTCAATGCAAATCATAATATTTAACTTAAACAAAAGAATATTTATTTTTCAATATTATTTAAAAAACTAATTTTCAAACATGAAGGTCTTATTGCAGCCTCTACACATTATAATGCTATCTGGATAATTGTCTCACATATTTTATGCCATAATTTATTGATATAATTGCAATATTTGTGCAGTGTTTTATTTTAAGCAAGTGAATAACAAATTTACCATCAATTATGGTGGGCAAAAGTTGATGGTAAATATGTTATTTTAAAGGATTTTAATTTCCTAGTTTCCTCTGAAGCTTAACAATGAAAATTTTAAAAGTTTTTAAAAATAATGACATAAATATTGCAATTGCATCCAAAAATTATGGCAAAAAATATGAGATAGTTATCCACATAGAATTGCGTTGTGCAAAGGCTACAATAACAATCATTACAAAATAAGACTTGAACCAATTATATTGTAAATAAATATTTTTAAACATTAATAAAAAATATAAAATTCAATCCATAATATTAAAATGTGGAAAAATTGTAACATAATTAATACTAAATAAAAAAAAATTCTACTGTGTAATGAATTTCCTAAAACAAGTATAACACTAAGTGATCATAATAACAATATCATTACTAAATATTAATTCAACCATATAAATAACTATCTCCACAATAATCTCTCATACATCTCTCAAATAATGTTGATCCCTTACATGTGTTGATTCATCTACCGTTTCCCATTGAGCGCATAATGAATGTCCATGTGTTGATTCATCTACCGTTTCCCATTGAGCGCACAATGAATGTCCATGTGTTGGTTCTTGTGTTGACGTGATTTGGCATGGGGTTAAATTTGGGGGTGATGATGGAATAGGCTAAACATACTCTTCGAAATTTATTAAAATGACCCCATTGTCCTTTTTGGAGCTAACCCATTTGCCTCTTGGTTTTGGTGCCTTGGGATATGCTAATAAGAAATTGGGGCCACAATGTCTTTTCCTTAATTGAATTCTATCGAAAGTAGAGCTTAGATGATATTCTAGGTTAAGGATAAGAGAAATGATAATTATTACCAAGTCTCTAATCATTTTTACCTTTACCTTTGAGACATTGATACCTTATTCATGTTTAATCCTATTAATAAAGTATATGATTGTGTTACATTATTGGTTTTTACTTTGAGCTTGCATACATAAGAATAAAAATTTGTCCCTTTGCAATTATAAATAATCCTATCACTTACCATCACCATAAAATGAGTAGAATTGTTAGGAGAAGTTTAATGAACCCATTATTTTAAATTAAATATGATAATCATGATGATTATCATTAATGATCCTTAATACTAAATGGTCTCATCTCATGGTCCTAGAAGGTAAGATTTATTTGAATTTTTTAGATTTGTATTTTTATGTTCAAAATGAAATAAGGGAAGTGTTTTAGGATTAACATATTTTTGTTGAGTTAAAAGTCAAGAAGGTTGGTATTGTGAGGAATATTTTTAAAATTAGATTTGGTATGACTATAAGGTATGCAATATAAGAGAAATTTGTTTTCATATTCAAATTTCCATGTTTCACATAAATGATCAACTCTATCAACCCATGGTGTTTTGGGAATTGGTAAACTCCTAGTTTCACTATGGAGCTCATAAGAATTTGTTCTTATTTTAGCAATGTTTATTTTCTTTTTTACACTAGCTAAGAAAAACATATATTTTTTATTTTCAAGGTTTGGGTTGATCACCTCCTTATAGCGTCTTAGCTTTATTTTCCCTCTAATTGCATCTCACCCAAAAAAATTATGCTTAGACTTTGATGTAATAATATTTTTTATAATATCTTTATTCTTCAAAATGATCTACTACTCTATTACCCAATGGTTTAGTGAAGATCGAACATCCTTATGCCATCACTACTTGAGCCGAAGGTGGTGGCTTTGGTTGGAGTTTGAAGCAATTTTAGGAACATATTTTCATCCATGCTTTTAATCCTCTAGATAAACATAAGATAAATAGTCATGTCCATGGTTCCATTGTGGGAAATGATTTCAACAATGAGGATCATAATATAGGGTGCATTTCCTTTAATCCTAAGAGTTTCTGTTATAAATTACTTTTGGATTTGTTATTTCTTACTCCATGACTTTCTAGAGATACTACAACCCCACATATCATATCCACATCAATTAATAGGGGCGACAAGAGTCTTAAAGAGGAAATTTGTATCCCATGTCAAAAGATATGTTGACTTATAATTTTTTTAAAGGCCATAATAAGTTTTCCATCTTCCATGTGTATTTTTATTAATGTTATAATTCTTGTTGACTTGTGATGGATATCAATTCCTAGATATTTGTATGAATGAACTCCCTCCAACTTTTTGTTGTCATATATGAAAGTACCATATCTAACCTTTCCAAGTTTGATTATCACTATTTTTGTTTGGTCAGCATTAATAGTCATACCCAATGCCCGTCTTGGCATGGAAACATTTAAGGATTTTTGGTGTCTTGTCAAGATCATAATGGCTCATATCCAAAAAAATAAAAACATCAACATAAAGGAGAAAACTTATGACTATACTAGTGAGATTATGGAAAACATAGTCTACCTCTTTGAAACACTTTTTTAGCTTATCAATGTATATGCCAAAAATGACACTAGACAAAGGACACCCTTGTTTGACTCCCATATTACAATTAATTTCTTTTGACCAACCTTCGATGGTCCTAAGCTTGGAAATAATGTTCTCAACAAGCTTATCATGACATCCCTCAACTCAAGAGGAACCATTATGTCTTCTAACCTTTTCCATAGGTTCATCCAAGGAAAAATGTTAAAGAATATTCTAAACTATTTGAAATAACAAAATATATCAGTTGTATCATCTACAATGATATTGTGAGTAACATGGTGATCCACAATTGAGTGATATCTCTAAAATCTAGCTTATCCTTTAGATATTTATCATAGATTTCTAGCCATAGGTTAATCTTCTATTCCAAAATAACTCTTTACAACATAAGTAAAACTGGGCTAATCATAATGGTAATGAGAGGGAATGTTTTTATTCCCACTCTTAAAGTTAAGTACAATGTGCATATATAATTAATGTGTGAATTCCATGATAATGAAGTGTAATGTACCATGAGTCATCTCGACTAACTTATTTCTGTTCAAGGGGTTTACATAGGGACCTACATGTTATAATGGTGCCATTCAGAATCGACCTTGTGCCATGTGAGTATAGAACTAGCCTAGTTGTTGGTTCATAAATTAAGATATATATATATATATATATATATATATATATATATCACATTTTCTTGACTTGAGTAGGCTATATCCTTCTTGAACCCAAATATATGAGAGAAATCAATTTATTTTTTAATATGTATTTTTTTTCATCATTTAATTTCATGTCATGTATTAAGAAATTACGCATTGAGAAATTTGATTAATCTAAATAATCAATAGGTACTAGATAGTTTCAAGTTGATTTAATTTTTTTAAATGATCTCATATAAGTAATTATTTATT
The DNA here is from genome assembly GCA_031772625.1 of Pinus tabuliformis. Lineage (NCBI taxonomy): Eukaryota > Viridiplantae > Streptophyta > Pinopsida > Pinales > Pinaceae > Pinus > Pinus tabuliformis. The sequence continues at coordinate 483,616,683 of CM062815.1, forward strand.
TTTAGTTTTTTATTACAATATGAGACAACACCTCTCCATATTAGTTTGTTAAATTACAAAGATGTGGTGTATTAACCAAATTCAATTTGGTCTAGGTATCTTGTATACTCTAAAGGAGATATCAAGAATTTATATAAAAAAAAAAACTATCATGAAAAACTATGATGAATAAGGAGTCAAATCCTAAATGGAGGGATCAATGGGTCTAAAATCTAGGGAAATTTAAAACTATGATGACTAAAGAGTCAAATCCTAAACAAAGAGATCAATAGTTCTAAAATCTAGGGGAAATTTCATTCACATCCAACCCAGCAAAGTTCAACTGAAAGAGAGAATTGACAGAAAAAGAATATGATTGATTACCTTAAGCTGTCAATTTCGCTACACTATGTGACAGTTTCATCCTCAACATGCTAGTTGCTTCCTATAATTTGATAAGGATATCCATTACTAAAACCATCTATAGAGATGTTTGTTTATTACTAAACTAAACATGAAAAATACTTGCTTGAAATTCCATTTCTTTACAAGATGGGAGGAATGAAGTCATCTGCTACCATCATTGCAACTATCCGCAGAGAATAAACTCGAATGAAGTCATCTGCTACCATCATTGCAACTATCGAGAAAGAATAAACTTCAAACCAAATAGTTCATGCGTGGAACTCCACCATGACTATCCTAAGTGTCACATTAGATTTTGGATTAAATTCAATGTTCAATCTTAGGACACAAGCCAGCCGATATCTCCATGACCAAACGTTATATGGAGTTCACATTCTCTTGAATGCTAGAATGTGGTGGGGAGACAGTCTAGCCGAAACAATGTTGTTATTAAAGAACCCAGGTACATTCACCCAAGATCGGCTCCCATATTATTATACATATTATTATGCCTTAATACATGGTAAGATGGGACCTCCATAATTAGATAGAGATTAGATATTAGAACTCTATCCGATAACTTCAAACCTGAAATTTTAGAGTGCCTTATCTTTCCAATAATTGCAGAACTACTAATGGGTGGTTCACGATGCAACTATTCCTTGTCATGATATCCCTCAAAATTATTGGATCTCCAAGTACACCCACCCATGTGTAATGGACCATAATGATACATCTTGACTTTAATCACAATTAAATGCCCAAAAATCGCCATTAAAATGATCGAGAAGGTTCTGAACTAACTGCTGTGCCGCTGTTTGCAAATAAATTTTTATCGACGTTTGAAACATGGCCACCTGGACAACAGCTCTCCGCCGTCCAAGCGCACCAAATATACAACTTCCTTCACCTCATCTCCTTCAAATTTTCAGAGTCCCACCACCCTGCATGTCTGCTTATTCAGTCTCTCTTTCAGTGTATGTATGAGTCACGCCGCATTATCAATAAGTGCGGGCCTCCAAATCACCTACGGGCAAGATGACACGTATCAGCGAGTAATTTATCTGGGGCTCCAGGTAACTCTATAAAAGCCTCTTGCTCATTGCAGGTTTCACATACAAGAGTTTGTCAGTTCCATCTTGGCTTTACTAAGTGGATTGCATTTACAAAGAATTTATAAGACAAGAAAAGAGGGAGTGTGGATTTGGTTAGGAATGTCGAACCACAGACACTACCTTTTCGCCGCCATAGCGGGTGTTGCAATTATTGTGGACGGCCAGAACTAGTATTAGCCTCTGAAAGTACGCTCCTTTCCGAGCGAAAATGAATTATGTCGTTGGTTGTGGCAAAAATTTACGTAGTGTCTGCCTGTAACTTTCATATTGCGCTTGCCTTCAACGATTTAAAAAGCATATTGATCCAACGATACTGGGGCTGGAAGGATTATGACATGGTGAAGGAAGCAAAGCATCATAATTGCAGAAACAAAGTTCAGAATTATAATAATTAATGTCAACGTAAGTCATAATGATTATCTAATGATCAAAACAGCTTGATGTAATAAATACAAGTTCATTTTAAAAACAAAGTGAAAAATAAAAGGATAAAAAGAAATACAACCCAAAAAAGATTAAAATATAGAGTAGGCGTTCAGGACAAGTCGAAGCATCATCCTTATTCACTTCAATGACATCTTTGGAATTTTTATTGTTTTATGTTCTTAAGAATGAGTATGTTAAATTGACATGGCGAAAATGTTTTACGAAAAAATATCATCTTTTAAATAATATTTTTTCCCTAAATTGAGATATAAGAAAATCTGTTTTGTTTGTTAAGTGATATAAATATTTTAAGAGATTTATCTGAATCTCTACCGAATAAACTAATTTTAGAAACTATTCAAGAAATTTTTTTATCAAAGTATAAAATGTATTACTTTTATATATTTAACTATTGTAATATTAACCAAAAATATAAATAAGAAATTTCTATTCAACTGTAAAATAATAATAAAATTTAAATATATAGCTAATTTATTTTATTATTTTTGAATTTTTAAAAATATTTAAAATAAATTAATAATTTACTAATAATTATTTTAAAATAAAATGAGTTACTAATTTAAAATAACATATTTCATATAAAAAATAACATGTATATTATTTGAAAAATATTAATCACATTAAAAATATTGTTACTTCTAAGTTTAAAGAAAAAATATAGTGTGAGAACGGTTTAGCAGTTAAAAGAAAATTAAGTTATTATAAGAAGGTCATCAACCCCACTCTAAAAGATCAAAATTATCTTTCTGTTTTAGCTAGCTCAAAGAAGAAAATTAATATAGCCATGATTAGAACAAACTCTCATGAGCTCCATAGTGAAATAGGTCGTTGGGCAGTTCCTAAAACACCACGAATGGAAAGGATCTTCCATCTCTGTGAGAATAGGAACATTGAGGATGAAAACCACTTCCTCTTAGAGTGCCCCGCGTACAACCACATTAAATCCCAGTTTCATAATCTTTGTCACAATACTGACCTTCCTAACTTTTAGGATGTCAAAATTACAGTGAGCTTGGGAGGCTTCTCCCCAAGCTTTTTGAGCATAGGAATAAAATTTTAAATCAAACTAAATAATTTGTTTCTTTAGGTCCGATAGACCAAAATTTGGTCTAAGTGGACTTTAACCACCACCATCATCATCATCATATAAAAAATTTAGTAAAAAATTAATTTATTTGAGAGAGTGAAAATTTCCACACTTATATGATAACATGAATTTTTGAAGAAAATTAAGTAAAATTTGCAATGAATCCAAAAATTGTATTTATCTTTTTTATTTTAATTTATTTTTATATTATTGAAATAAACTGAGATATATTTATTTAATAAATTCATAATTAAAATATAAAATCCACCAATAATATATTTTTTAATTTGTTTTTTCTTTTTACTCATATTTTTATAAATTTACTTTTTATTTTTAATTTTATTTTTTTATTATTATAATTTATTAAAAAATTATAATCTTTTTATTAATATAATTTCATTATTTTTTAATTTTACTGAATTCTATACATTAATTTTAAACACAGCTAACGAACATGAAAAAGACGAAATAATGCTATCAAACTTAAAAATTAATTAGATAATTAGATTTATACAGCGAAAGTGTTTTAAGTAATAAATAAAATTTGGTATGGACGAGATTCGGTAATACTAATATAACACTATTTTTTTTTATTAATTTAAAATTAATTATTATTTAAAAATAATTATTAAGTAAAAATTTTGGTAGAAATCACATAAAAGAAATTTTGGCTCATTACGAACTAGATGAGTGTGGTTCATCATCAGGACTAGATGAGTGTGGTTCATCATTAGGACTAGATGAAAAAGCAAATCATGACAAAAACTTAAATTAATTATAAAAAAATTAAATTATTTTCAAGCAATTTTAATGTGACCTTTAGAATATAATTAATTTTTGAAAATGTATTATTATTTATCTAAAAATATAAATTATAATAAATCTATATTTGAAAATGTATTATTATTTATCTAAAAATATGAATTATAATAAATATATATTTGAAAATATATTGTTATTTATTTAAAATTATAAATTACCATAAATATATATTATGTTAGAGACACTTGTAATAAAGTGTTAGAGGATGTTTATTAGATGCAGAGAGATTTGTAAAGTGTTTGTTCCCTTTGTTATTAAGTTTTTTTGGTGCATCTGCATATGAAGAGTAATGAAGGATGGGGTTCGATCTCCTCTTAAAATTGTGATGGGAGATAAGAGCTTGATTTTCCTGGACATGGATGATGCAAACCACAAGCTTAAGAATTTAATCAATGTGTTAAAGAAAAAGCTAGAAGGAGCAAATGATGAGAATGGAGATCAATCCCAACCACAGAGAAATGGAAAGCCCTTACAGCTAAGGAACCCAAGACGGTGATTACCAAAGGAAGTAGTGGATCTCAAATACAAAGTTAATTGTAGCAATATAACTACATACATTCAATAAGTGAAAGACCATGCTTTGATCAGAGAATTTTTTGGGTTTTGGCCCTTGAAAAGGACCTTGATCTAGAGGATCCAAAATAACTAGAATCGCAAAAGAAAAATGAGACTGGAGGTTGGAGAAAGGCATTCTTCACCATCATTTTGAAATTTCAAAAGATGAAATAATGATTTTTGAAAACAAGCCTTTCTTCTTCAACTCAATAGACCCATACCTTAGATTTTGGATGGAAAGATCTAGCCCAAAGAAAGTGGATTTATGCGCAACCCCAATATGGATTAGGCACTTCTTTGTACCAAGGAAATTCTTAGAGAAGACACCTTAGAGGGTTTGGGGAATGCCTTGTGAAAGTATTTTAGGCCACAATACTATGTGCATACATCTGTTGCACAATAATCCATGTTTAAATGAATGTCTCAAAACCCATTCCAGCTTGCATTGATATCTCTTATGTTGAAAAAAATTGGAAATAGATCGTGGACTATGAGCATATTCATTTTCAATGCCAAAAACTCTATAAATATGGGCATCTTCTAAAGACTCCTCTCTCAATGTAGTCACAAAAACTAAGGCTCCTCACCTAGTCAAAGACCCAAAAGGTTTTGAAAAAGCATTTACCCATCATTTCAACACCTAACCCCAACCCCCTTCATTTGGAAAAGGATTCTCCACTCGCAAAAGCTTTGAATCTTTGAATCATCCTAAAGTTCTTGACCTCGTTGCATATTCATAGGCCAAGCCTTCTTCCCAACCTAAGAAATCTTTCATACATAATGTGCACACTAAGAACTTTCTGCAAACTCCTAGTGTGAAAGCCAAGTAGGCCCAACATAAAGATTGGGATAATAGAGTCCTCAATGAAGTAATCATGATAGACTGGGATGGGACCCATGATAAATAAATAAGGGAAGACATGGATTTAATTTCTGTATACCTCCCATCAATGTTAGAGGCTTGGAAAGTGAGTGATTGAAAGTTAATCCCCAAACACCAAGTTCAGATTTTGCACAGGGGCTTCATTAAATAAAAAAAATTAGGGTTGGTTAGAAGAATCAGGTATAAACTTTGATAATTGTCACTTAGGTGTTTAGATACACTCCTTCAAATATCATCCTAAATACTCAAAGGAGGAAGAAAGAGTAATAAGCAGTTGTTGTAAGAACTAGGGGAATTTTTTGTGAATTCTAGGTGCACCATGCTAATGATAAAGGAATTCTACTCCATTACAACCATTCCTTAATGAAGATAATATATTGGAACATAAGATGCATGGAATGTAAAGTTGAGAAATGGATTCTTAAGAACCATTGTAATACATAACAACCAACAACCAAGATGATACAAGAAACTAAACGTTCTAGTGAAAAAATTTCTTTGATAGGCTTCAATGTTGAGTAGAATATAAATTAGTGTTAATTGATGGGAATGGTCACGCAGGTGAGATATTGTTACTCTGAAACCCCATGGAATTAATTATCTCATACATGTTAGCCACCCACAAAACTATACTATGAAATTTGAACTGATAACTCTACAAGGATTGGATTTCTCATGAAATTCTATGGAACGACAATACCCAAGTAAATTTTTGATTTCCTTAATTCTCAAAATATCCAATACTAAACTTATTACCTTCCAGAAATAATAGGCGGTGATTTCAACATCATTAAATATATCGACGAGAAAAAAGTAAGACTTCAAAAACTAGATGCAGATGTAGGGAACTTCAAAGAAATGATAAGTCAATTTCACCTAGTTTATCTATGCACTTGTAATGGTCTACACACTTGCAAAAACCACAGGGGAGGATCTCAACAAAACACCTCTAGGTTAAACAAGTTTCTTTCCCTAGAATCCTAATTGGAAAAGGACCTTTTCATAGAGGCATCCATCATTGCATGTAATGGACTAGATCAATAGCCCATGTGTATCAATCTACATATTAAAGCAAGCCCCAAAAATAGATCCTTTTGTTTCAAAAACTTTTGGCTAACTAGCCCATCCTTCATGGAGAATATTAAAAGCTTGTGAAGTGAGGCTAATTACATGGAAGAATATGCTATGTTTTTATTCCCAAAAAAGCTCAAATATATCAAGTCCAAACTTAAAAAATGGAATAGAGATGACTTTGGAAATATTTTCATAGCCAAGAGAGAATTGGAATATGGGATGAGCGAGGTGAAACAATCTATAATTATGGAAGGAATAATATCTGAAATGGTAGATGCAAAAGCAAATATACTTACCAAATCAAAGTTTAGGATAAAAAATAAGAAATTGTATGCAAGTATAAATCTAGAGTGTGATGGCTTAGGGAAGATGAAAAAGGACCACTTTCTTTCGCTATTAGCAGTGGCATAATAACATGATAACTTCTCTAAATGATGGGGAGGGTAATAATCTAATGGATCAAGGAGGCCTATGGTAAGAAATAATTCACTATTACAATAATCTTCTTACTAAGCGTGGGAAAAGAAGAGAAGATGGGATCCAAAAACTAATTAAGCATATGTTTTCTCTAGTATCAATAGATCAAAAATGATTCCTCGTGATGAGAATATATTCGAATAAAGTGGAGGCGACAACCATGGTTATGCCTAGAAATAAAGAACGAGGGACTGACAGTTTCACAATCAACTTAAAGGAATCTAAGAAAGATGCACTCCTAAGTATCGTACACCACTCAATATCCTCTTTTGGATCAGCCATTTTGTCTCCATAAAATTATGTATGGATACATTCTTTTGAAAATTTTAGCATCAAGTCCACCCATTTGTGGTACTAAACATGCATTCAATATGTGCTCAATTTAGAAAAATTGTCTCAATACACACTTTTTTCAAATCCACTCATGAATAACTTGGTTCTGTCGTCTAAGTTCTTAGATTCAATATCCTACAACAAAAAACAATGGATATGAAGTAGGGGAAATAAAGAGTTTATAGTCATGAGAGTTTACAGTAAAGAGTTTATTTGCATTTTTTTTTGTAAAATTACTCTCTTTATATAATAGTAGGTGAAAATAATAACCATATCATAAAATTATGCTTAATTCAACCATATGAATAAATATCTTCACAATAATCTCTTCATGCATCTCTTAAGTAATGTTTGTCCCCAACATGTCTTATCAATTGTCTTCCATTGAATGCATAATTATTGTCAATGTGTAACAATTCTTTTGCTGACTCTTGTTCTGGCATGGAGTCAATTTTGAGTGGTGATCGTGAAATAGGCTAAACATACTCCTTGAATTTGATTAAAATGGATCCCATGTTCCTTTTCATTGATAGCCCATTTACATAATTATTCTGGTTCCTTATGATGTGATAACAAGAGGTTGGAGCCACAATGTTCTTTCCTTATTAAATTCTCTCCAAAATAGAGTTTAGATGATAGTCTTGTGATGCTGTATTTAATATAAGAGAATGTTATGAAACCATCTCACAAAAAGATAGAAAAGATAGATCAATGACTTAGAAATCAACCTCTTCAAGGGGGAAACCTCCTTTACATTACACAAATGAACAATTCTTGGATGATACAAATGACAAAATCTCCTTTCTATATAAAGCAGTCTAAGGGGTCACAATATAATCAAAGACGACATAACAATAATAATATAAGGGCACAAAAATAATAATAGTGGGCTTCTATGGGGAACAATAATAACAATATGGGGACAATAGGGGAACAACAATAAAAATAAGGGCCACAATGGCAATAGTAATGGGGGAATCACTAATATTATAGGGACCTAACATGCCCCTCTCCTTCAAAAAAGTGTTGTCCTTAATGCTTGTGTAGTTTTGGATGCTTCTGTATAAAATTATCATCCTCCCATGTGGAATCTTCAGTGGGTAAGTTCTCCCACTTGATGAGATACTTTGCAATTTATTAGTTTTGTAGTTATCAAGTTCTTGTTTCTGTGACTGCTCCAGGTTCCAATATGATTTTTCCTTCCTCATCAAGTTCTGGCAATATTGTTTGAACTAAGATCTTGTCACCTATAACCTTCTTTAAGCATGAAACATGGAAAACTGGGTGCACTCGAGAAGGTATAGGAAGATCCAATTTGTATTTCATAGTACCTATCTTTTGCAACACCTTGCACAGACCATAATAATTTGGTGATAATTTATCATCCTTCTTAGCTTGCTTGAGAGATATTTGTTTATATGGTTGTATCTGTAGGAATACCCAATCACCTACATCAAAACTTCCTTCGTTGTGATGTTGATCTTCCTGTTTTTTCATTCTAATCTACACCAAAGTGAGGTTATCCTTTAAGAGTTGGAGAACTTGTTGTTGATGTTCGATGTGATCTTCCACTGCTTGAACCTTAGAATTTTCTCTTAAATATGACATGATGGACGACAGATGATATCCATAAAGTGCCATAAATGGGGTCATTTTTGTTGCAGTATGGAAGGAAGTGTTATAGCACCATTTAGCCAGAGGCAACCATTTGACCCACTGTGTCTGTTTATCAGATACAAGGCAATGAAGATATCCTTCCAAACATTTGTTTACTATCTCAGTTTGCCTATCAAATTGAGCATGATAAGACGAGCTACGAGCTAACTAAGTACTAAGATAAGAAAATAATTATGTCCAAACATTTCCAGTGAAAATGGGATCTCTCTCGCTTACAATAATATTTGGGTTTCCATGTAGCTTTTGAATTGTTTCCATAAATGCAGTAGAAACTGTACTCGCTTTGAATGGATGAGATAATGCACAAAAGTGTGCATACTTGGTAAGTCTATCAATTACCACCGTGATAACACTCTTTCCTTCGAACTTGAAAACGATGCACAGAAAACCACAATCTGTCCTCTTTTTGTAACTTCTTATGAAATTTCAATTTGATACTCAGAGAGAAAGTTATGATGATTTTCCCAAGGTCACCTGTTTGGGATGTAATTTGGGAGCCTACAAAAACCCTAACTTTCTTGGATCATATCTCAGAAAGTGTAGTGATACAAGATCTGAAATATGGACCCAAGGATCATCTCAATTTCAACTCAAATGATTTTTTGTTTTAGCTTTTGAAATGTCGCGAGAAAAAAATTATAACGGAAATTCCACGATGACCTGTTTTGGAGCAGTGAAACCCTAGAATCCAAACCTATGATACCAAATGTTATGAAACCAACTCACAAAAAGATAGAAAAGATAGATCAACGACTTAGAAATTAGCTTCTTCGAGGGAGCAACCTCATTTACATTACACAAATGAACAATTCTTGGATGATACAAATTACAAAACCTCCTTTTTATATATAGGAGTCTAAGGGTCACAATATAATCAAAGCCGACATAACAATAATAATATAAGGGCACAAAAATAACAATAGTGGGCTTCTTTGGGGCACAATAATACAATATGGGGACAATAGGGGCACAACAATAACAATAAGGGCTACAATGACAATAGTAATGGGGGAATCACTACTATTATAGGGACCTAACAGAGAACTGATAGCTACTACTAATGATGAACCACAGTTGTTGGTTCGAAACACATCGGCCAAAGATTTCTCTTATGTGATTTCTTCTGAAAGACTTTGCTTAACTACTACCATGTCTATGCTCATTGTTAGCTTTAAGGCAGTAATATCTTATGCAAGTTTTAGTCTTTGCATTAAAGTATATACTTTTCTTATATTATTGGTTTCTACTTTTAGCATGGATGCATAAGAATAAAAAAAAGTGTCCCCTTGTAATTATAAATAACCCCCTCACCTACCATCCCCATAAAATAATAAAAATTATTGTAAGAAGGTAAGTTAACCATTCATTTTAAACTAAATATGATGATGATGATGATTAAAATCCACTAAGATTGAAATGGTCTATATGGCATAGAAGGGAATAGATTACTTGGAATTCTTTAGATTTGTATTTCTATACTCAAAAGGAATTAAAATAAGTGCTACAATATCACAACAATTTTCATCAGTTAAAATGTCAAGAAGGTTAGTCGTGTGACAAATATTCAAAAATTAGAAACGATATGAGTATAAGGTAGACAATCTAAGATAAAGTGTTTTTTCATGTTCAACCATCCATGCATCACATAGATGAAAAAGTATTTCAATCCATGGTGTTTTAAGAATCGACCAACTTTGAATTACACTATGGAAGTGACAAGAATTTGTTCTTGTTTTAGTAATGTTTATTTTTTTCTTTACACTAGCCAAGATTTATAGATATTTTTTATTTTCAAGATTTGCGTTGATCACCTCCTCATAGTATCTTAGCTTCATTTCTACCCCTAAATCCTCCTCATCCCATAATTTATTCCTAAACTTTGAAGTAATAATATTTTTTAAAATATCTTTATTCTACAGAATGATCTCCTCCCTTATCTCCAATTATCTAGCCAAGACTGAGCATCCTTATGCCATCCCCACTTGAGTTGAAGTTGGTGGTTTTGGATGGAGTTAGAAGCAATTCTAGGAAAATTCGTCTTCCATGTCTTTCATCCTCTTCTTATATATAAGATACCTAGTCATAGCGAAGCTTTCAATGGAGGAAATTAATGGTTTTATGAGGAGTATGGGATAGGGTGTATTTCCTTCTATCCTAAGAATATATGCTGTAAAGTGCTTTTGAATTTTTTATATCCTCCTCCATGAAACTATAGAGATACTAAAATAGAGGTGATGAGAGTTTCAAAGAGGAAATTATTTTTATCCCATATCATAAGATATGTTGACTTACAGTATTTTTTCAAGGCCATAATAAGTTTTCCATCCTCAATTTATCTTCTTAATTCTATATTTGCACTCGATCTTGTGATGGATATCAATTCCTAGATATTAGTATGAGGAACTTACGCCAAGTTGTTGTTGTCATATATGAAATTATTATATGTGACTTTTCTGGATTTGATTATAATGACATTTTTTGTCAATATTAATTGTAATACCCATCTTGGCATTAAAATATTGAAGGATTCCTAGTTTCTTTTCAAGTTCGTAATGAATCATATCTAAAAGGAAAATATAATTAACATAAATAAGAAGACTATATTTGTGAGCATGGGGAAAACCTGACCTAGGTCTCTTCATAACACTCTTCTAGATTATCAGTGTATATGAAAAAATGGTAAGGAACAAAGGACACCCTTGCATGAATATGGTATTATACTTAATTGCTTCTTAACAACCCCCACTAGTCCTAAGCTTCGCAATAATGTTTCTATACAACCTTGTTAGATCATCCCTCAACTTAAGAGGAACTATTATCTCTTCTAATGTTTTCTATAGGTTCGTCCTAGGAACCAGGTTAAAAGTTTTTCTAAAGTAAATGAAATAGTAAAAGAGATTAGTTTTATCATTGTGACTCTTATGTGTGATGATATTGGAAGTAACAAGGTGATACACAGTTGAATGATATCTCTGAAACCTAGCTTAGTCTTTAGCTATTTATCATGGATTTACAGTCATAGGCTAATATTCTATTTCAAAATAAGTCCTTAAAACTTAGATAAAATTGGGCTAATCAAATAGTTGGATAATTACAGGGAATACTTTAACATCTTTTAAATCTAGGTACAATGCTCATATATAAAATTAAATATATATCATATTATATTTTTGTAAATTGATAATGAAAATAAACATTATTTTAAATAAAATTAATATAAATTTATTCAATTTCAAGTTAGTTCAATAGAAATAAAAACTAGGATTAAACTTTTTAATATTTAAACTATTTAAAACTAACATAAATTCACTTTAGTATAATTAATTTAGTCAATATTTTTCTATAAGATCTCGGGTAGTGTAATTGGTGATCCTCCTAATAATAAAGTTTTAACTCACTAACCTGTGTTTCATGAAACCAACTTGTTGTTGGTTTATCAAATCTCTTATAACATAACGCTCACTATATATATATATATATATATATATATATATATATATATATATATAGATATATATATAACATTTTATTAATAAAAAAATTATTTTTAGGGTATTACAAATTTTAACCTAAGTGTGTTTCTAACTGCTAGACGTAATTAAAAAGATGTAGAGTACTATCCAAATTATACCTAATCTAGGGTATCTTGAACTATATACAGAAAAAAAAAAATTGGGAACTGAAAAAGAAATTAACTAGCATGAAAAAGTATGATGGAAAGAGAGTTAAATCATAGCCAACACATTCAAAATATAGGGCAATTTGATTCAAATGTGGAAGTCATGGGTCAATGCAATTTCTCAATTTGGATGCACAAACTATCAATTTCATCCTCAACATGTTGTAGTTGCTTCCTATAGTTATAAGGATCTCCATCATTAAAGTCATCCATGGAGCGCAATATTGAACTAATGTGAAGGATATTTTCTTGCAGGTCCATTTCATTGTAAGATTAGAGGAATGAAGCCTTCAACTACCATGCTACCATCTTGGCAACTAACTAGAGACAATAAATTCCAAGCCAAATAGTACACGCATGGAACTCCACAATGAATGTCTTGGGTGCAATATTGGAATTTTGTATAAGATTCAATCTCATATGTGCCATATTAGAGTTACTAATCATAGAGATTATTAAATCTCTAAACACAAGCCAATTGGTATATCCATGACTAAACATCCCGTGCAACATACATTCTCTTTCATGCAAAAATGTGGGGATGAAACTATGATGTTATCAGAGAAACGACATCAATCTGGGGCACATTCAACCAAGACATTACCAAAATATGTACTAGGTGATGGATGCGAGTATGAGTTGACAAATAACAATGAAATTATGGAATGGTTGAAAACTCTTAGTACCATTAATATGTAATGTTCCTTCTTCCTTAACAAGCGGCATTCCTTACTTACAAATCAGTTAGCATATTATTCTACCATGGTACACTATAAATTTTTATTACCATAATAAAACCAAAACTATAAAAAAAATTCTTAAAATATCCAAATTTATTATAAATTCTAAATTCTAAATTTTAAAATTTAAAATTAATATAAATTTTAAAACATAAAAAAAATTTATATTTATTATTTTAAATATTTAATAATTTATTTAACCAATAATATTAAAAATATAAACAAATATATGAAATTTTTAATATCAATAAATTAATTTAAAAAAATTTAAAATAATATAAAATAATATAATATAATATAAATAATAAATAATAAATAATTAGATCCATGTATACAGTCCTAACATTTAAACACAAATAAAGCTATTCTCCTCGTAAATTAAAATATCCTGATCGTTCGAGTGGCGAAACCCTCTTCATATTTTCCAAATTCTATAAACATTTAGTCATATCCTTCTCATCACTTGTCAAGCAAATCTTAGCCCAAATCGATTCACTGCCGTTAAGTAAAGCTTCCGGTTCCGATTTTTTCTTTCCATCCTCCCTGACACGGATTCATCGGAACCCATGCAAAAGAGTAAAGGACTCGTAAAATTTTGCAGTAGATTGGTAAATGTAAAGTTTACATATTACAATCTCTTTGTAACTCTCTGCGATAACTTCAAACATAGAATATTAGAGTGGTCTCATCTTTCCAATAATTGCAGAACGCACGTTCAGCGGTTGCCCATGATCCTAGTCATTTCATCCCTAAAAAATAATGGATCACATTGAACACCCACCATTGTATAATGGAGCATAATGATAAATCTTGACTTCAATCACAAATAGGTGGCCAGGAACCGCCATTGAAAAGATGTAGAAGGATCTTATGGCACGCCAACGACATGATTGTCTGAACTGCAGGTTACAAAATCCATTCTGGCTTATCGGAAAAAGTTAAAACCCTATTTGCAGGAGAAGCGTTACTGGCAACTAAGTTTGTATGCACATTTAAAACGTGGCCCACATGGAGAGACAGCGCTCTGCCGTCCCACCGCACCATATATAAAACATCCTTCATCTCATCTCCTTCACCTTTCCAGAGTCCCACCAACCTGCATGCTCTTTATTCAGTCTCTCTTTCGGTGTATGTATTAGTCACGCCCCACTATCGGTTATTGCAGGCCTCCAAACCACGTATGCAGAAGTTGACAGGTATCACAGAGGAATTTATTTGAGGATCCAGGTAACTCTATAAAAGCCTCTTGCTCATATGTTTCACATACTAAAGTATCAGTTCCATCTTGGCTTTACTAAGTAGTTTGAATTTGCAAATACTTTATAAGATAAGGTAAGGGGCAGTGTGGATTGGGTTAGCAATGTCGAACCGCAAACTCTTCCTTTTCGCCGCCATGACCGGTCTTCTGTTTTCTTGTGCTATCGTTGAGAGCCGCGTTGCACGAAGCAACCTGGGCTTGGACCTCGGCGGAGATTTGGGTGCGGGGGAGATTTGGGTGTCGGCGGAGGTTTGGGTGTCCGCGTAGGTGTCGGCGCCGGCCTGGGCGGTTCTAGCGGGAGCGGAAGTGGTTCTGGTTCGGCCTCAGGCTCTGGCTCAGTCTCAGGGTCTGGTTCTGGTTCAGGCGCTGGTTCAGGTTCCGGGTCAGGCGGTGCTTCGGGCGCGGGCTCTTCCGCTGGATCCGGGGCGGGCAACGGAAGCGGCCAAGGTCAAGGTTCAGGCAGTGGTTATGGGGCGGGCTCGGGGGCTGGTAAGGGAGAGGGCAACGGCAACGGATACGGCGCGGGTTCAGGTTCGGGCAGAGGCTATGGCCGTGGCTCCGGTTCAGGCAGTGGTTACGGAAGTGGTTCTGGCAGCGGCAGTGGTTCCGGCTACGGTTCTGGCGCTGGTTCCGGTCACGGCGCCGGAAATGGTGGTAGTAATGGAGGAGCTCCTGGTGGAGGATACTAAATTCAACGAGGAAGGGAAACAGAAAAAGCTTTTAGGTTTGCCAATATAGTTGCATGGTTTGCTTTATAATATGGTTTGCATCGTACTATAATAACGCGTACATAAATTACAAAGCCTTGGCACGCTTAAATATATTTATGCCGCTTGGTTCGAAATATTACTAATCTTACTTTCGCTATGTAAAGACTTTGCAAGTACAAATGAATATAGTCGTTTGTCAAAAGAAAATGATTTATTGTCTTTTGTGAGGAAAAATGAATTATATCGTCGTTGTCGAAAGAAATTACGTAGTCTCTACCTGTAACTTCATATTGACTGCTTGGGTTTCCACATTTAAGAAAATATATTTACCCAACTATGCTACGGCTGGAGGCATCACATTGACATGCATCGTATTCGCGACACAGAGATCAGCATTATCATGATTAGTATGGTGAACACACTTCACATATGTATCTAATTATCAAAACTGTTTGATGTAATACATACAAGTTCATTTTGAAAACATAATTGGAAAAAGGGGAAAATTTGGGACGGCAAATATTCATATTATTACATAGCTTCTTTCACTATTCGCTTTAATCGCATCATGCTATTTTTATTTTCGGTACTTGCCATGTAGCAATGCCTAGGGACTATAGTAATTGAAACGTTGGTTTTAGCATTTATTTAATTTGATTATTATCCCGAATAACTACCTACTATATCGAATAGACAATTTTTTTGAACAACAATCTATTTGATCGTCTTATTTAGCCTCTTCACGAAGCGGGGAGGCTAAAAACATAAGTTATATCATATTTTCGCTTCACATTTAGAAATTTAGAAATTTAGCTTCCAACTAATGCTAGCATTAAATCAAATGTCAATCAAAATATATTTCGTTTGTATAATAGAGAACAACCATCTTATAATAGAGAACCATCACCGTTGTCGCTGCATGTACAGCTGCCACGACGTCTTCCAAGTGTCATTCACTCTTCTGTTGTTCTCCTGTTGTTCTTCTCTATAATTTGAGTGTAAGTTAATAGCAATGCGTCTGACTGTCCTGCTGCATTGAAGTTCTGACCTTTATAAGACTGGATAAATTGATTCTAAACCGAACACACGGAAGCATGCTTCAGAAATTATGGTGAAGACTTTCATGGACTAACATGCATTGAAGTTCTGAAGATGTACGCATAACCTTCAACAGACTGGATAAATTGATTCTAAAAACCTCGTTGAACCCTGCAATGGCAGGAGGGGCAGAAATGGAGAGAGTGTTGGTTCGTGTACCACGTTTTGCACCAGGTTTTGCAGACTGGGCTCTTCGTCTCAAAGGAATGAGTGTTGTGAGAAGCCATTCAGATAGAGAGACACTCTTCGTCCTCAAAGCAATGTTGAAAGAGTTCAATTTTTCCTTTTCAATCAAACCCTGTCAGTGAAAATCAATTATTGAGGTTAGTTTAGATAGTTGGGCAAAATAGTTTTTATCCTTAATTTTTCCTTTTCAATCAAACCCTGTCAGTGAAAATCAATTATTGAGGTTAGTTTAAAAGCATCATATTAGCTAGGTACCCAATTGCTTATGCATTCGACTAACAAGCTAAGTTGTGACCTATAAGTGATAGTGTTGGGCCAAGATAAAATAAACACATGACTCATTCAAAGATCAAGTTGCTCGGAGAAACTTGGTGGTATCATAGGCTCAACCCTCTAATTAGGTAAACTGTAAATCGGAACAATAATTTTGTTTAATTTTGAGAGAAATTCGAAAAGTCAAATACTCTATTCCTAATTTCCTCCTCCTTGGGTTGGGCATGAGAATCCATCAAGGGTTGAAACTGGAACTTCAAGAGTGCTTCCAAACGGGTTTCAACCCACACTAATGTAGTATAAACTTAGAAAGTCTAATAGGGCCTAAGTAAAGTATAAGTACGTAAGATACAACTATTATCCCTCTTCAGCTTAGCCCGGAACCACCTGTAGCACGAGAGATTGGAATTTTGAGAGCTGGTATGACTTTGGAGTTATCAATATGCAAAATACATTTATGAGAGTTTTAGCAAAAATTTCACTTTATGTATTGAAAATTAGTTTCTACCTTTTTCTGCAACTTGAAACCTTCATATAAAAATGAAATGAAGTTTGAAGTTCATAGGAGACTTACCTGCACTTGGCAGTCATGGAAGAGGAGACGAAGCAACGTTGCAGGAGTGGTGGGATCTCTGAGAGTCTCTCCTGAAAGTGTCCTCATAACAAGTTGCTCCAAGTTCGGGCATGCATTTTCTTGATATTCCATGGCTAGCTCTGTTGATACTAATCCTCTTCCTCTCCCTGAAATCAACAAAAACAAACCAAAAACCAACGCAAGACGCATATTACCACCCTGGAGTCCCACTATTTTTTCTTCCATGTTCATATTCTCCATTCACACTCACATAACCTTAAATCAAACTGAAGACACTTTCATGGTGCCTAAATTTATGTGCATGTTTTCAGTCTATCAAACTCTACACTGTGATTTCAAAATGCCAATTGCTTTACACTGAAATGATATTTTTTCATAATCAAAATGATATTTGTTCAGAAATAGCGTGCCAGATAATATGTTGACTTCATCGATCTATCAAAGTTAAAAAGCCCTCAAGGCATGTCGTAATGAAGTGCCTTGTGTTTTGAGTTGTCCTCAACTGTGCGCTTACACCATTGTTGGCCAGGTGCCCTTAACATATTATAGTGAAGTAGTGGACTCAACGCAGTAGGGGCAGGGGTAGGTGGATTGCATCCAAGCCACGTGCCCACCCAAGCATTCATCTATTTATTTTTTATTTTAATTATGTTTTATTTTTTTTAATTTGAACATAACTTTATTTATTAATAAATAAATAATAGTTGGCCTTACATGCGAGGCACCTGTCTACGTCGGGGCACCTGTCTACATCAATTTTTCAAGGTATCTACCTTTAAGTTCATGTCTGTCCTCCCACCTGGTGCTTAAATATGGAGCCCGAGAGAATCCAGTGACTTAACAAGCTTTATGTGGAGTCCCTTCCTATTGCGCTTATATACTTGCATTTCTAGCTTTTTTTTAGGATGGGAATTTTCTTGTAATATTGTTGCTAGATTGTTGTAGCTCTCTCTATTCCATGAAGTAATGTATGATGCATTTCTCAAAAAATAGAACTAACTATGTGAGTTTAGTATTAGCCAAGTCTTTTCCCTGAAATGATTTTTCATAAAGCAGAGTAAAAAATAAACCTCCAGCATTCCTCTGATTTTATCATGGATACTGGAAATCTTGGTAATTTTTCCTTTCAAAGTTGTCTAGAAATGCTACAAATATCCTAGTATTACAAGATAATTAATAAAAAAATTCGCTCTCAAATACAGAGGCTATTGCTAACCCAGAGAAAATACTTGTCATTTTGTGCGGATTGCTTATGCCGCGAGTATGTCAAGACTTATAATGTTTGCCCAATTTAAATCTACATTCTTGGGAGGGTGCGGGGATTGATTTCTGTTGCATTTCTTCACATTTATTGCCAAGAGACACTAAATATAAGTGCAACTAGATTATAGGGTGGAACTGAAACCAAAACGAGGAGGCTTGAAGCTATAGGCTTAATGTAGGTTGGGTTGGTCTAGGATATGTACACCAGATGATTGCACTATCCATTTCTTTTCATCGGCTGTGAAAGATATTCATCCATTTACCCTCACTAGGAAATGATTAAGTATATGTATCAAATGTGTTATTCTCTCAATCTGAAATGTTTTGTCTAAGTCTTATTTCCATATTTATTGAGTTTAAAATAAATATTGTTCTTCTCTGCCTATTATTTTAAACATTTCTGGCTAACTAATTTCTATAGATTCTTTTGGCATTCACCTTTTTTGCAGTACATGATCCAACTGCATTCCTACTTCGAGAAGTTTATGGACATGCTGGCCTATTTTTCACAGTAAAAGATGTCTGCAGGGTATTAAGTATTGATCCTTACCTCCATCGTTGTTTGATGCTTATGCAAATATTCAATAAATTTTCATGGGATTTTTGGATAATGATTACATGTATTCTAGCTTACAAGATCAAATAAATTTGCAAAATAGAAGAAAATCGGTTTGCTGAAATTTATAAATGTGACTGACCCACTTGATTTCTTGATGTCTTAAGCCTTTCATTGCAGTCTATTTTTCGACTACTTGTAGAATATTGCACCTTTTTCTTGACAAATAGAGCAGGTCTTTTGCTACCCCGTTAGAGCAGGTTAAACATTGACTAATTAGTGCACTATAGGATGCTTAGGATTTCTTTGAACATTGACTAATCAACATCTCTAT
Source organism: Pinus tabuliformis (assembly GCA_031772625.1). Lineage (NCBI taxonomy): Eukaryota > Viridiplantae > Streptophyta > Pinopsida > Pinales > Pinaceae > Pinus > Pinus tabuliformis. The sequence continues at coordinate 483,636,229 of CM062815.1, forward strand.
AGGAAGTTTTTGCTTGCTATGCTGCTTGTGCAAGATACAGCTTCACATTTACTACCAATAGACACTAAATATAAGTGCAACCACATTGTGGGGTGGAACTGATCCATTTCTTTTCATCAGTTGTGAAATATCTTCATCCATTTACTCTCACGAGGAAGCTTTGAACATTGATTATTCAACGTCGCTATAGTATTGTTTTGTTTTCTATGCTACTTGTGCGAGATACAACTTCAACCAACAACAACCCCTCTTGTTTAAGTTTATAAGAATGAGAATGTTAACTTCACACCGTGAGAAAGTTATAGGAAGAAATAATAATTTTTTTAAATAATAAATAAAATTTATTAGTATTCGGGTAATCTATATATATATATATATATATATATATATATATTGTTAAAATAAATTTACATTATTTTAAGGAAAATAATTATAACAATTATCTTAAAAAAAAATTAATTATCTCTCTCAAAAAGTTATAGGAAGAAATAATAATTTTTTTAAATAATAAATAAAATTTATTAGTATTCGGGTATATATATATATATATATATATATATATAAATATATATATATATATAGTTAAAATAAATTTACATTATTTTAAGGAAAATAATTATAACAATTATCTTAAAAAAAAACTAATTATCTCTCTCAAAAAGTCAAGTTATATTTTTTAATAGTTTTAAGCGACAAACATGGTGAGTGGGGACACACGGTGGTACCCTCATTGCCACCCCCTCAATAAAGGGGGAGGGGTAGATACCACCAACTGTCATTCCACATAATTTGAGACACACTCTTGTTCACATTCATTTTACATCATGTTGCAATTAATGGTTCAAGATGGCCAAGGCTAGAAGGTTCTTGATGGTGTTTCGGTAGTTACTATTTTTTTATTTTTATTTTTATTTTATTATTGTGTGAAGATTTCTTTGTATTTGGGAACTTTGTCTTTTTTGGGAATGTGCACCATTTGCTTCAATGGCCATAACAAATACATAGAAATAAATATGAAACAAGGTACATAGAGGTTTATAGTCAAAAGCACCTAAAGGGGAAATTCTATTAAATAAATCATTCTCATGTGTATTTGTATTGTATAATTGGTCCCTTTGCATAACAATAGGTCATAGTAACAACCGTATGCATAACTATATCCACAATAATATCTCCTTGGATATCTCAACTAATAGTCATCCCACACAAATCTTATTTCTCTTCATCTATAATTCTTCCTTAGACTTATATGATCTATGCACATCTATGAACCATCATATAATTGATACATTATTCTTTATTTGCAAGTACGAGCCTAATCTTTCATACTCGTCCTTAACTAGTACTTGTGACAATGTATAAGCTTCAACTCTCCCTTCGTCGGGTCTCATTTCCATATTCTTTGATATATTCCTTTGATGCTCTTTATCTTCATCTTCTACACTCTATGATATGGTTTCTTCATTCTTTAGCACCAATATTTTTCATTTTTCATCTTGTCCCCACATAACATAAACATTGTGTATTTTGAGGACAAGATAAAAATGTTACTGTCCTTTGGAATGCATGGGTCAACAACCGATGTATTTATTTGTTCTATATGAAACATTTTCTTGTACATGGTTCAATGACATATCTTCATACTTGTACATTTTACTCCCCTACATCTTTATCAATCATCATCCTAGGTTTTGTTTTGATTAAGTATAGCTACACTTTGGGTTTTCTTTGACTTTCCCTCAACCATCACATCCTCAAGCGGTTTTGGCTTACTACAAATCATCAAGTGGTTTTAGTTGACCACGAACCATGTGATACATCTACCATTTTGGTTGAATGAAACCTTATTTCATTCATATTATGGAAGTACACTAGCCTTATCATATCTTACATCAACACTTGATACTCAGGAACATATAATTTCAAAAGTTAATTTTAGGCCAATCTATCTCTTATACTAAGATATAACTAAGACCATTTTCTTTTCATCATTGGAAAACACAATCAAGGAGGACAATATAACCTGTTATGGATTTCATCCTTCATAGATATACTACTTTTGCATTAACAGATGGTACTATTTATTCTTACCTTACTTCTTCATTCTTCATTCGTTCATTTCCTTCCTAATTCATTCATTTCCATATTCCTATGTCATTGTCTTTGCTACTCCATTCTTCTATGTCCCTTTTTCTTCTCCTTCTTCAATATGGCTTTCATTATTCTTCTTCTATTCATGTCAAGGAGTCCATCTTCCTCTTTCTTCTTCTTAATTTTTATTTTGTTCATGTTGTTGGTGCTTTCTTATATCATATCATTTTCTCATGAGGTATACACCTTTTTTTTCTTCATCTTCTGTCATATCTCTTGCAATTGTCTTCATTTACATACAATTACCACACAACTACATGCTTAAAAAATTATGTTTCTTGTTGGAGTCATGTATCCATCAAACAAGATACCTATGAGACAAATAGCAAACTCAATTGATGAGCCAATGTCATGATTTGACATAACCTTACAATTTAATGAGACAATATTAATGACTTCATTACATAACCAACATCTTTTAATGAATCCCTAGACTTTATCTTAACCCTTACTTGATGCCCTAACCTTTTAACTTAATTTTAGTACTTTACATTCATAGTTCATATTTACTTTTGATTCATTACACCAATGAAAAAATAACCTTTAACTTACAACCTTTATGAATTTACATCAATAAAATCCTAACTGTAACTTTATTTTAGTATAATTCACTCTCAAATTTATCTTTACCTTACTTTTCTCCAAAATATACTTTGACTCAACTTTTTCTGGAAAATGTCTTTTATTTCTTTAACTATCTATCTCTAACTTGACTAAGAAAAAAATAAAACAAATTCAATGGAATTTGGTACATCATCAAGATCATCATCTCTAACACCATCTTATTTTAGTTGAAAAATCATTACAACCATCATGATCTTCCATTTCTCTAATAGGATAGGCTACATGCTCTATGTCATAGTCTTTCTCTTGCTTATCTTCACCATCAACCTCAATATTTTTTTAAGCTCCTTCATTTTCTTCCTCTCCATACCAAATATCACCATCCTCATCATTTGCATTATCATCATCAACTTCAACATATATCTCTCCATGGTTACGACTTGCATGATGAATGCCACCATCATTCCCATCATGTTCGCAACAATAGTATTGTAATAGCCCCTGGTTGATTTTTCATGTAAATAAATTAAGACCAAGGTCATGGGACATGTATTCAAAGTTGAATGGTGGGAAAACATTATAGTGGGAATCACTTGTGGTTTATTAATGGCTATAGAAATTGGAAAAGACATTGACAAAAGAAAAGAGACAATAAATTGTATTTAATTAAGGAAATAAAGGAAAATAGGAGAAAAGGAAGGTGAAGAGACACAAATATGCATGCAAGGGAAATTAGTTGGAAAATGAAGGAAAATGAAAGAAAAATGAAAAAGGAAAGGAAGAGACATGAGATATCAATGATGAAAATGCATGAGAGAAATAATTCACAACTTTTGGCTCTCTTCTTCCACTTTTATACACTTAGAGTATTCTTAGAGCATCCTAGCATTCACTTGGACTTAGAGAGAAGAAAGCAAGAAAGTAAAGGAATTATGTGGGAAGCGTAAAAAAGGTTGGTTCAACATCTATAACAAAAGTAAATTGTAGATAATAGGTTTCATGTGTGATTTCCTTGCTGAGATTTGGATGCATGATACATGCATGTGGTTATTTGGTTACTTTGTTGTCATTGGCATGGGATTTTTATAGATTAATAGTGGTTTCAACCTTAGCTTGTCATTTCTTGTATAGCCATGATGTAGTGGCTTCTCTTTTTTTATTATTAATATTTGGATGGTCTGTAGACTTCGATCCTGGTTGAGGAGGGCTCGAGAAAATTCCCAACGGTCAACGGTGGAGATGGGATTTGTCTTGGAACTCTTGACGAATGGGTGGAGATAGGAAAATTCCTTTGGAACTGGTGAAGGAAATAAAAGGAATCCAAGCTTGTTTTGGCATTAGTGATTTTTTGACCGGTTTATGTGAAACCACTGTGGTTGAGGATTGAGGTTGTTTTGCCTCTGGAAGCCCTGGTTGGTTCATTTTGGTTTAACCCATATGATCCCACATTCATGCTTGGAATATGGAACGAGGGTGATTGGATGAAAGAGATTTTATTCAGCCCAATTTATGGTCGAGTGGTACATGGAAGACCCTGACTTGGTTGGATTTTTCATATTTTAATAAAATTATTTTTCTTTTTGTGATCAATGAGCCCATTTACTGGTTATTATGTTGATCTTATGACTGGTTTGTCATGGATTCTATTACGATTTTATTATGGTTACAAGTATGGTTGAATGATGTGTTCTTGATATGGATCTTGTTCATGTTTTTATATTTTATTGAATGGTTAATGTATGATTGGGATAACAAGCATTTTTGTAGCTAGCTTGAGAGGGAATTGCACCTTCTTGATAATTCTCTGATGAAGTTGAGAAGATCATGATCAGATATGCATTCATGATCTGTAGCTTCTATATTTACTATATGTTTGGTGAAATGTTTATCATGTGTTTGGCATGTCTTGGGAAATATCTAGCTTTAGTATTTATTTTTTAGACTTATGACTATCCTAGATCTAATTCTATAAGGTTCTCGGTTATTATGGATAGTGGCCTATAGACTAGCCTTGAAAAAGTGTCATTGATATCGCAACCACACTCTCTGAACTGAAGAAACTCGGTTGTAACCGCATGGAAAGACACTCATGCATGCAATTGAAGCCTTCCAACTGCATGCATAGTGTGTCAAGCTTGTTGTTAGGGTGTAAAGCTTGAGAAGTGCAAGCTTCAAAAATTAATTTTAGGCCAATCTAGACCTTATACTAAGATATAACTAAGACCATTTTCTTTTTGTCATTAGAAAACAAAATCAAGGAGGACAATATAACCTATTATGGATTTTATACTTCAAGGATATACTACTTTTGCATTAACAGATGGTACTATTTATTCTCACCTTGCTTCTTCATTCTTCATTCATTCATTTCTTTCCTCATTATTCATTTCCATTTTCCTATGTCATTGTCTTTGCTACTCCATTCTTCTATGTCCCTTTTTTCTCCTTCTTCAATATGACTTTCATTTTTCTTCTTCTATTCATGTCAAGGAGTCCATCTTCTTCTTTCTTCTTCTTACATTTTATTTTCTTCATGTTGGCAGTGCTTTCTTATATCATATTATTTTGTCACGAAGTCTAATTTTTTTTCTTTCATCTTTCTTGCAGTTATCTTAATTCACATACAATTACATGCTTAAAAAAATGTTTCTTGTTGGAGTCATGTATCCATAAAAAAGACACCTACGAGACAAATAAAAAACTTAATTGATGCACCAATGCCATGATTTGACATAACTTTAAAATTTAATGAGACAATATTAATGACTTCATTACATAACCAACATCTTTTAGTGAACTCCAAGACTTTTTATTAACGCTTGCTCGATACTCTCAACTTTACTCTTAGTTTTAGTACTTTACATTAATAGTTCATCTTTAATTTTGACTCATTACACCAATGGAAAAATAATATTTAACGCACAACCTTTATGAATTTACATAAATAAAATCATAATTGTAACTTTATTTTAGCATAATTCACTCTCAACTATATCTTTACCTTAAATTTCTCCGAACTATACTTTGACTTAACTTTTGATTGAAAATGTATTTTATTTCTTTAACTATCTAGCTCTAACTTGACTAAGAAAAAAATAAAACCAATTTAAGGGAATTTGGTACATCATCAAGATCTTCATCTCTAGCACCATCATATACTAGTTGAAAGATCATTACAACCGTCATGATCTTCCATTTCTCTAATAGGACACACTACTTACTATATGCATAGTTTTTCTCTTGCTTATCTTCACCATCAACCTCAATATTTTTTCAAGGTCATTCATTTTCTTCCCTTCTATACTCAATATCACCATCCTCATCATTTGCATTATCATCATCAACTTCAACATCTAGTTATCCACAGTTACTACTTGCATGATAAATTCCACCATCATTGCCATCATGTTTGGAACAATAATGTTGTAACAACCCCTAGTTGATTTTCCATGTAAATAAATTAAGACCAAGGTCATGGGACACATATTCCAAGTTGAATGGTGAGAAAACATTGTAGTGAGCATCACTTGTGGTTTATTAATGGCTGTAAAATTTGGAAAAATCATTGGAAAAGGAAAAGAGGCAATGAATGACATTTAATTAAAGAAATAAAGGAAAATAGGAGAAAATGAAGGTAAGGAGACAAAAATATGCATGCAAGGGAAATTAGAGAGAAAATGAAAGAAAAAGGAAAAAGGAAAGGAAGATACATGAGACATTAATGATAAAAAGGCATAAAAGAAATAGTTCACAACTTTTGGCTCTCTTCTTCCACTCTTACACACTTAGAGTATTCTTGGAGCATCCTAGAATTCACTTGGACTAGGAGATAAGTAAGCAAGCAAGAAAAGGAATTATGTGGGCAACGAAAATAAGGTTGGATCAACAACTACAACATGAATATATTTCAAGTAACAGGTTGTATGTGTTATTTCCTTGCCGAGTTTTGGCTACATGGTACATGCCTTTGGCTAGTTGGTTACTTTGTTTTCATTGGCATGGAATTTTCCTAGATTGACAGTGGTTTCAACCTTTCTGTTTCATTTCTTGGATAGCCATGGTGTAGTGGGTTCTCTATTTTGATTAATATTTGGATGGTTGGTAGACTTGGATCTTAGTTGAGGTGGTCTCGGGAAAATTCTCAAGGGTCAAGGGTGGAAATGCTATTTCACCTGGAATGCTTGACAGATGGATAGACACAGGAAAATTCCTCTGGAGCTCGTGAAGGAAGTTAGAGGCATCAAATCTTGTTTTGGCATTAGTGATTTCTAGACTGGTTTAGGTGAAACCATTGTGGTTGAGGGTTGAGATTGTTTGGTGTATAGAATCCATAGTTGGTTCTATTTTAGTTTAACCCATATGATCCCACATTCATGCTTGGAATATGGAACAAGGGTGATTGGTTGAAAGAGAGATTTGGTTCAAGCCAATTTATGGTCAGGTGGTACATCAAAGTCCCTGAATTGGTTGGATTTTGCATATGTTAATAAGAGTATTTTTCTTATTGTGATCAATGGGCGCATTTACTAGTTATTATGTTGATCTTATGGATGGTTTTTTGTGGATTCTACTCTAGTTTTATGTCGGTTACATGCATTGTTGAATGTTGTGTTCTTGTTATGGATCTTGTTCATTTTTAGATATGTTATTGAATGGTTAATATATGATTGGGCTAATGAGTGTTGTTGCAGCTAGATTGAGAGGGAATTAAGCCTTATTAATGATTCTCTAATGAATTTGAGAAGATCACGATCAGATATGCATTCATGACCTACAACTTCTATATTTACTATATGTTTGACGAAATGTTTATCATGTTTTTGGCATGTCTTGGGAAAGATATAGATTTAATATTGATTTTTTAGACTTTTGATTATCCTAGATCTGATTCTAGAAGGTTGTGGATTGTTCTGGGCAGTGGCATGAAGGTTAAACCTAAAAAGGTGACACTCATCTCGCAACCACACCCTTTGAACTGGAGAAACTCATTTGCAACCACATGCAAAGATGCTCATGAATGCAGTTGAAGCCTTCCAACTACATGCACAGTGTGTCAAGCCTATTGTTAGGGTTTAAATAATGAGAAGTGAAAGTTCTAGCTTGGGGACCGATCATTATTGCCTATTGTTAGACAACTTGGTGATTTGATGTCCCTGAGGAGTGATAGTATGTTTCTAGTTTGTAGACCCCAATTCCATAACTAGAACTTGGAGGTTGGGTCATTTCATATTAACACTCAGCTCATGTTTACTTAGAGAGCTTGTAAAATCTAGTAAATATGGGGTGGGATGGTTATAGAGTGGTACTAGAGCAATTTTGTTCCTTGTAAACCTTTCTATGGTACCAGTGTGATAGAGTGGTATCAAAGTGAGGTTTACAGTATTGGACCTCAAGGTACATGCAAATTGTTATGTTTATCATGTATTTATCGTTACATTTTTGTATTATTATAATGTTGCATCATGATGTTGATATGTGATCTGAATTGGATCCATGAAGGTTATCAAAGTGCCATGACCGTATCAAAACAGGACAGAATTCGAATTTGTGAATAAAGAGCAATCAGGAAGACCTCTAGACAATGGAATTTTGCAGCCAGCAAGGAACGACTAGGACCTCGATCAAAGCGCACTGACCAAGGCCCATGGAGACCGCACAGGAGGCAGAACTGGCACTTGGGAAGCCTGGATTGGGAAACGGAGGCCATTGCTGATGTGCGATTAACGGCGCATCGCTAGGCAAAAACCTTAGAGAAGGAAAAGCCCCGAAGCACTTGGTCGCATGGGATGCTGGGAAACTGTGGGGAAAGTGCTAAGGCAAAAGGCGGGTCACGTGCTCCAAAACCGGCGGTATATCGGGGGCACCCTTGGGCGGTAAGAGGATTTGGCTGAAAATGAGCGATTCCATTCAGTGCATGATGCATGTCTGACAGATGAGAGAGAAATTTGCCTCTCATCGTGCGCTAATGGTCAAGCAAGTCAATCGCGCGAAATGAGCGAAAAATGTAGGATCTGGGGGCTCCAGATCTGCCAGCAGAGATTGCACCCGATGGAGAAACCAGATTTGATAACGGAATTAAGTTGCGACATAAAGAAGTTTGAAGTCTGATTTGACCGTTGAGTTGGTGCATGAGTCATTCCATAGTGTAACTGAAAAACCGAACCGTCGAGAAAGAGCTGGCATAGTTTGTAAGAGGACAAGTGGCCACCTCCCTATGAGACATTGGCGATGATGCAGAGGTAGGGAACTCCAAGTGAATAGCAGCAGGTGATCCGAAGGGGTGGAAGAGGAAGCGAATAGTCAAGGACAGATTGGCTTTAAGCCATGAACAGATAGAGAATAGAACAAGGGGAGAAGAGAAGGACGAGGACAGAGAGAGCAAGAGCAAAGAAAAGACAGTGAAGCAGGAAGCAGAAAACAGAGAGCCGAGCTGACCTAAGGCAGCATCGAGCAGACAGAAAGCTTGAGAGGTTCAAGCAATCCCTGTGAGGATCTGTTAGGAATCAAGTACCACATTGGGCTCCTCCCATTAAAGACCAGAGAGGTCGAGACTTGGTAAGGAAAAGAGTCTGTGCACTCTAGTGACATGGGGAATCCAAGAACCACCCTATTAAGCATCCTCTGTTTCAGGAGACTCAAGTTGAGCTCCTCATTGTAAATCTCTGCTTTAAAGACACAATAAAAGAAGGCCACCACTGAAAGCTGGACCGGAGATGTAGCCCTGGAGAATAGGGTGAACTCCTTATTAATTTGTTGTGTTCTTGTATTTGCTTACTGTGTTTCTCTTACTGTTTTCCACTTTCCTGTGTCTATGTATTTTGCAATCTAATCGATTCGTTGCTTAAAATAACATAGACACACACCAGCACATGAGTCTGTAATACCTTCATTCATTAATTAATTAACTAAGGTCAATCAAGAGTGATTTTTAGATCAAATGGTATCAGAGCTTTAGGCTGTTAAGGTTAGAAAATCTTGTGTTGGTTTAGCTGTTGAATGCTAACTAGATCAAAGCTCAAATTAGGAGAAGGAGAGTTGGTCGAAACTAATCTTGAAATTGGGAGAGTCTATCCTCGGAAGACAATGTCAGAAGAAGGTTCTATGGGGTCAGACCCTCAATTCATAGATAGTTTCCTAGCCATAAAGTCCATGGTAGAGGAAATGTATAGGGATTTTAGAAAACACAAGGATGAAGATTCATCGGGCTCCAAACAAGACAAAGGAGAAGATAAGTCTCACTTCCATGACCACTCAAAAGGAAAAGGGAAAGAAGAAAGCTTTCTCACACCTCCTAATAGCCCTGAACATAAAAAGAAGCCATCTTTGATTAAACTAGATGTTAAATTTGATTTACCTATATATGATGGAGAGTTGAATGCAGAAAAGCTGGACAATTGGATTAGACAAATTGATGTTTATTGCAGAGTGCAGAATATCAATTCAGACAAGAGCAAGATTTAGCTGGCAAGCCTACACCTTGGAGGCGCTGCCTTGGTTTGGTGGGAAGGCAGGACCCAAGTTGACATAAAAAGACATGGTAAGACTATCTCTATCTGGAGTGAATTTGTTTCTGCAATCAAAAAGCAGTTCTATCCATTGGCCTACATGCAGCAAGCCATGATGAGCTGGAAAACTCTTCGACAGTTGAAAGGGAAAAGTGTGCAAGGGTACACTCAAGAATTTAGAAAGAGAGCATTGATTCTAGGAATCTCATTAGACTCACCTGAGACTTTGTTAAAGTACATTGGTGGTCTACAGAGCTACATGAGGCACACTATCCTCATGTTTAATTCCACTAGTATAGATGAGGTATTTGTACAAGCTACTCATCTAGAAGCTAGAGGAAAGAATGGAAGTCCAAAAGTTGGGGGATCATCCCAACCCACTGCAAGCAAGAATAAGGACAAAAGAAAGTAGAAATGGAAAGCAAGGAAGGCTAACACTGCACAGAAGAGCAAGGCTTCATGCGCTCACTATAAAAAGGCTGGGCATGATGATGAGCATTGTTGGATTCTGCATCCAGAGCTGAGACCTAAGAAGTTCAAGGGAAAGAAGGAGAAGACTGCTACAGCTATTCAGAAAGATTTGGGGTCAGACTTAAGAGATGAAACAACTATTGCAGCCACAGGTATAAAAGGTAAGAATTCTAAAACATCTACTAGTAATTCTGCATAATCTACTATTGATGAAGAAAATGAGAGAAAAAGACATGAGCTTTTCCATATTCGAGTTATTTCCAAACATCAAAATATTGATACTTTGTTTGATAGTGGCTCACAAGTAAATTTAATTTCTGAAGCAATTATAAAGAAGTTGGGATTAGTAACTACACCTCAGAAGAAACCATACCCATTAGGATGGTTAAATGATAAAGCACAACTACAAGTGACTAGACAGTGCAAACTCAAGTTTTCTTTTAGATCAGCATTTGTAGATGAGGTTGACTTAGACATAATTCCTTTGGATATATGTTGTTATATACCTAGGGGGGATAATATGGGGTACAAAGGGAGGTACTTAAGGTAATAGTGTAAAAATGGGATGGGATGTAGTAATCAATAAGGTGGTTAACCCACATCATGTAAGGGACCACAAGTAGTTAGTAATAATGTAATGGGCCCTTGGTATTAGTTCGATGGTATGAGGGAACCATGGTAATAACCCATGGTATTGTATGTATGAGGCCTATATAGAGGCTAGAGACTCCACATGGAGAGATGCCAAGGAATATTGTATGAACAGGCATATGGCTTGTGGAGTGTTCTCCTTCCTTAAGGAGTGAATGTATGGTGTTTCCCTACCTTAAGGGTTTTATCAATAAAGAAGAATTTCTATCTATTCAAATCTTGTTATTTTTGGTGATTGTTTGCAGTGATTGGGTATATTGGTATTATATTCATATATTTTCATATCAGATCTATAACAATTGGTATCAGAGATATAAAAAGTGTTATCAGAGCTATAAAAAGTGGTATCGAAGTACTTTCTTGGGCAAAAGTATAATTTTATCCATGTTAATTTGGCAAAAAAATTGCAAGTTCCAGCAAAACACATTGAAAACACACAGGTGGATGATGAGAATGTTCAAGTGTATAAGGATTTGAAGATTTCTATGGATAATTATGTGTTGCATGGTGATTTCTATACTTCAGAGATGGATAATATGGATGTTGTTTTGGGATATCCTTGGATGGAATCTGTGGGTACTAGCAATATTAATGTGTAGAAGAAATTCTTGAAGCTCTGGTATAAAAAGAAGAAAATTACATTACAGGGTATTTCCATCAATAAACAGGTAGAGTACATGGAGGCTAAAGCAGAAGATGTTCCAGGGACTGACATATCAGATGATGAGCCAATGATGATTGACAATCAAACACAAATAGAGGCTGAAGCAGAAAAGGTTACAGGTGTTGATACATCATATGAGGGCTTAGTGGTTGGAGTAATATTGAAATATAAGACACCACAACATGCACCAGATAACAGTCAAGCTCCAGTAAAGGGTGAATTAAAGAAAAAAACACCGTGGGTTAAAACTTCAACATATCATCACCCACATCACCCCGCAAGACAAAACCAATAAGATGGAAACCAATTAGCCACAAGGACAACAACCCCCGCATGATAGATAGAGCGGAGCGAAGATCCACCCACTACACATCAACACAGAAGAGTTGCCACGGTAAACTTCCATCTCAAGCGAGCGAGGCACGAGCGAGATCAAGGGTTCACCTTTCTCTTGGATGGTTAGATGCACGTGCATGGTACCAGCGGACTACTCTTTTGAGTAGATCTTATTATTTATGTTCTTCCCATGTTTCGGGGATGAAACATGCTAAGGGGGGTGGAATGTTATATACCTAGGGGGGATAATATGGGGTACAAAGGGAGGTACCTAAGGTAATAGTGTAATAATGGGATGGGCCATAGTAATAAATAAGGTGGTTAACCCGCATCATGTAAGGGACCACAAGTAGTTAGTAATAATGTAATGGGCCCTTGGTATTAGTTCGATGGTATAAGGGAACCATGGTAATAACCCATGGTATTGTATGTATGAGGCCTATATAGAGGCTAGAGACTCCACATGGAGAGATGTCAAGGAATATTGTATGAACATGCATATGGTTTGTGGAGTGTTCTCCTTCCTTAAGGAGTGAATGTATGGTGTTGCCCTACTTTAAGGGTTCTATCAATAAAGAAGAATTTCTATATATTCAAATCTTGTTATTTTTGGTGATTATTTGCAGTGATTAGGTATATTGGTATTATATTCATATGTTTTCAGATCAGATCTATAACATATGTGGAATTGTTTTAGGAAGTCCTTACTTGTATGATAGAAAAGCTATTTTCTATAGAGCTGAGAACAAGTATCTACTTCTTAAAGATGGGATCGAATACTTTGTAAGAGCTCATAAGATCAAGAATAATTATACTCTCATAAACTCAGGGCAGATGAAATGAATGATAAATTCATGTAAACAATTCTTACTGATGGTTGTAAAGGAAAAGAAACCTGATAAAACCAATGTATTTGAAGGCTGTAATGCTGAACAACAATCTAATTTAGAAAAAGTTGTTTCAGAGTATGCTATCTTCTTTCAAGAACCTAAAGGTCTGCCACCCAAAAAGGAAATAGTGCATGATATTATTTTGCAGCAAGATGATCCATTGCCTAACATTGGAATGTACAGGTTGTCCGCTTTAGAGAATTCTGAAATCAAGAAGCAGGTGCATGAGTTGATCGAGAAAGGGTTCATCAGACCTAGCACATCACCATGTGGGTCACCAATCATCTTGGTGAGAAAGAAAGATGGCTCGTGGAGAATATGCATTGATTACCGAGCACTGAATAAGATAACAATAAAAAATCATTATCCTCTTCCTCACATAGATGATCTGTTAGATCAATTGAAAGAAGCTGTTTATTTTTCCAAGCTAGACTTGCACAGTGGATACCATCAGGTTATAGTTGCAGAACAAGATGCATGGAAGACTTCTTTCAAAACAAAGTAGGGACTGTATGAGTGGTTGGTTATGCCTTTTGGCTTAACTAATGCTCCTGCTACTTTCATGAGATTAATGAATGATGTACTCAGACTTTTTCTTGATGATTTTGTTATTGTGTATCGGGATGACATTCTGATAATTAGAAAAACGTGGGAAGAACATTTAAAGCATGTTAAACAGACACTAGATCTTTTGAAAAGAGAAAAACTTTAAGTTAAACTCTCAAAATGTGAATTTGGAAAAACATCTCTGAATTATTTGGGTCATATAGTAGGGGGTGGTGAATTGAAGATAGATCCCTCTAAGGTGGCAGTCATTGTAAACTGGCCTAAACCCAAATCTGCTACATAAGTAAGAAGCTTCTTAGGGGCAGCACAATATTGGAAAAAGTTCATTTCTAACTTTTCCTTAATTGCATCTCCCTTACATGCTTTAACAGGATTAAACAAGGTGTTTCAGTGGGGAGGCAAACAGCAGAAAGCCTTCGACACCTTGAAAGAAAAGATTAGTACATCACCTGTACTAGCACTGCCTGATCTTCAAAGACCATTTAAGATCCAAATAGATGCTAGTGACTATGCCATGGGAGCAGTGTTGACACAGCACGGTAAACCCATATGTTATCATTCTGAGACATTTAATTCTACAGTAGTTAACTATCCTACATATGATAAAGAATTGTATGCATTACTAGAGAGAGTGAAAAAGTGGAAACATTACTTAATGGGCAAAGAGACAGTAATACATATTGATCATCAACCACTTCAATATCTAAACTCCCAAACTAAGTTGCAGCAATCAAGAGACTATAGATGGATGGGTTTTCTACAACAATTTCATTTAGTCATCAGATATAAAAAGGGCATACACAATAAAGTTGCAGATATGTTATCTAGACCCATTATAAATGCATCTACTATACTTAAGCATAATTCTGTGTTACATGAAAGCTACATTGAACAATATGCTCAAGATATAGACATTAAAGATGTATATGCAACTTTATGTCAAGGAAAACGAGTAGAAGAATTGGGTTATCATGTAAGGACCGACTCTTATACCATTGTGGGAAGTTATGCATTCCACAAACTGAAAGAGTAAAGATAATTTGAGAAGCACACACTTCTCTAATATCAGGTCACTTTGGGGTAAGTAAAATAGTTGCACAGCTGCAAAGATTTTGTTATTGGCCAAAAATGAACGAGACATTTTCTAGATATGTAAGAAGGTGTACTATGTGTGCAAAAAGCAAGCCCAATAATAGAAAACTAGGCTTGTACACTCCATTAGTAGTTCCTTCTCACCCTTGGGAAAGTATTTCCATGGATTTTGTTGGAGGACTACCTAAATCTAGGAAAGGTCATGATTATCTGTATGTTGTTGTGGATAGGTTCGGCAAAATGTGTATTTTGATACCTTGTAACAAACAGATTACAACTGAACAAACTGCAAAACTATTTTTTTAACATGTATGGGTTCATTTTGGATTACCCACTTCCATTGTATCTAATCGAAACACCTAATTTGTGGGGAAGTTTTGGTCAAGTCTATGGGAACTGATGGACACCAAACTGAATAAAAGCATAGCTTTTCATCCACAAACTAATGGCCAGATAGAAGTAGTTAACAAGACAGTGATCCAGTTACTTAGGGGATATTGCAACAAGCATCCTAAGCTTTGGGATGAACATTTATGTTATGTGCAACATGCTTACGATAGAGAAAAACATTATTCTACACAGAGATCTCCTTTTGAGACCTGTTTTAGTTTCACACCAAGGTATTCTTTGGATTTTGTCTTTGGTAAAGATACCATAGTTGAAGGACACAGTGATGTGGACAGGGCAACTAGGTTCATTGAACAAATCCAAGAGATCCACCAAACAGTACAGGAACAACTGCAAAAGAGCCAAGCCAAATACAAAGTAAGGCATGACAAGCATCAGATGGAGAGTAGTTTCCAAGTTGATGACCAAGTCTGGCTGTATATCAACAAGGAAAGAATGCAAGGTGAAGGTAAAAAGCTAAAGCCTATCAGGTATGGACCCTTCAAGATACTTGAGAAGATTGGTGAGAATGCTTTTCGCCTTAATCTACCAGCTTACATGCACATCTACTCAGTCATAAATGCAGATTGCTTGAGATTGTTTGAACCTTCACTAATCAAAGATCCCAAAGAGAAGAGTCAATTGACTTCTATTGATGACCTGTTACCTTAATATCTTAATGAATTGTAGGAAGACACAGTTCTGGACATGAAGGTGAGGATGACGCGCAGGGGAGATGTTGAGTACCTCAGAATTTGGTTCAAGGGTTCAAAGCCGAGCAGTGCAAAGTGGATTGAGATTGGGCAAGTGAGACAATTGTACCCTCACTTAGCTGATGCTTAAAAACCAACTTTTGGTGGTCCAATAGCTTTTTCAATGGAAAGGCCATGATTCGAATTAGATCCATGAAGGTTATCAAAGTGCCATGACCATATGAAAGCCGGAAAGACCTCGAATTTGTGAATAAAGAGTGATCAGGAAGACCTCTAGATAGTGGCAGTTTGCAGCCAGCAAGGAACGACGAGGACCTCGGTCAAAGCGTGCTGCCCGAGGCCCATGGAGACCGCGCAGGAGGCAAAACTAGCACTTGGGAAGCCTGGATTGGGAAACAGAGGGCATTTCTGATGCGCAATTAACGGTGCATCGCTAGGCAAAACCCCTCAAGAATGAAAAGCCCCGAAGCGTTCGGTCGCATGGGAAGTCGGGAAACCGTGGGGAAAGTGCTAAGGCGAAAGGCGGGTCCTGCGCTCCGAAACCAACGGTATATCGGGGGCACCCTTGGGTGGTAAGCGGATTTGGCTGAAAACAAGCGATTCCATTCAGCACACGACGGGTGTCCGGCGGATGAGAAAGAAAAACGCCTCTCACCGCGTGTTAATAGTTGAGCAAGTCAACCGCGCGAAATGAGTGAACAACATAGGATCTGGGGGCTCCAGATCTGACGGTAGAGATTGCACCCAATGGAGAAACCAGATTTGACAAGGGAATTAAGCCATGGCATAAAGAAGTTTGAAGTCTGAATTGATCGCTGAGTTAGCAGATGATTCATTCCACAATGTAACTGAAAAACTGAATCGTCGAGAAAGAGCTAGCATAGTTTGTAAGAGGACAAGTGGCCAACTCCTTGTGAGACGTTGGCGATGATGCAGAGGCAAGGAACTCCAAGCGAACAACAGCATGCGATCCGAAGGGGCGGAAGAGGAAGCGAAAAACCAAGGAAAGATTGGCTTTAAGCCATGAAGAGGTAGAGAATAGAACAAGGGGAGAAGAGAAGGACGAAGACAGAGAAAACGAGAGCGAAGAAAAGACAGTGAAGCAAGAAGCATAGAACAGAGAGCCAAGCTGACCTAAGGCAGCATCGAGCAGACAAAAAGCTTGAGAGGTTCAAGCAATCCCTATGAGGATCTGTTGGGAATCGAGTACCACATTGGGCTCCTCCCACTAAGGACCAGAGAGGTCGAGACTTGGTAAGGAAAAGATTCTATGCACTCTAGTGGCTTGGTGAATCCAAGAACCACCCTACTAAGCATCCTTTGTTTCAGGAGACTTAAGTTGAGCTCCTCATTGTAAATATCTTCTTTAAAGACACAATAAAAGAAGGCCACCAGAGAAACCTAGACTGGAGACGTAGCCCTGTAGAATAGGGTGAACTCCTTATTAATTTGTTGTGTTCTTGAATTTGCTTACTATGTTTCTCTTACAATTTTCCACTTTCCTATGTCTGTGTATTTTTCAATCTGATCGATCTGTTGCCTAAAATAACATAGACACACACTAGCACATGAGTCTGTAATACCTTCATTCATTAATTAATTAACTGAGGTCAGCCAGAAGTGTTTTTCAGATCAATATGTGTTGCTATTACTATAACTATATCGTGCTAATATGGATTGAATTGTGCAGATGTGAGATCCTCCCTTGAGATACAATCAGGTATGATTTTTGTTATCTCTTCTATTTGGTTTATCTAACATGGTATATTTGTAGGAAATATAAGGCAAAAAATGAAGATAATAATGGTGGATTACAGTTCAAGTGACTACCCATACCGGTCTCATGTGAACTCAGCGAAATGGGAAAAGTTTGTTGAGCAGTAAGGAGAAGTGTATTCTCCTAATCTAGCAGATACACTGATGAATCTGAGGGAAGATATTCTAAGTTACAGGGAAGATAATAACAAGATGATTAAGGCAGGGATAGACTTGCAAGGGCTTAAGAAAAGAAATAAGTCAATGCAATGATTCTATAGAGCCTTTTAGATTTATAGACGCAGGGAAAACTAGGGATCAATCATGGAGATATGCAGGAGGAGAAGACTAATGGGGCATATGGTAGCAGGTCTCAAAGAAGAAAAATGATGGATAAATATGATACAGTCATACATGGAATATCTTTGGATACACCTGAGAGGAGGAGTAGTACTTATGGATTATACTCTAGCTTCTATTGCAAGAGACATCATCACCATCATTGCCAACATGATGTAGGGAATTGCATGGAAAAAAAGACTACCATAGATAGAAGGCATGGGTTGAGCTTTCCCTCATGAACCTTGGAATGAGTCAGGGTGTTTATTGAAAGTTTTTTGCCTTTGGTGTTTCATGATTTTTGATTTTGACTATGACTGGTGCATGGCCATACCAATTTGTATGTGGTGTTGTATTGTTGGTTGGTTTTCCATGTTTTCTTTATCTTTCTTATCCTTATTTCCTTTTATGTTTTGAGGGACTTGGAAATTGGTTGGGGAAAGAGGAAAGTTATGGATCTTGGGGAGAGTTGAGTGGTACCCTACAGGTAGTGTAAATACCTGTATAAAGCCCAATGCATGAATAGTGGGAAACTAAAGGAAAGAATATGACAACCGGTTGGGTTGGTTGGGTCCATGGGGATGGATATATAATGGTAGGATAGTCATAAAAAAGGTATCAAGAAAGGTAAATTAAATGGGATTGAGGTAACAAATATGTTGGGAACTATTGTTCTCAATGATGTGCATGTGTTGCACAGATAAATGAAGTTCTCTTAACCTTGACATTATGAACACTAGTAATTGTATTATGATCATGATTATGTTGATGTTGATGTTTATATATATATATATATGAATTCCATTGTCTGATAGTGTTGTCAGGGATCATTCTTATGGAAAAATGATTGTTTTATGTAGGTGAATGGCATGAAAAGTTTCCTAGTTTAATGAGGAATCAAGTGGGTAAAGTATCTCTAGAAGATCTATGACGTTAGAATCATGTGGAAATGATTTTGATATTATGTGCTTATAGCTTTTCCTATGTTTATGTTATGTAGGCAATGTTGAAGGATACATCAGTAGAAAGAAAGCAATGTGATCTACATCATGCAAGGACAAGCATGGGTAGTGGAAAGAGCCATAGACCAAAGACTTGGGTTGTGGATGCACGGAGTAAGGCATGGGAAATAATATAGAGGAAAGGTTTCATGGTAGAGACAATGTGGTCTCTGGATGTGCAATACTACCATTTTGTACATGGTGTGTTGTGTACATGTTGTACTATGTCATGTGTTTTGTGTAGTCGTTGTATTGTGACATGTGTATTCGGTATGTTGTACTATGGTTACATGTATATGTTGTTTTGTACACCATGTGTCTGTGTACATGTTGTGAAGGGGATTGCTTCTCAGGATCCCTAGAGGCTATGGGATGCGACAAAATCTCTGGAGCCCTCTAACAACTTGGATTCCCTAGAGGTTGTGGGTTCAAGCCCTATAAGAACTTGAGTTCTCTAGAGGCTATGGGTTGAGATAGTAGTCCCTGGAGCCTTGGAAAACTATGGAAGAGACCAATATTGAGTTTTTGATATTGATGGTAGAGGCAGTATAGTCCCTGGATACTCTTGTTTCTAATATTGAGGGTAGAGGCGGTATAGTCTCTCAACACCTTTGTTGTTAATATTGAGGGTAGAGGTTGTATAGTCTCTGGAAACTCTTGCTTCTAATATTAATGGAGGAGATGGTATAGTCTTTGAATTCCCTTAATTCTTTGGAATAAGAACGAACTATGTGTTCCCTATGTTAGAAACCGATCTAGTGTGTGTACGTGGCCAAACATAAGAAAATACACTAGGTTCTTGCAAAGTTTCACAACCGAAAAAGTGTGTGTATGGAAAGGACAAAGAACAAAGGCAGAAGAAAACAATGATTTGAAATATAAGTATCAATATTTTATTTCATTTTTAATTATGCACATATCCTAAGATTTTGATTTATGATGGTTGAGTTTTGAAGTAATCAAATGTGATATGCTTATATATGATGATTTTATCAAAGAACTAATTTGACTTGTTGTTACAGGAAGTAAACAAAATTGCAAGTGTACCGTATTCACAAGCTATCAATGATGTATGATTTGAATTTAATATAATTTTTTTTTAGTCTAATGAAAATTATGTGCTTGGTACAAGAAATCATGGAAATTCCCAGGTTTGGGATGCTTGGAAGTTGAGTGCAAGAGAATTAGTAGCACTTGGAAAGGAATTGGAACATGCAATGGTATGTTGGTAAAGAACTTCAAGAGCAGGGCCATTTTGGGACACTAGTACCCAACAATGTCCATTAATTTTCATGAGCATGGTATGACCAATATGATGGTTTTGAGGCAGGGCTATGCCTTGGTTTGTGGACCTTATGATACAAGGAAACCTTTCCAAGGGATGGATCTCCCGAGGGACTAGGAAGCGGAGAAGGGGATACCTGGGAGCTTGGAAGGTGAGTGACTGCATAGAAGGGGGTGACCATATTTCCTAAGGGTCTAGGAAGAAGAGAAGGGAAGGTCGAGGAATAACTTTTTTTGGTAAATAATATTGCTAATTGGAATCAAAATCACATTGGGAGTGTGCCCAAAGTCAATAAGCAAGAAATTGTTCGCTAAGAGAAAAAGTAGCGCAATGATTGTGGCGCTAGACATTGGAGGCATACTTTGATTTTAGCAATGGATTTTGTACTTCTTGGGAAAGAGGTGATCCATGGTACCACTTTTGACGGTAGAGGTGTGAGCCTCTGCATTGCCTTATTACTGATGCAGGCATCATATCCTTTTATTTGTTGGTTAAAGAAAATGTACGTATGTATATATGTGTATATTATTGTAAATACTTGATTAAAATGGTTTCTAGGGTCTACCTATTTCATTTTTTTCTTGAATACAATCTCGGACATATGGGTTAATGGCCCACAAACATATCTCATTCTACTTTGCAACAACTTGACTCATCATCAACTTTATTCTTTAACCTGTTACAATAACAAAAAAGTTGCAACGAAGATTCAATGGGCTAAATGTAGGATATGAGGACTTCGATTCCACTCGACTATCAGAATCCTTATCACCCAATTCAAACTGAAACAATTTTCCAGCGCTGAAACCTACAGTCAAAAAAACATTATAAATGGATCTCGCTCAACTATGAAGTATCTAGTGTCACTTTTAAGCTAGAGGAGTGGCGACTCAATATATAATAGTTAATTTTCAAATTAACAAGAAATAGTCACATTAATAGGAATTCACCTCCAAACTATAGAGCCTGCAGAGATAAACTTAAATTTCATTCATCAAACCACGATTCACACACAAAATTATGTAGGAACTAAATTTCAATAATTTAACCACTATATCATTACATGGTACCTCTTGGATGCTTGGTGGGCCTAATCTCAAATCCAATGGTCATGCCATCTATGTTCACATGCTTAGATAAACATTTCAAGCCAATCGATACCAAACATGATCCTTGAGATCTCTATTTCATACTTGAAACAATAATTTGGTGCCAATAATTAACAATACAATCTGATTAGATAAGGAAATCATGTCCCACTTTGACAGATGCGAATTCTAGAAACTCATTTGCAATGATTTCTTGTAGGCGAGTCGATGCTCCTGCGTCGAACTCCTGAGGTAAAAAAAATTATGGTCTCCTGATTATCCAGGTGGATATTGGTGGCCACCCACCTACTCCACCTAGAGCTCCAGTCCGTTTCATCAGTTTCCTTATTTATAGCAATATTTACTATTTTTAGCAGCTTTTCAGGTCTTCAACTTTTGGAGTAATTTTGACCCCCTAAACAATGCTTTTTTGAGGTCCACATCATGCCCAAAGCCATGCTGTAAATTTGGTATTACTCAGAGAGATATTTCCAACGAGGTATCATATGTGCTAAACGGAGATAATATGACCAAGTTACAACCCCAAGAAGTTGCCTTCCTAACTAACCCCAACGGGGCCCACAAACTCTTGGTGTTCCATCTCTTGGGGTTATGATTTTTAGTTGTTTATGGTTTTCCCTCATTTTTCAATAATAAAATGGTCGTTGAGCCTCATTATAACATAGTTCAAAGGCATGTAGCTGCCACATCTCTTCTTAAAGATAAGCTACCATCGCCCGAGCTAGTTTATTTCCATTTTGTATGTAAGCATATTTGAGTTCTTTGATATTAGTGAAATGAAGTGTTATTTCTACTGCATCTTTGTATTTATGGTTATATTTGTATTTTGCTGTGTTCATGTTTAAGTTCAAATGAGTGGTATCAGAGCGGTCTCCTCTTTCTCTTGTTTTCTTTGCATGTCCCTAACAAGGTCAGTGTATAAGGAGTTAGGGCTCGAACTGGTTGAACCTTTGCAAGACAAGCCTCGCAAACCTCGATGACCTCCCATGTTGGAAGAAAAAGAAAGAGTAATGAGTAAGAGATCCTTTCAAAATATTGCTCAAGGAAGCCCTCAAGCGAAAAAGGAATGCCATGATGGACAAATTTTCCCAGATCCTTCGACAGCTACCCACAGGCACGTCCTGTTCCAACAGCCACTCTGTAAGTGCCACTCCCTTTAAGGTACAAGTTAACATTGTGTTGTAGCCAGCAACAACACCCCCTTCTTATTTGGTGTTATTACTAATACTAAATAAGTGTCGGCCCTTAGTCACAAAATTTAAAAATCAATTAGTGCTTGTATTTCTTTTCTCAATAAAACTTACCATCATAAACTTAGGAGAATACGCTTGAAAATATTAAAAAACTTAAGTTTTATGATAAGATAGGATAAAATCACACCTTAAGAAATATCGCATCGCAAATAAAATGATGGATACCTCCTTACATGAAGAATTTTAAGATTGCGAGACCACGATGCGAAAAAATGCATTAAAAACAGTCATCACATCACATGCCTCAAATATCACTTACGTCGAAAAGCCTCAAACCACAAATATGTGATGGTGCATATCGCAAATTGCATTTTGCAAAAAACACAT
Organism: Pinus tabuliformis; assembly: GCA_031772625.1. Classification (NCBI taxonomy): domain Eukaryota; kingdom Viridiplantae; phylum Streptophyta; class Pinopsida; order Pinales; family Pinaceae; genus Pinus; species Pinus tabuliformis. Next base: position 483,659,289 of record CM062815.1, read on the forward strand.
TAATGGATAATTGTCATATGCTACACTGCAGCGATATTGTGATGCCGCGATCTGCAATATTGCGAAGAAAATCGCAAAATCACTTCATTGCAGATCTTTCAGGCTCGTTTTTCGAAAAATTATTTTCCATAAATCAAGACCTAGTTATGCACTATAATTCTAATTAATGAGTTAGTTTCCAATCATTAATGAAATATGGTTTTGTGCTTATCGAAGAGCCATTTCACGTAAGGTGGTATATTTTATATGTCTTCGACATTTAAAGCTTTCCCATCACCTTTCCTTATCATTATCCTCCCTTCACTTGTAAACTGCAAGAACAAAGAACAAAGAACTATACAAAGCAGTATTCAGGATATTATGGGAAAGAAAGGCAAAGCTCCGAGCTCTGAAGACAAAGAAATGACGCCCTTGTATACAGACACCGCCTGTAACAGAGACATTGGTATTACTACTTGGGAAGGCATGTATAGTCTACTTGAGGAAGAGAATCCAAAAATGATGGAGGTTACAGCTACTGCAGGCTCACATGGGTCCTCTGAAGTGTCTATTACAGAGCTAGCTTGCTCGTTCTTGCACCGGATAGCGACGAGGCCAAAATTCTTCCATACATGGACATGGTTAAATGGGTACTGGATAGCATTGACATCACAAAAAGACAATTTAAGACTCAGCGTCAAGAACTTATGGAATCATTGTTTTCACAAATTTAAGCTTTATATCCACTAACAAAAAGCACACAAGAGGCAAAAAATCGCACCAGGGAAGCTCAGATCAAGAAACGGAGGTAGTTTTCGATGCACGATTAGCGCCTCGCTGAGAAAAACCTCTTGAAAGGGAAAGACTCTAATTACTCAGTCACCTGTAAGCCCAAAAATTTGTAAGAAAGCAATTCTAGAGGTAAAAAAGTAAAACTTGAATCCTAAAACCAGTCGTATCTATCAAAAATATCTTCAAAATGGTATGTCTATATGCTCAACAAATGAAAATAGGCTACCAGGACAGTTTGGCTGAAAGAGAAAAATAGTTACAGGATATGAAAGAGATGCACAAGGACGATCCTAAGCTTACAGAATCCATTTCCTTAAATGATCAACTACTTCAGCAACAGAAAGCATTGTGTCAAAGAATATCACAGTGGAACTCTTATTGCAAAATAAGCGATAAAATCACTAATCAAGTCGTGGATTTACGACATGATTATGATTTAATTGATAAAAGAGTTACTTAATATTTGGCTTGGCAAGAAACAAAGGAGGGGAAAATAGCAAGCGCACCAATAATTAACGAAAATCACAAAGAAATACTCTTTAACAAGTGGGATGCACAAATCAGGAAAGCAGAACAAGTGGCAGAAGAAGCAACCACAACAGCAAACAATATTATCGACTGCATAAATGAAAATTTGCACAGGGCAAATCTGATCTCAGAAACCACTCCAGGGTATCTACCGAAAGTACAGCAACTGTAGACAGGCTGGAGAAAAAGGCTCAAGAAATGGTAGAATCAATCAAAAGATTAACTAAGTTGAATTGCGATTCTTACTGGGCATATTTGGTAAAACCACATAGCCAGTGCATGACTCTCAAATGTATCATCAATTCTGCTAAGAAGATAGCGCCAGCTCTTGCCAATGCCATTTTCTCAGGACAGTTAAAGTTAGAAGTCGGCTAGCCAACTCTTCTCAAACAAATGCTGAATGCTTGTGATTTCAAAGAACAAATACAAAAACAATTAATTGTTAGTTTTAATTTTAGATTCAATGTTAGTATTAATTTTGCTTTATTTTTTCCTGAAATGAGGACAGCCATTTAAACCATATCCTACATTTTTGTAATAAGTTATTTTTAGATTTAGTTAGTAGTATTTAAACCCTTCTCATGCATTTAGAGAAGGGTCCTGAAATTTGTCAAAAACTTGTCCTTAGAACATGCACTTTCGCACCCTCCGAGGAGGTTTTGATGAATGAATGGAATAGGATTTATTGACATCTGCATTTAATATCTACTACTGATGTTGCACTTCTGTACTCTTATTAGATGTTGGATTAAGAAGAGATAAAACATTATCGCTTGAAGCTCATGAGTAGAACTAGTTATAAAATGATACTTTTATCTCTTAACTATTTTTGCCTTTGTGTTAAAGTGAATTTTATGTTCAGTTGTTTATATATTGATGCTTGAATTCTTGAGTTATCATTTGGCACTTCTGTACGGCGATAGCTATTTATTTATGCTTAATGTATGAGTAACTTATTATGCGATATGTTTTTCACAACTGTTTCGTCTAACTTTTTATACGAAGTGGTTTATCTCTATTGAATTCTTTTCTCATAACAGTTGAATGATCTTTACTACCAATTGTTATTTGAAATCATTTTAGATTGCATAACGGAAAGATTACACCCCGGGTTAGTGTAGAATTAGATATTTCTATTTATTAGAATACAATTGCATGTTATTAGATTAGAGTTAGAATAAAAACATTTCACTTAGGAACCTTTAGAAAGGAAATATCAAATCTCACACACACACACACATAAATTAGGAAACTGGTCCCATATCCCCAGTCGGACCCACTATACCAAACGGAAAAGGAGCTGCTAACCAAGGTCCAGACCGGGTGGGTATCCCCCTTGTTGTAGACCGGATTTTCGAGCTTCAACATATTTGGCGCTAGAAGGAGGGCCCCGAACTGTGAATGGCAAGTAAGTCTAAATCTAAATACCATTCTGAGATTAAATCGCCCTCACCATCTCCCCCGACTTCTCCATCACACTTAAAATCTTTAAATCTAGAGCCATAAGTTGAAAGAACAACAGTCGTTGCTACAAACCCTGACATTTCAGAACAATCTACTATTGAACATCCTGAAGTTGAATCTTTGATCCATAAACTTCAGCAATTTTCTATATCACCTCAAAGATCTGATAAATCTCAAGGCAGCGTAACTTCGCAATATAACCTTGCTCATCCTCTTACCAGATTAAAGAGCGAAAAGTTTTGTGTTCAGCCAACCGAGTTACCTCTACGTAGAAGAGTCACCTAAAGAGTCTGATAGTGAGACTCTTTCATCATCATCATCCATTTCAACCTCTCCACCGCGAAGTCAACCATCCACTCCTCCACTTCAGATTATTGTCCACCAGTCCACTGGAACTTCCACATCTCCTTCTCAATCATCTGGAGTCATAATATCCTCATCTTCTTAACCGCAGGGATCATTTTCTGCACTTTCCTCTGTTAGTAGTTTAGCGATGGCCCAATATCCATGGAATAACCCAGGGGCAGTCTTAATCCCTGCACCCTTGAGTCAGATACCTGCCCATCCTGAAAAATGGTTGCCTAAGTTTAATCCTGAAGTAGGCATGCTAGCGGAAGAACATATAAATAACTTTATTTTATCCATAAATCTCAATGGAGTTACCAACGAAGATGCTGTCATTCGACTTTTCCGTTATACTCTGCAAGGAGTAGCCAGATCATGGTATTTCTCGTTACCGTCTGGATCTATTACTAGTTGGGATATCTTCCAAGAACAATTCCTGACTAAGTTCGGTGATGACAGGTCTACAACGACACTGATCAACGACCTGTCTAACCTTAGGGCCGAGTCAAAGGAACCTATCAAAGATTTTAATTCACGTTTCAATAATCTGTTAAATAAAATTCCTACTGCTTCCAAGCCTAGCGAAGAGGTGCGAAGTGAGTGGTACATCACTGCTTTACCATCAAACATAGAAATCTTCATTGATAGGGCTAATAAAACAACTTTAGCTGACAATATGAAGGAAGCAATAGCAGTAGAGAAATGTATCATAGCCCTAGAAAAGAAAAACGTGATAGAAGAATGAAAATCCAAGAAGGTTACTTTCAAGGAAGAACCCAAGAAGAAACAATCGAAAGATCCGTTCGATTTAGAAGGATTTCAAAAAGTTTTGATAACCATGTGTAATGAGATGGTTGACATCAAGAAACAAGTGGCAGAAACTTCTTCTAAAAAGTCATACAAGCCTTATAGAAGAAACCCTTTGACCGATTCAAAGCCACCAAATGCTATCACAAGTGCTGAATCAGAAGAAGAAGAAGAGGAAATTGCTACTGAAAAACATACCGATGAAGAAAAAGTTGTATAGGTACAAGGTATGTGGGACTTCATCTTCCCAGATGAAGAGGATCAAGAGGCATCCCTGGTTAGTACTCGAAGTAGAAATCAACTTGATCCTCCTCAACCTACTCCTAAGCCAAAGAGCGCAAGCTCAATGACTAAGGATAAAGTCGCAGCCAAGAAAACAACACCTAAAGCGACTCAAACCAGCCCAGTCCAAATAGATTCATCAACTCCATCAAAAACGCTAATCGTTTCGGATGAAATGGAGTATAATATCATAGAAGACATGAAAAAGACTAGGGCTAATATCAATTTTTACGAATTGAGCAAGTTAAAACACCAGCAAAAGGTACTTTTCAAAGAATTACATGATGTACCAGCTGCACCTTTGCCCGCCGCTGTAATCTCTCAAGCTTCCCATGAAATGGGAAGACCTCCAACTAACGTGATTAATAAAGTTGATCCAAATGACATCGCTTGGAGGAAGGTCGAGATCTCATACTCCCCCATTTCTTCTTACTTATGAAGTTTTCAATAAAAATTTGCATAATTGCTTAGTGGATTCGGGAGCTTCATCTAATATTCTACAAAAATCAATATGTGCAAATTCCAACGTTCAACTGCAAAAATCTGCTATGCACATAGTTCAGCTAGATCGATCGCAAGTTGAAGTGATCAGCGAATTAAATCAAGTTACCATAAGGTTGTCATGCAATCCAAAGGTATGTCAAGTTATTGACATTTTGGTTGCTGATATTCAAAAATTTTATGGCTTAATTCTTAGCAGAGATCGGGCAGAAAAACTTCATGGATACTTTGCAACTGATTGGTTGCACATGTGGCTCCCTTACAATGGTAAACCAAATCAGATAAAAGTTGAGCGAGAAAGACATCAGAAATAAATAGTAACGAACTGGAAGGAGAGAATGAACCAGTAGCATACAACAATAACATCATTGGAAACTACTCAGTAGATTCTTTCTTAGGAAATTTTAATGCTCATACTTCACCTTACTTAGAACATTCTGTTTTATCTCAACTAGAAAATTTCTCTCAAACAGATAGTTCTAAATGTATTAATTTTATAGATAGTCCTGTAAATAAATTTTTATTTTGGAAGTTATTTTTTGACTGTTCTATGTCTAACGAAGGAGCAGGAACAAGATGTGTGTTAATCAGTCTAGAGGGAAACAAAACTATGCTAACTTGTAGACTCGAATTCGATTGCACCAATAATACCGCAGAATACGAGGCTTTAGTCCAAGGGTCATACAAAGCAATCGGATTAGACATCAAATATCTTCAAGTTTTTGTGGATTCTAAAATTGTAATCAGACAGGGACGCAATACTATACATTGTTTATTAGGTCATTTAAAACATTACCAATTTTTAGTTCAAGATCTAATTGAACACTTTATAGCGTTTAATATTTCATCAATTCCCAGACTCTAGAATGCTAGTGCAGACCTCCTAGCTAATGTAGCTTCCAAGCTCATTCCTTTAGAAGACTATAGCCTTGATCGATTTTCAATCAAATTAATCTTTAGACCCTCGATTCCTGATAACATTACCAATTGGAGGATTTTCAAAGACGATCCTGATATTGTGAGATTTCTCACATCTAAAGGATCTTACACCAATTAGATAATTGATGAGGACCAACATGACAGACAATTGCAGCAAGATAGGACTAATAATGCTATGCCAAAGTCAGTAGTCATGTTAGAAGACCTTTATGATTTGAAAGATCGATTTAAAAGATCTACCAATTCGAAATTTCAAAGTTCAACTTTGAACTATGAATTAGTAAATCTAGGAACTGATGCCAAACCATAGAATATCAACCTAGGCCTTGGCCTAGCTCCTGAAGAAAAATTAGCGTATATTCGTTTCTTGAGACAATACAAAAGTGTCTTTTCTTGGAACTATGATGAACTCAAAACTTATGACACTTATATCATCCAACATACTATCCCAATGCTAAACAATGAAAAACTTGTCTAGCAAAAGCTGAGAAAGATCCATCCCAATCTAGAAAACCAGATCAAATCTGAACTCAATAAGTTATTGAAAGCCAAAATCATTTTTCCCGTTCAACATTCCAAATGGGTTTCCAATATGGTTCCCGTTAGCAAGAAAAACGGAGACATTAGAATTTTGATTGACTTTCGAAACCTTAACAAAGCCTGCCAAAAGGATAATTTTCCTTTACCTCCCATGGAGCAAATAGTGCAGGCAGTCGCAGGATCAGAATTAATATCCTTCTTGGATGGATTCTCAGGATACAACCAAGTGTTGGTTCATCCCGATGATCAATTAAAAACCACATTCAGAACCAAATGGGGCACTTATCCATATCAAAAGATGCCCTTTGGTCTGATCAATGCTGGTGCCACATTTCAGCGAGCCATGGACATCGCATTCAAGGACTTAGTTAACAAATCAGTGGTAATATACTTGGATGATATAACTGTATATTCCAAGAAACGAGGCAATCATCTTAGAGATTTAAAACAAATCTTCCAACGTTGTCAAAGGTATGGAATTTCACTTAACCCGAAAAAATCCTTTTTCGCATTAAGTGAAGGAAAACTTCTTGGATTCATAGTGTCAAAATCTGGAATTCATATTGATCCTGACAGAATCAAGGAGATTTCCAAAATACCCCTACCTCACAACAAGAAAGTTATGCAATATTTCCTTGGCCAGATTAATTTTGTAAAGAGATTTGTTCCAGATTTTTCAAGAATCGTGTCTCCTTTAGAAGCAATGATTAAAAAGAACTCAAACTTCAAATGGGGCCAAGACGAATATGAGGCATTAGATCTGATCAAACAAGAAATTATTAATGCTCCATCTTTAGCAACTCCAAAATTTTCCAATCCTTTTATTTTATATACATTTGCCCGACATTGCTTATCGATACATTGTTAAGATCAAGAAAAAATGTAAATAGAAGAAGCGAGACTTTGGATCTGTGAATTCAATGTGAGGGAAATGTGCCCCCAAACCACATAAAAAAGGGTAACTCCAAGGCAGGGTGACCCAAGACAACCCGCCGAATCTGCAAGCAAAGAACAATACCCCAAAGACAAAGAAGTACATCGGAAAATGGTGTGAGTTCCACAAGAGCTTCACTCACAACACAAGTGAGTTTTGAGCCAAGCCATCACTAGTGACCGAGCTTAATGCTTCTGACTTAGATTCAAGTTATGACTTTGAGTCAAAACCCGATGAATGACAAAGGAATGGAGATTATTGATGTGGAGCCCAGTGCCACCATCATCACTACCAAGATCCAAAAGGGTGAGTAGAAGAGATCATGAGCCTAAAGATCCAAAGGATCTCTTCTGCTCACAGGTGTGGGTGAAGGTTTCTTCGTTGTAGTTCATTGTCGACAGCAGGAGTCAAAAGAACCTCATTTCGGTAGAGGTAGTGAAGTGGCTAGGCCTACTGACCATGACACACCCGCAGTTGTACACCATTGGGTGGCTTCACCAAGGATGGCATATCCATGTTAGCTAGAAGTGTCATCTTCCATACAACATCAAGCCCTTCATAGATGAGGTATTGTGTGATGTTACTCCTCTTAAATTTTGTGATGTATTATTAAGATAACCATACTTGTGTAAGTGACAAATTATGTATGAGTCTAGGCGTTGCACTATTATTATTACTTTTGGAAATAAGTTGTACAGAATATCGGAGGTAGAACTGCCTACCGCCATCTCTTTGATCACTGTGAAGAAATGTAATAAGATCATTTCCCAAACTGAGAAATTTGCTTTCTTTATTATTCACCCTCAGGCAAGAAGAATATTGTGGCCACGACCTCCACGTAGGACTCCTCCGCACGACAACAACAAATGGACAAGGTCGTGAAGGGGTATAGGGACATCTTCACCTCACCGACAAGGGTATCTCTACCCTGTCATGTCAAAAAATCCATTGATCTGACCCCAGACGCGCTGCTACCAAATGGATCGGTCTATCGACACTTTGTTCTAGAGAACCATGAAATTAAGAGGTAGATTCAAGAACTATTGCAGAAAGGTCACATCAGGCCAACCTCATAACCTTGTGGGAGTCTAATCATGTTGGTATCGAAGAAGGACGGAATTGGAGACTCTGTATCAACTATCGAGTGTTGAACAAGATCACTATCTCGAATAGGTATCTAATCCCATATATTGATGACCTTCTGGACTAGTTCAAGGGGGAAAAATATTTCAGCAAGATTCACTTGAAGTCTGGTTATTACTGGGTACCAATCAAACCCTTCGATGTGTGGAAGACTACCTTCAAATCCAAGGAGGGCCTTTTCAAACGACTGGTCATACCTTTTGGGTTGACAAATCCCCCCCGCAACCTTCATGAGACTGATGGATGACATCTTAATACCCTTCACCAACTCATTCGTGATGGTGTATTTGGATGACATCATGATCTTCAACTAGAGTTGGGAAGAGCGCCTCCACCATATTTGATAGGTCCTCCAAGCTCTGCGACAACACAAGTTGTGCGCCAATTTTGAGAAAGTCACTTTTGGTATAACCCAGGTTCAATATTTTGGGTACATCATTGATGAGCGGGGTGTGCATGTAGACCCAAACAAGATACAAGGCATTCAGGATTAGCCAGCCCCAACCACTCTAACAGAGCTCTAAATCTTTCTAGTTCTTGCCAATTTCTACCACAGGTTCGTGTTGGGGTTCTCTCATATCACTTGGCCTTTAAGTCCATTCACCAAGGGAAGAGAAAAATAAAATTTATTTTGGTCTAAATCCAAACAGAATGTGTTTACTGAGTTGAAGCATCGATTTTTCTCTGTACCAGTTCTCACATTACCAAACCTACAAAAACTATTTGAGATTGAGATAGATGCCTACGACTATGCTATTGGTACAATTCTTACTCAGCAGGGGCATCCAATAGCATATCACAATGAGACACTTTCAGACACAGTTTGGAAGTATCCCACCTATGACAAAGAGATGTATTCCATTATGTAGGTCTACCAACAATGGAAGCAATACATTATGGGGAAGGAAATGGTCATCCACACAAACCACCGACCCCTGAAGTTCATACAAACACAAGGGAAGTTGTAGTACGATCACCATCAGAAATGATCCACATACGTACAACAGTTCCATTTGAACATTAAGTACAAGAATGGAAACACCAATAATTTTCTAGACTGCCTTAGTCGATTAATGATCATGGTGTTGACCAGTGTGCTTGACTCTTGTGGGCAAGAGACTTCGAGGTGGTTGCATATTTACAAGAGTGATCCAAAATTTGGCAACAAATACCAGATGCTCCTAGAAGGAAAGCAAGTTCCAAATTTTCACCTCTAGGATGCACTGTTATGCCACCTAGGACACCTTTTTGTTTCTTCAAGAGAGCATGCCAAAATTATTTGGGAGGTGCACTACAGTCAGGTCACTAGACATTTCGGAGCAATGAAAATAGTCACGTAGTGTTGTAGAACTATTTTTATTGGCCGAATCTATGACAAGATGTTGGGAAGTACATCAGATGTTGCATTTCCTGTGTCATTGCTAAACCAACCATCAAGAAGCAAGGTCTATACACTACACTGCCTAATCTTAGTCGACCTTGGGAATCCATATCCATGGATTACATGTTGGGTCTTCCTTCTATTAAGCATAGAAATGATTGCGTTTTCGTGGTCATCGACAGATTCTCTAAGATCTCCATTCTAGCAGCCTACAAGAAGAGTATCATAGTTGAAGCCACTGCTAAGCTCTTCTTTGAACAAGTGTGGGTACACTTTAGGATCCCATATTCCATTATCTCATATCGGGACAACGGGTTCCTAAGTACATTTTGGTCAAGTCTATGGTCAATGTTGGATACCAAGCTCATTAAGTACATGACTTTCCACCCCCAAACTGATGGATAAACAAAGGCTGTCAATAGGATGATCGTACACATTTTGTACATGTACAAATCGAAGCATCCATGCACATGGCATGAAATCCTTCCCTATGTCCAACATATATAAAACATATCTATCCATAGCTCAATTGCCCATAGCCCCTTTTAAGTGGCATTGCGATTGTAGCCACTAAGTCCCATTGATGTATTCATACGATTTGCAGCTACTCATGTAGATTTGGCTCATGTCTAGTATGAAGTTGAAAGGGCTAACAACTTCATTGAATCTACTAACAGGTTCATGACATATTGGATAGAGTGGACAGAGCCAATGTTAAGTACAAGCAGTGACATGATCAACATTGGGTGACACACAATTTCTAGGTGGGCGACAAAGTTTGGGTACATTTGCTGAAGGAGCACCTCGTTGGGCCTCACCACAAGCTTCGTTTGCTCTGATATGGGTCATACACCATCATTAAGGTTGTAGGGGACAATTCCTTTGAGCTCAATATTGCACCATTCCTTGTCATGAACCCAGTGTTCAATGTGGACCGTCTCCAACCATATTTTCCACCATTACTAGACACATATGGCATTGCAAAAAAACTCACCCGAACATAGTTAAACCAATACTGCATGTTACAAGCCACAACTAATTGGATCGTGGACACACATATAAAGAACACTTGCCAACAGAGGGTCCATCTATATCGAGTTGTCAAAGCACGCCAACTCCTTCACCGAAGCAAGTGGTTCAATAGGGACTAGGTTCAACAAAACTTTCCTCACCTCATGGAGGCTTTGCACGCAATGGGGGTTATTTCTTCCTTAGGAGGTAGGACTAATCCAGGTGGATATTGGTAGCCACCTAACTATTCCACCTAGACCTCCAGTTGGTTTCATGAGTTTCCTTGTTTATAGCAACATTTACTATTTTTAGTAGCTTTTCGGGTCGTGAACTTCCGGAGTAGTTTTGACCCCCTAAAAGGAATTTTTTTGAGGTCCACAACATGCCCATATCTAGGCACAAATCCTATAGTACTCAAATATATATTTCCAACAAGGTATCATATGTGCCAAACAAAGATAATATGACCAAGTTACAACCTTGGTAAGTTGCCTTCCCAACTAACCCCAACAGGGCCACAAACTCTTGGTGTTCCATCTCCTAGGGTTAGGGTCTTGGTTGTTTAGGTTTTCATTTGTTGTTAAATAATAAAAATGCCCTTGATCCTCACTGTAACATAGTTCATAGGCATGTATTTGCCACATCTCTTCATAGAGATAAGCTACCATCGCCCGAGCTACTTTATTTCCATTCTGTATGTAAGCATATTTAAGTTCTTGATATTAATGAAACAATGTGTTATCTCTACTGCATCTCTATATTTATGGCTATATTTGTATTCGATTGCATTCTTTTTTAAGTTCGGACAACCTGACCATATGCATATGGTCTTCTCGTAACAACTTGTTGATAATTCTACCCAATGCTCCCTTTCCTGGAACTGCAACCTCATGAGTTGCAACAAACCCTATATAATAGCAAGTCTTCCCTTCTTGTTACACGATAAATCACTAATCCTCTCTCCTCTAAGCTCTATATTTTGTCATATTCTTGGTTCTCTGCTCTAGAACCAATTGAGCACTCCTTGCTCTAGGTTGCTGCAAATATTCTCACCTTCCTTTGTTGCTACCTGCACAAAAATAAAGACCATACACTTACCAAACCTCAACATACTTGTACCTCCTTGTGTAGCTTCTCCTCCACATTACACACATGAATTTCTCCTGCTATGATAACACCTAATGAAAATGGTTTCTAGGGTCCATAAATTCCAGTTTTTTCTTGAATACGATCTTGGACCTATAGGTTATTGGTCCACAAACATAACTCATTCTAGTTTTCAACTTGGCTCATCATCACCTTTATCCTTTGACCTATTATAATAACAAAAAATATGTAGTGAAGATTCAATAGGCTAAATGTAGGTTGCGAGGACTTCGGCTCTTCTCGAGTGTCAAAATCCTTATCACCAAATTCAAACTGAAACAGATTTCCAATGCTCAAAGCTACAATAAACAAAATATTATAAATGAATCTCCCTCAACTATGAAGTACCTGGTATCAATTTTAACCAAGGTGAGTGGCGGCTCAATATGTAATAGCTAATTTTCAAATTAACAAGAAATAGTCACATTCATAGGAATTCACCTCTTAACTATAGAGCATGCAGAGATCAAATTAAATTTCATTCTTCAAACCAAGATTCACACCCATAATTATGAAGGAGCTAAACTTTAATAATTTAACCACAATATTATTACATGGCACCTCTTGGCTGCTTGGCGAGCCTAATCTCAAATCTAATGGTCACTCCATCTACATTCACATGCTTACATTTTAATGACCTAGCACAAAATCATGGATTATTCTAGATCCATGATTCTCTCAACTTCATGCTTTAAATAACAATTTCGAGCCAACCGACACCAAACATGACCCTTAAGGTCTCTATTTCATACTTGAAACAATGATTTGGTTCCAATAAGTAACAATACAATATGGTTAGATAAGGAAATTGTGTCCCCCTTTGACAACTACAAATTCCATAAACTCATTTTCAATGGTTTCTCATAGGACAGTAGATTCTCTAGCATCAATACTGTATCGATTTGTGTTTATAATTCTCCATAAGAAGTATTTTCTACTAGTCATAAGTGTCATAGTACACAGATGGTAGTGTTCCCCTAAGGAGGATGAGTTTTTAACAACCCCTAGTTTATTTTCCATGTAAATAAGACCAAGGTCCTGGGACACATATTCCAAGTTGAATGGTGGGCATCATTTGTGGTTTATTAATTGCTATGGAAATTATTAAAGGAATTGGAAAAGGAAAAGAAGCAATAAATGACATTTAATTAAGTAAATAAAGGAAAATGGAAGAAAATGAAGGTGGAGAGACACAAATATGCATGCAAGGGAAATTAGAGAGAAAATGAAGGAAAATGAAAGAAAAAGGAAAAAGGAAAGGAAGAGACATGAGACATCAATGATAAAAATACATCAGAGAAATAATTCACAACATTTGGCTCTCTTCTTCCACTCTTACACACTTAGAGTATTCTTGGAGCATCGTGGCATTCACTTGGACTGAGAGAGAAGCAAGCAAGCAAGCAAGTAAAGGAATTCTGGAGGCAGCGGAAAGAAGGTTAGATTTCTAGCTATAGTAGGATTACATTGTAGATAACAGGTTTCATGTGTGATTTCCTTACAGAGATTTAGATGCAAGGTACATGCATGAGGTTATTTGGTTACTTTGTTGTCATTTCCATGGGATTTTCCTAGATTGTTAGTAGTTTCATCTTTGCCTTGTCATTTCATGGATAATCATGATGTAGTGGGTTCTTTGTTTTGATTAATATTTGGATGGCCAGTAGACTTAGATCCTCATTGAGGTTGTCTTGAGAAAATTCCCAAGGGTTAAGGGAAAATATGAGCTCTCTCCTAGAACTCTTGATGGGTGGGTGGAGATAGGAAAATTCCTTTGGAACTGGTGAAGGAATTCAAAGGCATCCAAGCTTGTTTTGGCATTAGTGATTTGTAGACATGTTTAAGTGAAATCACTATGGTTTAGAGTTGAGGTGTTTTGGCCTCTAGAAGCCCTGGTTGGTTATATTTTAGTTTAACCCATATGATCACACATTCATGCTTAGAATAAGGAATGGGGGTGATTTTCTGAAAGAGATAATTGGTTTAGTCGAATCTATGGTCAGGTGGTACATGGAAGTCCTTGACTTGGTTGGATTTTTCATATGTTAATAAAATTATTTTTCTTATTGTGATCAATGACCCCATTTACTAGTTAGTATGTTAATCTAATGGTTGGTTTTTCATGGATTATATTTTGGTTTTATACTAGTTATAGGAATGGTTGAATGATGCGTTCTTGCTATGGATCTTGTTCATGTTTTGATACATTACTGAATGGTTAATGTATTCTTGGGATAAAAATTGTTTTTATAGCTATCTTGAGAGGGAATTGAGCCTTCTTGATGATTCTCTAATGAAGTTGAGAAGATCAATGATCAGATATGCATTCATGACTTGTAGCTTATATATTTATTATATGTTTGAAGAAATGTTTATCATGTGTTTGGCATGTCCTCAGAAATATATAACATTACTATTGATTGTTTAGACATTATTATCCTATATCTAATTCTGGAAGGTTTTGAGTTGTTATGTTCAGGTGCCTATAGGCTAGCCTTGAAAAAGTGGCACCAATCTCACAATCACACCCTTTGAACTGGAGAAACTCAGTTGAAACCACATGGAAAGAGGCTCATGCATGAAATTGAAGCCTTCCAACTACATACATAGTGTGTCAAGCCTATGGCTGTGGTCCAAATCTTGAGAAGTGAAAGTTTCAGCTCAAGGATTGATCACTAGTGGATGTTGGCAGAAACCTTGGTGATTTTATGTCCCTGAGGAGTGGCAATATGTTTCTGATTAGTAGAGTTCAATTCCATAATTGGAACTTCGAGGTCTAGTCAAGTCATAGTAACTCTCAACTCATGTTTACCTGAAGAGATTGTAAAAGGGGGTAAATGTGGGGTGGGGTGGTTGCAATTATCACCTATGTTGGAGTCACGATTTTTGTTACACCAAAACCCATAGGTGTTAGTAAGCGAACACATCGCCAGAGTTAATGAACTCATGTGAGGTGGTCAAGCCATACCGGGAAACACACATGGATAGTTGGATTATCCAATGCCAAAAAATCTCCCCACTGTGCAAGTCAAGTGCGATTTGAACTCGAAAGTTGGATCTGATACCACTTGTTGGAATCATGATTACCGTTACACCAAAACCCGTAGGTGTTAGTAAATGAACATATTTCCAGAGTTAATGGATCCATGAGAGGAAGTTAAGCCATGTCACAAAAAACATTGAGAGAGATGGATTATCCAATGCCCTACAACCTTTTTGTACCTTATCAACAAACCCATCAATTTCTTCATCACAATCATCATCCAAGTACCACACATCAAAAGTAGTATTTTCTACTCTACTCATTCAAATGCATCAATAATTTCAATTATAGATAATGGATCTAAAGGATTCATTGGATGGGATCACAAAATTTACATAATTTTACCTTAAGTTATAGCCTTAGACACTGTAACTATTACATCCATTGAATGTAAAAATGTGGAGGAAATTATCACTTCATTATTTCTCCTCTGTGTTTCTTTTTCAATTTATTTACTAGTGTCCAACTCTATAGTGAGGGAAACCTCAGTGGAAGCTTGATTGCACCATAAAGAAGGCAAGGAGGCGAAGGATGATGCCTTAATGGCTAAGTCAATGGAGTACATGCTTCACTAGTTGTTTATCATCATTTATTTTAAGCTTCATACCATTGCAAATGATTTTCAAATACACCAAATTTGTCCCTCTCTTGTACACCCACTAGTTTTAAATTATAACATACAACAATTCTTTGAATTCCATACTTGTTGCACTACAATATCTACCTTGTATTTAACTCATTTTGAAGCTCCAATTTGAAGAACAATGAAAATTATTTGATGTAACTCAACTTTCATTTTATCCATATCATGATTCCCATAGTAATTTTTCTTTAATAGTCCTTAGTATCATAGACCACTCAATACCCTCTTTTGCATCAAATATTTTGTCTCTACAAATTTACTTATACACAGTTTCTTTTGAAAACTTTTGGACCAAATCCAAGCATTCGTGGTAGTGAATATGAATTTAATATGTGCACAACGTACAATAAATAATTATTTTCAAATCCACTCATAAATAACCTATTTCTCTCATATGAATTGTTGGCTTCAATTTCCTACAAAAAATATACAATGAATATGAAGCAATGGACATAGAGAGTTTATAGTCAAGAAACCTCCAAATGAGAAATTTTATCAAATAAATCATTCCCATGTGGATTTCTATTATAAAATTATTCTCTTTATATCATAATAGGTGTCTATAATAGTTGTGTCATAACTAGATGCTTAACTCAACCATAGGAATAACTATCTCCACAATAATCCCTTCAAGCATCTCTCAAATTCCCGTTAAATGTCTCATTGATGATCTCCCATTTAGCGGATAATGAATGTCCATATTTTTATTCTTGTGGTGACTCGTGTTTTAGAATGGCATTGATTTTGAGGGTTGCTCCTGGAATAGGCTGAACCTTCTCCTTGAAGATGATTAAAATGGCCTCCATTTTCCATTTTGTATCTAACCCGTTTGCCTCTTGGTTTTGGTGCCTTAGCATGTGATAACAAGAGATTGGGGCCTAATGTCCTTTTCCTATTGAATTCTCTCCAAAATAGAGTTTAGATGATAGTCTTGTGATGTTAGATTGAAGATAAGAGAGCCTATAATTACTACCAAGTATTCGATCATTGTTAGTTTTGAGGAATTGATATATTATGCAAGTTTTAGTTTTGGAATTAAAGTGTATTCTTTTGTTATATTATTGGTTTCTACTATGAGAATGCATGCACAAGAATGCAATTTTTTTCCCCTTGCAATTATGAATAGCCCCCTCACCTACCATCCCCATAAAATAAGTAAAATAATTAGGAGGTAAATTAACCATTCATTTTAAATTAAATATGATGATGACAATGTTGATGATTAATGCCCCCTATGGCAAAAAATGGTCTATAAGGCCTAGAGGGTAAGAGATTATTTTGAATTATTTATATTTATATTTCCTTTCTCAAAAGGAATTAAGAGGAGAATTTCAGCATCACCCTATATTTATAGAGTTAAAAAGTCAAGAATATTGGTAGTGTGATGAATATTTTGAGAATTATATCTGATGTGAGTATATTTCCTATAATCTAAGAGAAATTTATTTTCATACTCAACCTTCCATTTGTCGCATAGATGGAAAACTCTTTCAACCCATGGTGTTTTGGAAATTGTCTAATTACTAGTTACACTATGGAGCCTGTGAGAATTTTTCTTATTTTAGTAATGTTTTCTTTCTTCTTTACACTAGCCAAGACAACGATATTTTTTATTTGTAAGATTTGGGTTGATCACCTCCTTATAATATATTACCTCCTTTTCCCCTCTAACTCAACTAAATATGTATACTTAAACTTTGATGTAATAATATTTTTAATAATATCCTTATTCCATAGAATGATCTCCTCCTTTATCACCCAATGGAATAGATAAGACTAAGCAACATTATCCCTTCCCTACTTGAGCTAAACATGGTGGTTTTAGTTGGAGCAAGATTTTTTTTTAGGAAACCTCTTGTCTTCCATGTTGTTTATCCTCCTTTGATACATAAGATAACTAGTCATAGCCATGCTTTCAGTGGGAGAAATGATTGATTCGATGACGAGCATAGAATAGAGTGAATTTCCTTTAACCATAAGTTTGTATGTTATAAATTTCTTTTAGATTTGTTTTATATTCCTCCATGCCTCTCCAGAGATGCTACAACCCCACATCTCACATCCATATAACTTAATACATGTGACAAGAGTCTCAAAGAGGAATTTATTTTTGTCCAATATCAAAATATATGCTAACTTGCAACTCTTTTCAAGGGCATAATAAGTTGTCCAACCTCCATTTATCATTTGCCTAAGGCTATAATTCCAATTTACTTGTGATGGTTGTCAATTACCAAATATTTGTATGAAGGAACTTCCTCCAAGTTGTTGTTTTAATATATCAAAGTTTCATATGTGACCTTTTTGGGCTTCCTTATCATGAATTTTGTTTGGTTAGCATTAATACTTATAACCATCTTGGCATAGAAACCTTTAAGGTTTCCAAGTATCTTATTAAGGTTGTATTGAATCGTATCCAAAAGAACAATATCATCATCATAAAGGAAAAAAGTAATGACTATACTAGTGAACATGTGATGAACACAAATTTTTTCTTCCAAATACACTTCTATCTTATCAATGTATACCAAAAATGGGAGGGTACAAAAGACACCCTTGTTACTTTTGACAAACCTTCCTTGATCCTAAGCTTGGAAATTATGTTCTGATACAACCTTGTCACAACGCCACTCAGCTCAAGAGGAACTATTATTTCCTCTAATCTTTTCTATAGGTTCATCCTTGGAACAATATCAATTTTTTTTCTAAATTCAATGAAATAACAAAATAGATCATTTTTATTATCATGATACTTATCTAGAATGATATTGATAATAATAAGATGATCCACAATTGAATGACATCTCTAAAATCTAGCTTAGTCATTAATTATTTTTCATGGATTTCTAGCCATAGGTTAAATTTAACAGTTACACAAATCAAGATTCGGTTGAAAATTAAAACACTAAGATCTAAGTGTAGCATTTACCACTGTAGATCACCTGATAATGAAATAAACTAAAGCAAAATACTTTATCTACTTCTACAAAAAAACTTGCGGAACCTTAATCGATTTTGAGCAAGATCAAATAGAACACATATAATAGAGAACGAAAAGCAATCACACATGAACACAGAAGAATACTCTAGGGAAAGCCACAACGAAAAACCCCGATCTTTGTATTATCATACAAGTGGAAATATGTCTGGATTACACAAAGCTTTAGCTCACAAGCTATCCAACTCACAGAGTAAATAGACACAACATATGCCTTCCTCCAATTCTCCAAGCCTCCTATTTTTTTGCGCAGTTTCTCCTGGGGTCCAATGCTGCTACCTGTGTGAATTGGCCTCATCACACACTCATCAAACTTAGAAGTAACTGCGCAATCTCCAAGAAATGAATTCCTTCTGCATGCAAGAGATATCCTCAATGGAGTATTCCTGCAACTGATAGTACATTGTCCCATCATCTAATCTCAACTGGATCTCTGACTGAACTGACATGCATGAGTTATTTATGAGAGAATATTCAGTTATCTGAAGTGCAGCAGTTACATGCATGCATGCATTAACTAACTGAACTCACGATCAGTTCCATAAACTGTTGGAGCTAATCTAACTGGACATAACTCAGTTAACTGAACTATCTAATTACAACTCAAAGTACAACTCATCTTGATCTCCTTAATCAAGGGATAGCTTCCTCAATCAAAGGGGAAACTGTTGCATGTCTTCACATAGACTTCATGTTTTATTTTCTACAACTAATTAACTGAAGATGAATTATTTAATTATTTTACAAATAACTACTAAGATTAAATTCAAATTTTAATTCTCAATTTTAGTTTAGGGACTAACTAAAATTGGAATGTATCTCGAAATTCTATTTATAGCAATGTTATTTTTAGCACTTCTATTTTTAGCATTTCTTGTTGCTATTTTCAGCACTCCCTCTCAACAAGAAAGGGATTATCAGTCACCCTAATCTTGTCTCTGTGGAACTCGAACTTGCATTTTGACAATGCCTTAGTCAAAATATTTGCATCATGTTCCTCAGTCGAAACATACAGTAACAACATGATCCTCTTCACCACACAGTCTCGAAGATGATGATACCGGATATCTATGTGCTTGGACCTATCATGAAATACTGGATTCTCAAAGAGTTTGATACAACTCTGATTATTGCAATAGATCACATTTGGATCCATCCTCTGACCAAATAATCTCACTAGAATCTTCCGCATCCAAATGGCCTCTCATGCTGTCTGATTGGCAGCCATGTATTCAGCCTCTGCTGAGCTAAGTGCAACCGACCTCTGTTTCCTGCTGTACCAAGAAATTGCAATTGAACCAAGGTTAAAGATTCCTTCAGAAGTGCTCTTCCAGTCTAATGGATTCCCTGCCGAATCTGCATCTGTGAAGCCCTCAAGCTTCACTCCCTCTGTTCGTCTATACCACAATCCATGCTGAGATGTGCCTCTGAGGTATCTCAGTACATGCTTCGCTACCTTCCAAAACAACTTAGTAGGTTGAACCATAGCTTGACTCAGTTGGTTCACTGCAAAGCACAAATCTGGTCATGTGTTCACTAGAAACATCAATGAACCCACAAGCTGACGATAAACAGTAGCAGTTACTACCTCACCTGAAGTAGCATCCTCCTTCCTCCAGTTACTAGCTAGAGGAGTCTGCATGGGCTTGCACTTCTCCATGTGGAATCACCTGAGTATCTCATTGGCATACTTTCCTTGAGACACAAATACTTCCCCATCTTTCTGCCACACTTCCATGCCTAGAAAGTAGTGCATAAGACCCATGTCTTTCATCTTGAACTCTCTTGCAAGATCCTCCTTGCAAGACTTGATTAGCTGATCATCACCTGTCAAAATCAGATCATCTGCATAAAGAACAATGATCAATGGCTTACCTTATACCATGATGTGGTAAAGGTTCGCATCTGCTTCACTCTTGGTGAAGCCCAACCTGGTGAAATAGCTGTTGATCCTGGTGTACCAAGCACGAGGTGCTTGCTTCAACCTGTACAAAGCCCTCTTGAGTCGACACACATGTGACTCACGATTGAAGGTCTCAAAACATTATGGCTGCTCAATGTACACCTATTCCTCAATCTTCCCATTGAGGAACGTAGTCTTCACATCCATCTGATGGATCTTCCAACCCATCTGAGATGATAGTACCAACATCGATCTGATAGATGAGTACCTTGCTACAGGAGCAAAATTCTCATCGTAGTCGATCCCGTCGACCTGTGAGAAACCACTTACAGCAAACCTTGCCTTATGTTTCTCAACACTGCCATGAACTGCCTGCTTCACCTTGTAACGCCATCGGGAACTCACCACTGACTTGTCCTGAGGTCTTGGGACAACATCCTAAACATAGTTCCAAACGATGGAGTCATACCCCTCCACCATAGCATCAACCAAGACTGGTTTCTACACTGCTTCCTCAAATGAAGAAGGTTCGATCTCTACACACTCCCCAACTAAGGCCATGTAACTAGTGTACCGCTCGGGTGACCTCCTCTGTCTACGCTAAGAATATGGATGTCCGACATTCTCTCACGCATCCAACATCAACCTGTCAACTTCCCTTGAGTGTTTTCGCCCATCTCTGGAAGACTCAGCATGAGTGGATGTCTCCACTCCTGGATCTGCATGTTGTTGCTCGACATTAGTTTGAGGCTTCTCCTCCTTTGGAACCAAAAGTTCCTCCTCTGCATGCAACTTGAGCACCCTCTCAAGGGACACTCGCATGGGTTTCTGCTCGTCGAAATTCAGATCTCTGTGTACCACTGTCCTCTGAATGGTAGGCAAGAACACCCGATAGTTGTTGGGTGTATTAGTGTACCCCACAAGTATCCCCAACTCATCTATTGGATCTAGCTTCTTTAGGCATATTTGGTCACATAGAAATAAACCGATGATCCAAAGATCATGAAGTGACTCACATATGGTCGCTTCCCAGAAAAGGCTTCCATTGGTGTCTTCATCCCCAGTATACGGTGTGGGCTTCTCTTCTGCAAGTATACTCTTGTATTACATGCCTTAGCCCACAAATGAAGTGGTAGGCTTTGGTCATGCAACATTGCTCAAGCTACTCCCACAATCGATCTGTTCTCCGTTTCAGCCACCCCATTCTTTTGTGGGTTATGGGATGTCATCAACTCTCGTTTAATTCCTTCTGCTGCACAGAAGTCCTTAAATTGTTGGGAGACATACTCTCCACCATTGTCGCTACGCAGGGCCCTTATTTTCTTTCCAGATTCTTTCTCTGCCAAGGCTTTAAACTCACAAAACCTTAAGAAGGTCTGATCCTTCTTCTACATAAAGTAGATCCAACATCTACAAGAAAAAGCATTGATAAAAATAACATAGTAGCCTTGTTTAGTGGTGGAGGTTGTAGAGAATGGTCCACACACATATGTATGAATTTTCTCCAAGATTGCTCTAGCTCTATTGTCTCAATCCTGAAAGGAAGATTTCACATACTTACCCAAGGTACAACCTTTGCATGTATCCGTCTGCTCAAGTTTTCCCTTGGGAAGTCTAGTAGAAATTTGTTGCATGATCTTCAAGGCCCCATGGTGCAAGTGGCCTAATCTTCTATGCCATAGCTCGCTAACATCTTGGCTCTGCACCAACTCAGCTTTGGAATTCAATGCAGCATAGTCGTCTACCTCCAGCTTGTAGACATTCTTTACTCGAATCCCAATCCTCTTAGTCTGTCAAGTGTTGATATGCCTCAGGAATACCTTTCCTTTACTAAATACTACATCATAGCCTTTGTCTTCCAGCATAGAGACAAACACAAGATTCTTCTTCAAACCCAGTACATACTTTACATCAGTTGGGGTGAGAGGAGCTCCATGCTCCCTCTGAAACACAACTGTACCTTCACCTGAAACACCATACTTTCCATCATCGCCCATCTCGATGTGCATCTGGAGATCCTTCTCCTCCAAGGTACTGAATAGATTCTTGTCAGCGAACATGTGGAAAGGGGCTCCACTGTCCAGGTACCAAACACATCCCACCATGGATGAAACCATGCATGCGATGAGAGAGAAATCCAATTCGAACTGTGAGGCCATTGCCTCACCATCTGATCCCTTCTTGGATTTCTTCTATGGACAATTCATAGCATAATGGCCCACCTCATGACAATGGAAGCATATCACTTTCGATTTGTCAAACTTCTTCCCACCATGGGAAGAACTGGATTTGGAATGGGATGCCTTG
Source organism: Pinus tabuliformis (assembly GCA_031772625.1). Taxonomy (NCBI): domain Eukaryota; kingdom Viridiplantae; phylum Streptophyta; class Pinopsida; order Pinales; family Pinaceae; genus Pinus; species Pinus tabuliformis. The sequence goes on from CM062815.1 coordinate 483,681,975, forward strand.
CCTTTCCCTTTCCTCGCCTTACTTTCTAAGGCTAGATTTTTTTCATCATCTTACTTTGATGAAGATCCATCTCTCGTGCTTCTTCTTATCTCCTCCTACATTAGATCTTACTAAAGTCGTTCCCAATCTAGTAGTTTCTCTCTTCCATTTACCAAGTTTTGGTAGCTATGCCAGCTCTTAGGAACACTGAGGAGAGCAAGACTCACCATGTCATCATTGGCTGTCATGATCCCTACACTTCCAAGCTCATCCCTGCAGGTGGTGAGCTTGTTCAGATATGTAGAGATCATGTCACCCTTTCACACTTGATTTTTCGAAGCTTGTCTTTCAGCGCCAGCTTCCTCTGATTGTTATTGTTCTAATATAGATCATTTAATGTTTTCCACATTGAAAATGGTGTCTCCTTCCCATGGAGACTCGAGACAATGTGGTCTCGAACTCCCTCCAAGAGGATTCTCCTCACTCTAGCCACACATTTCTTCCATTCCACCAATTATTGGGCATTAGCTGCTGTTGACTTGGGGACTTCTTGATCAATGAAGTCCTTTAGACCACTGTCCTCTAACACTGCTTCCATGTGATCCTTCTAGGCTATATAATTCTAGCTGCCATCAAGGGCATACTCGAGTCTTAAATCATTGAATGCCATTGGTGAAATTTGAGATGTGATAAGAATTCGAATTCTATAATTAGGAACTTCAAACTTCTTCCTTCTTCCTTCTTTGTATTCTTTTCGTCACTTTGATAACCTGGTTCCGATACCATGTAGAATTTCCCACTGTAGGTCACCTGGTAATGCAATATATTAAAGCAAAATACTTGATCTATTTCTACAAACAAACTTGCAGAAGCTTAATCAATTTTGAGCAAGATCAAATAGAAGACATATAACAGAAAATGAGAAAGCAATCACACATGAACATAGAAGAAACTCTGGGGAAAGCCACAACTAAAACCCTCGATCTCTCTATTATCATACAAGTGGAAATATGTCCGGATTACACAAAGATTTAGCTCACAATCTATCCAACTCTTAGTACAATCCCTCAATACAGCTCACAGACTGAATAGACACAATATATGCCTTCCTCGAAGCCTCCTATTTCCTTGCACAGTTTCTCTTGGGGTCCAATGCTACCACCTGTGTGAATTGGTCTCATCACACACTCATCAAACTTAGAAGTAACTACGCAATCTCCAAGAAATGAATTCATTCTGAATACAAGATATATCCTCAATGGAATATTCCTGCAATTAATAGTAAGTTGTCCCATCATCTGATCTCAACTAGGTCTCTGAATGAACTGACATGCATGAATTATTTATGAGAGAATATTCAGTTATCTGAAGTGCAACAATTACATGCATGCATGCATTAGCTAACTGAACTCACAATCAGTTCCACAAACTATTGGAACTAATCTAACTGGACTTAACTTAGTTAACTGAGCTAACTAATTACAACTCAAAGTACAACTCATCCTGATCTCCTTAATCAAGGGATAACTTCTTCAGTCAAAGGGGAAACTGTTGCATGTCTTCACATAGACTTCATGTTTGATTTCTACAACTAATTAACTTAAGATGAATTAATTAATTATTTTACAAACAACTGCTAAGATCAAATTCGAATTTTAATTCTCAATTTTAGTTTAGGGACTAACTAAAATTGGAATGTATCCCTAAATGCTATTTATAGCATTGCTATTTTTAGCACTTCTATTTTTAGCATTTCTTGTTGCTATTTTCAACACTAAGAGTGGAAGAACTCTCAATCATCTAACATTGTATCTAACAACGCAGAGTGACAACTCGGAGAGTTCTTCTCAAAGGAAACACCTTATGACGTAACTATAATTACAAAATAAAAATAATTAGAGCTATATATATGTATATATATGGAGAGCTCAAATATTTTTTATTATTTACATTTAAATTTAAATTTATTTTTTTAATAAAATATATAATAAATTTGTCCATATTTGAATAAATGTAAAAGGTACAATTTCCATTTAAACTATGATGAATTTATTTATGTTCCTATATTAAATAGAAATAAAAAATCAAATAAAGTAAAATTATTAAAAAAATAAAGAAAATACAATTATGAAAAATAAAAAATTAAAAGATGAAGAAATTTCAATTTTATATAACCTAATATTAAGAGATAACATAAATTCACTTGATATTATATATATCAAATATAATATTAAACCTTTTTAATATAGAAATATAAATTTATGTATTTTTATTTTGAAATAATTTATTTTGTTAATATAAAAAGTTTGGAAAATTATAGTATGGTTTTTTTATATGTTTTTAGTTTTCCAGGGTAAACTATCTCTTATAACATTTATGAAATTGTTGTGCTACTTGATGAAATAGTGATGAAATAGTCACAACTGTGTATATACAAAGTTACCTATTCCACTAAGTGGAATGTACTAGTGGTCACTATTAAAAAATAATATAGAATTTTTATATTATTAAAATACAATAGAAAACATAACATTATAATGTTGGAAAAATTAAAATCATAAACTTAAATTAAAATAAAATAAAGTCCTTAAATGCTAAAAACAGAAATTTTCATAAATTTAAATTTTAAATACCAAAAAATAAAACTAATATTTAAAAATATAAAATTTAAATAAATTTGTAAAGAAAAAATAAATAAATGAAAATATAGCAATTACCTCTCACGTAAAACTCAAATTATACAAAAATCTGATCAACATACATACATAGAAATTTCAATGAATCCAAAGCATTTTGGAGACTAGGAGAACCGATTATGCAATTCCAACTAGTATTCAAAAGGTCATTTTATAATTAAAAAGAGCTATGACATATATAGAGAACTATGAAGAAAAGTGTCATTAATAACATAGGTGTCGCTTATAATGAATGATGTGATGTTGAGATCGGAGATTAAAACTACTCTGAACCCTAGCTAATGGGGTCTCTAAAATGCTTATTAATAAACACTTCTTGTTTAGAGCAATTTGACCTTTTGATATAAAATTACTCAGAATGAAAATACTATCATATTTATATTCCACTATTTTGAGCACAAGTGAAGTAAAGATAATCCCGTCGTGTCAGAAAAATCAATATGTTTTGAGGATCAAATTGTTTCACGTCAATGACTCCTCCATTTCAGTTCAACGTCTTCTCGATTTGGTTAAAGGTGTCTTACAAGAAGAAAACGAGTACCATCGCTGATATTTGGAAGCATCCCTCGGCTAACCAAAGAGACAGACCAACCTCCTTTCTCAATAATCCACCACGCGCCTGCATTCATGCTGCTGAGTTGCCCCACAATTAAAATATGATCCTCAAAACACTGCCACAGATAGAATGAAAGGATGTTTGTCTTTTCAATTACTAGCAGCACCAAACAAAGTGGCTTTCCCCACCACATCTCTCTCTTCAACCACACCTCAACAAGAAGAATCCATCTGTTACACTTGTCCCTTCTCACTACGTACAAATCATTGTGAAGGGACGACGACACCAACTCCACATTGTCAAGCCTAGCATTGAATTCATGCTGCGAGTATATTTAACGCATCAGGAAGGATGTCAACCATTCTCTTATCTTAGATCCATTATAGGTTTTGCCTTCAACCCGTGCTCCTGAAAAGGAACTGTTACTGGGAGCTTTGTCTGGTTCTTGGAGCCACCTACAATCAAAGGAATTAATCATAGATTCATGAGCTCTAAAACTCTCAAAGTCGAAACACACGAAAAACTAATCTCTCTGGAGCCAAATGCTCTATCATCTAATACCCAAAGTCTAGTTGACCCTCATCCTTATCGCCCACAAACACCACATATCCTCCCATTCCACCTGAGAAAATGTTTCAGTTCAAACACATTGTGAGGAAGTGCACCCACTGGGAGATCAAATTCCATAGCCCATCTTCCACTTTTAACATCGAACACCTCAACCCCAAGCATTGTTGTAGGTCACGGGATGTAGTGGACCATCCGTAAGGGAAATGGAAGCAGTGGCAGCAAACTCATGAACTTTACAAACATCCTGCTCCTTGGCTCACCCTCCATGACGAAAATGGAATCGAGAAAGAGGGTTTCATAATTATACATTATGAGCTCATTCGATTTCCATTTACCTCATTGTTGGTAGCAGTCCATTTCCATGGTGTTCTTATGAGAAGTATTGGTCCCTCCATTGAAGCACAATACAAAAGATCCATTCACAGGAATTTTTGAATTCTTGTGCCACTATTCAATCGTGTTCAACTTCGGTTGGCTTCCTTCGTACACAAGCAAGCGTTTTATATCCTCTGTATTCTCGATGGAAACATCACCATGTATGAGAAATTGCACTTGCAACAATTTCCCCACAAACAATGCTTCGAATGGGGTTTTCCTTCAGAAGCTGGAGAAGGGGATAAGGGTCAAGACGAGAGGCTCGCTGAATAACTTTAACAACTGGGAGGGATGAATTTCTTATCGGTGAAGTATCTGTTTATGGGTTATAATAAATATCAACAAGTTGAATGGTTGCACAAATCAAGATTTAGTTGAGAGCTAAAGTAGTGGGATCTAAGGGTGAAAGAAAGTTGAATCGTATAGCATTAGATCTAATAGTGTAAAAGAGTGCAAAGTGGAAGTCGAGGGAGTTCTTCCCAAATGAAATGTCTTGCGACATAAAAATACATAAACATAATTTTTTTTTAAATATATAATATTTAATAATTAAATATGAAACAAAAAATGAGAAGAATTAATTAAAGGGAGTGATAAAAGAAAAAAGTTGTAAATAAATTAAATGTGCAAATACTTAAAATTTAAATAAATTTAATATATTATTTAAAACTATAAAAAGAATAGAGTAATTATTTTCTAATTTAATTAAAAAATATTAATATTAAAATTATATTTAATTAATAAAAATTTTATAATAAAATTTTAGTTTTATTAATACATGAAACTAAAATACTAAAAAGTAGAAAAATATACTTGTTTTCAAAATTTTGTAACCTTAATAATAGAATCATCAAATAATAGACAAATAAACACAAGAAAACTAGCAAGTCAATCATATGTAGATAAAAATGCATCGTGACTAAATTTGTATAATAAAATCCAAAAAAATAGTTTCTTCAAGGATACATACCTCAACCCACTCAAAATAGCCAATAGTCACACCACCAACATTTGCATATATGTCTGGTAGTATCATAAAACCTTTCTTGTATAGAATCTAAAATGCATGTCAAGCATCCAATATCACATAAAAGAGTTGAATTTTAACAAGGCTGAGAGAAGTCAAATTTGATCTGTATGTAAAAACTTGAAGATTTTTAACAATTTGCAAGTTAAATTTATATGTGTTTTCGATAGAGGATTAGTTTACTATATATCTAAGCAAGTAAATTTTAAACACAATTTACAGCCAAACAGAATAAGCATATCTGAAACACAACACAAAGCATGATAAAGGAGTTTATCCCTCTCCTAGGCTACATCTCGTGGTCCAGTTTCCAATGCAGTGCCTATTTCATTAGAATGCTCAAAAGTGTGTTTACATGCATTTACGAAGCTCAAACAATAGAACTAATGTCTCTAATGGATCCAACATTGTCAAAAACCACCATTTTGGTTCTTTCTTCACCTCATTTGACCAAAAATTGAGTAAGTTATGAATCTTTGAAGTTCTTACAACATTCTACAGCTAATCATCCTCCAATTCAGCCTAAACCTGACTTGATTGCCACAAATTCGAAATCGGCACACAATTCTTGCCTACACTCCCACCTGACAGGCGAAATTGTAGGACAACTAGTTCGCCCGTTAAACCCCCAGTTTTGAAAATCTAGGACACGTGGCATGCATATGACTGCTTAGGGGGCTAAGAATATAGAGCCTAACTCCGAGCCCCTTTTCTGCTACGATAAGGTCACATGGGCACACATATGTCCTGGGGCTAGCCCACTTTGCACCTACACTCCTAGCTTTATGGTCACCATATGTCCTTAAGGTTGGCCCCCAGCCAAACATTATCTGCTCGTGGTTCTATTGGTTAGCTCTGGCGTATGCTTTGGGAGGCGTTGTGACCATTGGGCTGGGGCTATGCCCTAGCCATTGGTCCCGCCCATCAGTTCCAAGGGCACAGGGACCAAGGTTGGGGCTTAGCCCCGACCCCAACTGCCAACATAAAAAAACATTATAATTTAATTGCCACCCAAATCCTTTGATTCTTAAGAAACAATTCACATGGCGCGTTGGTGTTTGCTGACAAGTCGCAGGTTCGATTCTTCGGAGTTCAGTTTGGACCCAAACTTTTTTTTACACAACCAATAGGAGGCCATGTTGCAACTAGGGATTGGCCCACATGGCATCTCTTGATTGATCCACCCAATCACACTTGAACCAATAACAAGCCACCAAACAAACCAATGAAAAAATGCCACTTGCCCTCATCCCATTCGCTGATGGGAGGCACAATCACCTTGTTTGATCATTTCCCAGTTAGTGAATGGACTACTAACTGGGCATCCATGCAAACTCATTTTTAAAATTTTAGTTGTTTAGCAAATCGACTAGAACACGATATCAGGAGCATCCAATGTCGATTTTGAGTGAAATGATTTGCGTTGGATTCAGATCACCAAGATCTATCCAATCGTATAGGATTTTGAACATTTTTTTATCACTTTGAATTTTGAACATTAATTTGATCCACCAGATCACGCCTCCCCATTGGAAGCTTTTGGACCTCCAAAATATTTTTATCAGTCAACAAATAGATGATCGAACAACTCTCTCACCCTTCCATTCTCAATCCACTGAACTTTTCTTGAATTTTTCACTTTAATATTTTCATGAAAGTACATCACTTTCCATGATTTTGGAGTCCTGGACTTTCTGTCAATGATAACATATTTATGCAATTTTTCAAGACAAGCAAAACAAAAAACTGCATTTGAAGGAATATGCACATTCCCTCTTCGGTATTCAATCAATGGAAACTTAAAAAATTTGAAGTTCCTTTCACCTTGAACACTATCATCATGATGATGCTTAGCATGACTAACCTTGCACTTGGCTAGACTCTTTACCAAATGTGATTGCCATCACCATGCACCATCCTTCTTCAAATCCAAAACATTTTGAAACCCACAAGAAGATGTTTTGGGACCAATGTCCTCTTTGTCAAAGAGCCTTTGAATTTGCTTTTTGACCTCTGCATGCCTTAACACTGGCATCTTGTTCACACCAATGTTCAACAACAATGCATACTGCTGAAAATTCACTTCATTTTGTTTACCTCTTTTAGGAGGAAACTTGTAAGACTCCTAAAACATCTTATCACATGAATTAGAAACCTCAATGAAATCAGTTTTTAAACTTGATTCATATCCTTGAAAGGCTTTATATTCCTCAACATCTTCATTTTTTATCATTAACATTGCAAAGTTCTGACTAGCATTAACAATCCTCGTCATTTATCCCACATTTAGAAAAAATGCATTCAACTTCTTAATGTGTGCTCTAACAATGTACTCATTCCCATTCTTGAAGAAATGATATGGGCTTCTCAAAACAATACCACATATATCAATTGGAATTACGTCAAGTTCAACCTCATCAAGAAATTTTACAGCAATTGCAAACCTAAGTATGCGTTTCTTTGTCACCTGCAATTTTGCATTCTCACATACGCAACCTAAAGGATATGGTTTAGGATGAGGAATGGTTTCTAAATTCAACTTCTTGACAATGTCTTCTAAGATAATATTTCCTTTTGAACCACTATCAAACATTGTATCTATCTTGGTATGTTTTGAAATGACTCTAATGTGGAAAAGCTCTATTCTTGTTTTTCCATCTTGAGTTTCATTGAGACAATTTGAAGAACTAGTACTTGCAATGTCCTTACCTTTGAAACCCATGTTTGTGATATTTATTTCATTTCTAGAATCAGAACCTAAATCATGTTGTGTAGTTGCAATTGTCTTCTCTTTTTCCTTGTTTTTAAAATTTTTAAGTCTAATCTCTGGATGAGGTTTCCAATAATGATCTTCATCATGGCCCCCTTTGGAAAAATGTTTGCATGTAAGTTTCTTTCTCCATATTGATGGTAGCATTATTCTTTCATTTTCCTTTTAACGTAACCTTTCCTTTTTCTGCAGACTCAAAGGAACTCTGACTAGTTTCTTCAGAAACATTTTTCCCTCTTGCCTCTAAATGAGTTTCCTGTACACAAACTTCAACTAGTTTTTTAGGGTTAAACATGAGAATGATATGTCTCCAGTAACTATGCAATCCTCTAATGTATTTGAGAAAAGTATCTGGAGAAGGAAAATATATGCCCAAAATAAAAGCCCTTTTTCTAAATTCTTGAGTATAGCTTTGAAAATTTTCCCTGTTAGCTTGTCTAAATTTTTGCCAATCCATAATAACTTTTTTCATTTATGCTAATGGATAAATCTGTATTCTTATTGCAACAACAAAATAATTCCAAGAGGATAAAACCTTAACATGTTTCTCCATGTCCTCTTGACTTTTGGCTTCCCACCAAATTAGTTTCGCACCTCCAATCTAAGAGAAGCAAGTTGAATCTTGGTTTCATTATCTTTGATTCTTTGTATCCTGCAATACACTTCAATATGATGAATACAATTATTTAATCTCTCTGCATTTACTTCTCAATTGTACATAGGCAATTGCAACTTAATATAAATCTTTAGCAAGGGTGTTTTACTATGACCCCTTGGGGGATTCAGAGGCCTTTGTGAAAGGGTAGAAGTAGTTGAAGATGAGGATGGAGGTGAGGGCAGTGGTTTGTCACCATTCCCTCTATTCCCTTTTGGAGGCTTGTATCCTTTTCCTCAATCTCCTTTTGGAGGCTTTGATCTGTCTCCATATGGTCAGGAATTATTCTCCTCATACAGAACATTAACGATCTCAGACATATCAAAGAATGTTTTTTCTGAAAGTTATCTTATCTTCAGACATCCATTCAGGACCTTGTTCATGTGCCATGAATATTAAAGCTTAGGTGTGTTTGTTCTCCTTGAAACAATTTGAGATCTTGGCTCCACAAGTTCTTCTTCTCGTCTTTTGAGCTTCAACCTTGTAAGCATCAGAAAAATACTTGTAAACAAATAAAATATTCACAATAACCTATTGCTCTGATACCAAAATGATGTGTATGTGAAAACTTGAAGATTTGTAACAATTTGCAAGTTAAATTTATGTCTTGTGGGTAGAGGATTAGTTTATTAAACACATAAACAAGTAAATTTTAAGCATAATTCATAGCCAAATAGAATAAGTATATCTAAAACACATAACTCAAAACATGATAATGGAGTTCACCCCTCTCCTCGGCTACATTTCCTAGTCCAACTTCCAATGCAAGGTCTCTTTCATTAAAATTATCAAAAGTGTGTTTACATGATTTTACATAGTTTAAGCAAAATAATTGATGTCTCCAATGGATCCAACATTGTCAAAAAATCCCATTTTGGTTCTTTCCGCACCTCATTTGGCCAAAAATTGAGTAAGTTATGACTATTTCAAGTTTTTACTCCATTCTACAGTGAATCATCCTCCAATTCGGCCTAAACCTTGCTTGAGCACCCCAAACCCAAAATCGGTGTGCATTTCTGCCCTACACTCCTGCATGATGGATGAAATTGTAGGACAATTAGTCTCCCAACTAAGCCTCCAGTTCTGAAAATCTGGGTCACGTGGCATGCATATGACCGTATAGGGGGTCGAGAATCTAGGGCCCAACTCCAAGCCCCTTTTCCATTGTGGTAAGGTCACATGGGCGCACATATGTCCTAGGGATGGCCCCCTCCACACCCACGCTCCTGGTTTTATGGCCATCGTATGGCCTTGGGGATAGCCCCCTTGGGCTGACCCACATCCAACATTATCCACCCGCGGTTCTATTATTTTTCTCCTCTGTATGGTTTGCAAGGCATCATGAATGAGGGGCTAGGGCTAAGCTCTGGCCCTTGGTCTCGCTCCTTGGTTCCAAGGGCACAAGGACCAGGGCTGGGGCTTAGCCCTGACCCCAACCGCCAACATAAAAAAGCAGTATAATTTAAAAGCCACCTGAATCCTTTAACCATTAAGAAATAATTTGCATGGCGTGTTGGTGTTTGTTGCTAGGTCGCAGTTTCAGTTCTTCGTACGTCAGTTCGGACCCAATTTTTTTTTACATGACCAATAGGAGGCCACGTGGCAACCAGGGATTGGCCCACATGGCATCTCCTCATTGGTCCACCCAATCACACTTGAACAAAAAAAACACCACCAAATGAACCAATGAAAACATGCCAAGTTTCCTCATCCCATTAGTTGATGGGAAGCATAGTCCCCCTATCCAATCATTTCCCATTCAACGTACAGACTGTCAACTGGGAATCCCTAGAAACTCATTTTTAAAATTTTAGTTGTTTAGGAAATCGATCAGAACATGATATGAGGAGCATCTGATATCGATTTGAGTAAAAACGAGTTGCCTTGGATTCAAATCGCTAAGGTCTATCCAATCGTACAGGTTGCGAGCATTTTCGAGCACTTTGAATTTTGAGCATTAATTTGATCCACCAGATCAAAATTACTCCAAAAGCTCTACAACTTTGACTGCTAGTCTAATTCACCTCGCCAGCGTTTGGATTTGTGGGATAATTGGCTTCCTCTATAATGAATTTTTCCTTTACTTCACTAGCGTTCTCCTTGTGAACAATATAAAATTACTAAATTAACATCTTCAACTTTGAAAAAAAACAATAATTATGGAAAGCATGTATAAAAACTAATCCTCAACAAAATAGCCTATGCAATGCCATACATTTTCAATTGAATTTAAAAGTACTTTCAAATCCCTGTCAACTTCCAAATTCCTAATAGTTCCCAAAATGTCAATGGCTGCTACAATTTCTCCACCCTTTTCATAGATAAGTTCCACTGCCCAAGAATCGACATTTTCAAAACAGTGAAAAGGACTTTTGGTTCAAAAATAATTTATTTCAATATGTAAAGGTTCCAATCCCCTCAAACAGATGTTATTGCCATATTTACGCAACCAATTTCATTTCATTTAGTGTCCATAAATAACCGTGAAGTCAAAAGCATGGAATGAGTTCGTTTGATGCAATTATTGAAAGAGGTAATTTCAACGAAAGGAATGCATGATGGGATTTTTTTAATGCAACTAGACTTACATTCACAATAAAGGCTGAAGAGAAAAATAATATACCTTGATTACAAAACGTTGACATATTTTGCTTTTACCGTACTCAAACAAGAAAGCTTTTGTTGCATACATAACATCTCTACTAATTGCAGCATCCCTGCCAAGGGATCCACCTAGATCCTACCCATCAAAAAAACTACAGGAACATTCTTTAGTGTATAAAAAGACTTTTAAATGTAGCCTGTCAATTGCAAGCAATCGGTAAACTCTTCATTTTAATAATTATGATTGAAGTTGGCTGAGTGTCCAAAATTACCCCGAAAGTTTACAAATTCTTCCCTTCTTCCGATGACTATTCTCATTAAGCTTTTGTTTTGAATGACAAAAGGTTGCAGCTGCGAATGAAGAACTCCCCAAGATCTCCGAATTTGATCCTAGGGAGAAACAATAACGTGACAAATTCTCTTGGAAAAATTGCATGTTTCATTCGCAAGGAACCTAGAATTAAGAGATGTGACACACTCTCATTCATATATTGCACCTACGAATTAGCATTGCCTCGAAGGCACTCTAAAACTTTCGACCATGTTATGAAATGCAACAGCTACTGGAGTTAATTTACTTGACTATTCTCCACTAACGCTCTACTTCATTTTATTTTACTGGTAAAACATTCAGAAATGCAACAAATGCCTGGAAAATTTTAATTAATATCTTGAACAATGAAATTCACGATTTTGACAACTACATCACGAGGCAGTGGCAAGCTTAGCAGACTTCCATTAAATTTTCTAGCTAAAAGGGCACAACATTTGGGCAAGAAAATGATTTGCTAAAGCTTTCCCTGAAAATAGGTAGAGAGTGGTAACCTTTTGGCGGGCGAACGATCTGACAAAAATTTACTCGAAAAAAGGTAAATAACAGTAATATCTAGATGACAAATCAATGATCTATGAAAGTTTTAGTTCAAGAAATGTTAAAGAACACATTTTGCACTAGTAAATTATCTAATGAACCAGATGTTGCGACCACCATCAACAACCTACAACAAAATTCAGTTAAAAACAATGGAACAAAGATTTCGAAATAACACTCAACAAACTCAAGAAGAAGAAAAAGAAAAGAATTATGAGCTTAAAATACCTTCCAAATAATCCTCCCTTGCACAATTGCAAATATGAAATTTCGCTTCGTTGAATCTAAGTTTTTGATAAGCTAACAAGTGTGGGATTGTTATCACAACATGAAATTTTAGCATGAAGCCTTAGAAGAAGAATGGAGTGAGTATTGGAAATAATAATCCCAACCACCGCCTTAACACGCTGATAAACACCATGCTTGCTTAGTCAACCACTGCACGGTTGCTATTTTGTTTGCAGATAGAAGGACATAAGTCAAAACAGAGGTTAGAGCAGACCATTCCACAACACATTAGAGAAGTTAAGGCATTTAATGAAGTTAATTAAATAGATATGGGAAAAAATTCATTCCACCACTGTTTCCCACACTCCACAACACCTACAAGTTCAGAAAATCATTTACTACGTAAAATCACCCATGTTGCATATTAAATATTTTCTTTGTCACGTAATTAATGTCAAATTCCTATGTTAGGATAAATATGCAAGTAAAGGTCATTTGTAATGTTGGGCATGTTGGGCAAGTTAGAGAATGAGAGTCTGTGAGTTAGTGAGGCGAAAATCGTGGAGGAAATATTGGTGGGCGTGTGAAAACTATTTTTATGGAGTTTTACAGAAGTTTACTATGTGACCCAGTAATGCTTAAATCGCAGTAAGTTTGTCGTGTTTTTTTCACTTGGAGCTGCAGCCTCTATTTATCACTTGAATGTAATTTCTTTATGTTTTGACATATAATATAAAGTGTTGTGTTTTTTTCACTTGGAGCTGCAGCCTCCATTTATCACTTGAATGTAATTTCTTTATGTTTTGACATATAATATAAAGTGTGGTCAGTTGCATTATGGTTTTAATCTTACACAAGTAAATTTCTGTAACCTCTTTTATTTTACTCTTGTTTTGTCATGGGTGAACTTTCTGTTTTAATTAAGTCCATATGTGGTTGCGATATCCTCACCATAACCTAAGATTTATTTTTCCGAAGTTGACTTTGCTTACTTTGCCACAACCGAGAGCTCCTTTGCCCTCGTGAAATTTTTGACCTTGTTTAATTTTTCTAACATGGTATTAGAGTGGATTAAATATTTTTAGTGTAAAAACAAGTGTTTTTACTAGAAACTAAAAATTGTTTTGAAGGAAAATTGTTTTTAGCATATTTACTAGTAGGTAGAAAGTTTTTATCTCATTCCGAAATGGAAAAATAAAGCACAAGCTTGACTAATCCTTAAATACCTCGGTTTAATGGCAAAAATTATGATTATTAGGCTATTACAATGAAGGCCTTGCTTTCGTCTCAAGACATTTGAGATTTGGTGGAAAATGGTTTTCCAGAACCAGCAGATGCAACAACATACAATGCCTTGTCTCAAGCATAAAAAGATTTGTTAAAGGACAATAGGAATAAGGATTCAAAAGCCCTATTCTATATTTTCCAAGCACTTCATAAAATTATTTTCCCAATGGTTGCAACAACAACAAAGTCCAAGCAAGCATGGGACACCCTCCAGACAGCCTACCAAGGCATAGAAAAAGACAACAAAACTGCAAATGCTGAGAAGAGATTTTGAAACACTCTATATGAAAGACTATAAGAATGTAGACTCATTTTTTACACATGTAATTGGGCTAGTTACTCAAATCAGGTCTCATGGTGAGACACTTGAAAAAAGGAGAATAGTTGAGAAAGTTTTGAGAAGTTTTCCAACAAGGTTTGATGCCATTGTTGTGGCCATAGAAGAAACAATGGATCCCTCACAGTTCTCAGTGGATAAGCTTCATGCATCACTAATTTCTCATGAACATAGACTAAATAGAGCAACAACCTCCTCATTTGAGCATGCCTTCAAGACACAAGTTTCATTTGGTCAAGGTAGACAGAGGAAGATCATATGCTAGAGGAAGATGAAGAAGGCCACACAGAGGTGGAAGAAGCAAACCTTCAAGCTCAAGTGGAAGGGGTAGCAATCAAAATCTAAGTCAAGGCCCAAGCTAAAATCAAGCACAAAGTCGGAGGTATGATAAATCTCAAGTTCAATGTTATTACTATAAGAAGTATGGTAATTATGCAATTGAATGTAGAAAGAAGCAATATGACATTTGTAACAAACCAAGTGTAAATTTCACAAAAGGAAATCAGAATCATGATAACATGTTTTTAGCTTGTAATGTAGCACAAGAAAAACAAAGTGATATATGGTATCTAAATTCAGGGTGTAGCAACCATATGTCAGGGAACATAGAAATGTTTTCCAATCTAGATGAAAGTGTGAAATCTGAAGTGACATTAGGGACTGATAGCAAAGTCTCTGTCATGGAAAAAGGAAGAGTTAATATCTTAACAAAGAAGGGATAAAATATGTACATCTCAGATATTTATTGTCCTCGGTCTAAAGCATAACCTCATAAGCAATGGACAGCTCATGCAAAAGGGCTACAATGTCTTCTTCAAGAATGATGTATGCACAATTTTGGATAGGCCTCAAGCATACAATTGATTGCAAAGGTTTAGATGACAAACAATAGAATGTTTCCCCTAAAGATAAGATCAGATTTGAAAGAAGAAGGTGCACAAGCACAACTATCAATGAACTCACAAGAGGATGGAAGAAAAGAGGCAGCTATCACACAAGTGAACTATCAAGCAGAGGTCAAAGATGAAAACTGGTTATGGCATTTGAGATTTGGACATCTCAACTTTGGAGGTTTGAATTTGTTGCATAGGAAAGGCATGGTGAAGGGATTACCACTCATAGAAAAACCGGACAGCCTATGTGAAGGATGCATCTTGGGCAAGCAACATAGAGAGACATTTCCAGCAAGAAAGTCAGTAAGGGCAAAAGCACCCTTGGAGATTGTCCACTCAAATTTATGTGGACCAATGCAGACACCATCAATTGGTGGCAGCCATAATCTATTGACCTTCATAGATGACACATGGGTCTATCTCCTCAAACCAAAAAGTGAAGTGTTTGAGCACTTTCGCCAAACAAAGCTCTTGTTGAGAAGCAAAGAAGACACTACATCAAAGTCCTTAGGACTGACAGAGGTGGCGAATACATCTCAAATAAATTCCTTCAATTTTGCAAGGAGCATGAAATTCACAAGCAATTTACAACAAGATATACGCCTCAGCAAAATGGTGTGGTGGAAAGGAAGAATAGGACCATTATGGAAATGGCAAGGAGTATGTTGAAGAAAAAACATTTTCCAAATGATTATTGCGCTGAAGTTGTTGCTTGTGCAGCATATATCTTAAATAGATGTCCAACCAAAAGCATTCAAAACGTGGTTCCTGAAGAGGCATGGAGTGGATGAAAGCATAGCATCACTCACATGAGATTTTTTGGATGTGTGGCATATGCACATGTCCCGGATGTGTTGAGGAAGAATTTGGATAGCAAGGGAGAAAAATGCATATTTTTTGGATACAGTGATGAATCCAATCCATACAAGCTTTACAATCCATCAACCAAGAAGGTCATAATCAACAGAGATGTGTAATTCATAGAAGAGGAAGCATGGGATGGAAGTTTAGAGAAGACAGTCAATGTCAAAGCTTGTATACCACATGAGGACAAAGAGGAATTAACAACAACAAGTAACTCCTCAACAATGACTTCCCCTACTCCTATTCAAGCGCAACAAAGCAGGCAATAAGGAACACCATCAACAAATAATAGGACATCATCACACAGTCAAGCAAGTGCTTCTCCAAGCACGCCGCAAAGTGCAACACCAAGTGACATGTCAAACCCATCTTCAACAGGCACAAGAAGAGGAAAATTCAGAAATTTAAATGAAATTTATGAGCAAGATGAGGTTGATAGCAATGCCAGTTTGAATTCATTATTTTCTTTGTTTTTTCATGTCGATGACCCAAACCATTTTGAAGATGCAGTCAAAGATGGAAAATGGGTTGTGGCAATGGAGGAAGAAATAGAAGCAATAGAAAGGAATGACACATGGGAGTTAGTGAACCTTCCGCAAGGAAAAGAAGTCATTGGAGTGAAGTGGGTCTATAAGACCAAGAGAAATGTCGATGGGAAGATTGAAAGGCACAAAGCAAGGTTAGTTGTCAAAGGATACAAACAACAACATGGAAGAGATTATGAGGAGACGTTCACACTAGTCGTGAGAATGGAGATGGTGCATATAGTTGTGGCGATTGTCGCGCAACATAAATGGAAAGTGTATCAAATGGACTTAAAATCAACATTCTTAAATGGATTGATAAAAGAGGAAGTGCATGTTGTGCAACTGCCACATTATGAGGTAGAAGGCCAAGAAGACAAAGTGTATCCATTGAGGAAAGCTCTTTATGGGCTGAAGCAAGCACCACGTGCATTGTACAACAGGATAGATGCTTATTTGTTGGATAATGGTTTCAACAAGTGTGATGGTGAGCCTACTCTCTACATCAAAGATAATGACGGTAAGATTCTCACTATTTTCTTATATGTAGATGATTTAATTTTTACAGGCAGTGATGAATTTCTCATCGTTGATTTCAAACAAGTCATGAAGAATGAATTTGAAATGACTAACTTGGGGTTGCTAAGATATTTTTTGGGCATAGAAGTGAAGCAAAAAAAAAATCACATTTTTATCTCTCAAGTGAAGTATGTAGCAGACATTTTGGAGAGGTTTAAAATGTAGAACAACAAGATAGCACCAACTCCAACTGTCATGGGGTTGAAGTTGAGCAAAGAAGATTGCCGCAACAATGCCAATATGACATTATACAAAAGCATGATAGGCAGCTTGATGTATTTGATCGCCACTAGGCCAGATATAATGTATGCAGTGAGTTTGGTGTTGAGGCTCATGGAGACACCTAAGGAGACGCATTGGCAAGCAGCGAAATTGATTCTAAGGTATGTCAACGGGACAAAGTAGTATGGAGTTTTGTACACTGTAGCAAGTGATTTCAGGTTGGTTGGTTACACTGACAGCGATTGGGCAGGGAGTGTCGATGATAGAAAGAGCACATCAGGATATGTTTTTCATTTAGGTTCCGAAGCCATTTCATGGGCTTCCAAGATGTAGCCAATCATTTTGTTGTCAACAACAAAATATGAATATGTTGCCGCAACAACAACAACGTGTCAGACAGCCTAGATGAGAAGGATGTTCAGGGATATTCGTCGCGACCAGGAAGGAGTGGCAACTATTTTCTACGACAACACATCCGCAATTCCATTGTCAAAGAATTTGTTTTTTCACAAGAGGACCAAGCATATTGGTGCTAAATATCATTTTACTAGAGAGTTGATTAACAATGATGAAAATGTGTTGCAGCACTGCAGGTCACAGGAATAGTTTGTTGATATTTTCATAAAGCCATTGGCATGAGAAAGTTTTGTTTATCTTAGAGACAGTTTGGGAATTGTCAATTGTGGTAGTTGTGATTAAGGGGGAGTGTTGGAAATAATAATTCCAACCACCGCCTTAACACACTAACAAACACCATGTTTGCCCAGTCAACCACTACACAGTTGCGATTTTTTTTGCAAGCAAAAGGACAGAAGTTAGAACAGAAGTTCAGAGTGGACCATTCCGCAACACATCATAGAAGTTAAGGCATTTAATGAAGTTTATTAAATAGATATGGAAAACATTCATTCTGCAATTGTTGCCCACACTCCACAACACCTACAAGTTCAGAAAATCATTTACTATGTAAAATCGCCCATGTTGCGTATTAAATATTTTCTCTGTCATGTAATTAATGTCAAATTTGTATGTTAAGATAGATATGCAAGTAAAAGCCATTTGTAATGTTGGGCATGTTGGGCAAGTTAGAGAGCGAGATTCTGAGAGGTAGTGAGGAGAAAATTAGGGAGGAAATATTGGTGGGCACATGAAAACCACTTTTAGGGAGTTTTGCAAAAGTTTACTCCACAACCCAGTAATGTGTAAATCTCAGTAAGTTTGTTGTGTTTTTTTTTCACTTGGAGCTGCCGCCTCCATTTATCACAAGAATGTAATATCTTTATGTTTTGATATATAATATAAAGTGTGGTCAATTGTGTTATGGTTTTAATATTACACAAGTAAATTTGAGTAAATTTGGGCAATCTCTGCAACCTCCATTTATCACGTGAATGTAATTTCTTTATGTTTTGACATATAATATAAGGTGTGGTCAATTGCGTTATGGTTTTAGTATTACACAAGTAAATTTCGGCAATCTTCTCGGCAACTTAAAATTTACCTTTCCACAACTGAAGTTGACTTTGCCTACTTTGCTGCGACCAATTTTTGAGCTCCTTTGCCCTCCTGAAATTTAAATTTTCCTAACAACGACGATGATAAAATTTGACCAATACACACACAACATAGAAACACAAAAGAGGGCATTCAAAATCCATGTACGTAAATAAATATTGAAAAAAAAAATCTGGAAATTAGATTTGAACATTTCAATGGATTGTGTGTTTCTTGCTCTCCCACAACCTAAAGGGCCACTCCACATTTACAGTAAGTACATCGGTGACTAATAGCGTATGCAGTACATTCATACATTCAAGACTCTATAAGCATACAATGCTCACCTAAGGAATTTTGGTGGCCACGCTTGTCAAGGCAGAATGTTAGTTAGTTCATAGCTCGCGAAATTCATTATGGAGGTGTATTAGGGGGAATCTTAAATTTGGTGACAGGAGAATTAGGAAAATTGGGAAATCAGCTAAGTACTCGAAGCAAGCAATCCCGACCAATGATCAAATTGGAAGGGTTGTTCTTAATTTCATTTGGAAGGGTATATATTCATTTAACCCTTCAAATATGAAAGGTTATAAAAGAAGTTTCACTTCTAATGAGAGGTGTATATTAAATAAACTCTTCTTAAAAAAAATTCCAAAATGAAATAATGTCCTTCTAAATCTTTAAAATATTTAAAATTTAAAGAGTAGCTATAGTAAAACACTATAAAATCTCAATATAACTTAGTAAATAAGGAAAAATTTAGTAAACATGTGTTTCTTCTATTCATTTGATCATCTTCAAAAGTATTTGGACTTACATCATTGAAAATATAAATCTATTTGCCCAATGGAAATGGCTTACTAGTTTTCATTTGTTTCCATACATCATAATAGCATTCAAATCTACCTCATTTAGAGCATGAGGTGCACTAAGAGATAGAAACATTAACATATAGTGTCTCTAACGAAAGCCTTGCTCTATCATAGTTTTTTATCCTGTTTAATTTTTCGAATCCACTTTCACACACTGATGTGGTTGTTGGGATAATGAGAATAATGTGCCATAATTACATCAAATATGGAAAGCCTTCAAACCATTTAGGTTCATCTCCACATAGGTCCCTTCATACATATTATTTTTAGGGTATGATTTAGAAATAGTACAAATAAATTCATCCATTTCACCCAAACATCTAGTAGTATCCACAATAGATGATTCCACAATGCTACATTTTTCACATAAACAATATATGATTCCCCAATGCTACATTTTTCACATAAACATTTTGACCATCTTTTTGTTTGACAGTTTATATCATTCACTTCTTCATAATAATGTTGAGGAGTGAAAAACTTAGAAGCATTAAATACATGTAAATCTATGAATCTCCTATCTAAATATTCAATCACCTTTCAACAAAAGAATTTCGCAAAATAATATAATCATCTAGTGTCCCCGATATTTTCAAAATTGGAAAAATTTTAAACCTCAATGGATGCAAATGTATAATACCTATGTTATCTGCAAAATGGTTCCTCGTGCTTTAACTAAAAGAGAAGGCATCTTCACTGAACAGACACCAAAAATGCTTCCCAAAAATCGTTTAAAAAACATGCTAATAGAAACATCTAAAGTAGTGCCGATAAATGTAATATCAACATGATCCTCTTGGAACCTTTGGTTAAACTTATTTAATTCAACGAACACATTTGTATGTAGATGGATGCAAAATTTCACTTGAAATATTGTTTCCAACTCATACATTTTTTTCTCCCCTAACTCCCAATCCTTTAACAAAGAATGCATGAGTCTAACAAGTCTTTCCATGACCTTTCCTCTAGAGAGCCACCTAATTTGATGAATTTGTAAGACCTCTAACTTAGTGATTTGAAATGATTATATTAGCTCTTTCAATACTCCATGTCTTTTAGTTGATTTCCCAAGCCATGAATAAACTTTGTTTCCAAATTTGTCAATATATTGCAACTCTGGAAAATGAGACGAAGCCTCATTGGTCACTAATGCTTCCTTATGAGCTATGCAATGGATATCTAATAAATGAGGAGCATCTTGACAAAGTTTAGAAAATAAATCTTCATGAATACCCCTCATGGAAGATGCACCATCCAAACCAAAACCAACAAACTTCAACAAAGATAGATCCATTTCTACTAAAAGAGTTCTCACTACATCATACATACATTGAGTCATTCCATCCTTTATTTGAAGCAAACATATATCCAATTGGTGTTCCATAATTCAATCAGTGCTTTCATCAACTAAAATTGAGTAAAATGGGCTATGTAAAATCTCTTCTTTTAGTTTGTTCGAATACAACTCTTTAACAGTTTGAAGAAACTCTTTTCTTGATGTTGTATTTGTGTATGCAAAATATTCTTATCTTAGAAGCACGAGTGGACTTAAATTATACCTATTCAAGTCACATATTTAGTTATAAATTTATAAATATAAATCATGCATAGAAGCAAAATACATGTTTTAAATCAATAAGATAATTCTCTTCTTCCCAACATCTACCATTAGTATGACATGTTTAGTGATTGGAATATTACTTTGTTTGCTTTCTCCCTCCAAATGTTGTAAACAAAATTTAGAGCTTCTGATTTTGCATGGCCACTTAGACCACTAACTTGAAGAGTGGTACTTCCCTCTTTTGCAAATGGAGTATCTCTTTTAAATTTAACACATCAAGAACATTTTATCCTTTCATTACCATTACAATGTTTTGCAACATAAGCCCACGAAAATCTTGTATTCCATTTAGATTTGAATATTATTTTGCATTTTTTTGATGGGTTTTCTCTTTCAACAAGCTCTACACTATTTGATTCATCATATTAATGTAGATGAACATCAACTTCATTTTGAATATTACATGGTTGATTAGAATGTTGTGGAAGGCCAAATGCATCAATAATTGACAATTTCTTTTTATCCTTCTTTTGGCGACAAATAGGAAACATTTTTCAAGATTTACACCTATTAAATCAATAAAAACAATAGAATAAGTAAATTAATTAATTAAAAATCCCTTAGCAAGATCATGGCACACAAAATTCAACCTTAGCAAGATTCCATAGGATTTGACTACATATTTCTTGATAGGTTATCCATTACTTTGTTGAATTATGCTTTGTAACATTCAAGGAAACTTGTGGCTTTATGAGAGAGAAGAAACTCTTCATGAAAAATGGTACTTGGAAAATAAATCCGTATGGATTTAAGCAGCAAAGGAAAACAAGAAAGAGTTTGAATGAGAGTGGTATAGTTGTGGAGTCCAATACCCTTGGTATAAGATAGATATTCTTTTCATAGTTGGTAGATTCATATAATTATGACGATAAAAATTTCCACCATTAACAATGTTAATGCAAAACACAACTTCAACACCCATGCTTGGGATGGAAGGATTCAAGCAATTGCATTTAGGGTATTTGGCCACAATGTTGATTTCCTAGGGTGTGGATTCTATGGTGCACAAGATACATTGTGTGACCATGAAGGTTGTCATTACTTCAAGGAGTATTGTATTAAAGAATCCATAGAATGAAAAACCAAATGAAAATGAATATATAAGGAGGATAATGAAGAATACCTTACATTCTAGCGTCGAATGATAACTTTCCTTCTGTGGATGATGGGTTGCAATTCAAATGAAAATGGAAAAAATGGATGCAGGGAAAGAGCACTCAAGGATAATTGAGGAGGGACGAGAGCATGCACAAAATTGTTGAATGGGTATTCAATGCGCTCTGCCCACTGTGCTAGGTGTAATAATGCCATGACTGTTGCATGTCTCTTTGTTGTAGGTTACATCATGTCAGTGTAAGTTGGGGACCACAGGGAAATGTCCCCAAATCATGACATAACTAGTAACTCGTATGAGGTTGTCCGAACTGAGACTGGTCTCTTCTACGAAACTATCACTGGTCAAAGTGATTTATGTGTTTTTCAAGACTACAAACTCTCATAAAATTTAAAAAATATTGCCATATTAATAAAAATATTGCCCTTCTTTTCAAATATAGAAATTTAATCTAACCTTCGTGATTGACAAGTGATTTTGATAGTTTAAATTTTTTCGAAGGGTAATTGTTTTTTAGCCTTTCTAGGAAGGGCCACGAGCCCAAAGAAGGGCTAGGAAGGGTTCAAATTTGAACATTGGTCCCAACGCATCTGCAAATATAAATATTGGAACCAATTTGTGTGAACGACGTAGAACAGAGCTGACGACATCCCTCGGTGAAAATATAAATATTGGCAGCCAATTCGTCCAAACAAAATGGAACAGATCTGATGACATCACTCGGCCAATGTAGCTTGGTATGTGACGGGAGTATGATGCAGTTCAAAATTGATAAAATAAACTAATGTTAGCATTATAAAGACCATTTTTTTGTATACGAAACTCATTGTGGATCCTAATTGTCACTGCTGCAAACAATGAAAAAATAAACACAAATTTCAAAACTTAAAATATAAAAGACATTTATCTATAATAAAATTATTATTTTATATATTTAATTACTATAATGTTGATTAAAATTTTAAATAATAAATTATTATTTAAATATCAAATAATATTAAAATTCAAATATAAAATTTATTTATTTTTTAGTGAATTACAGGAGATGAAATTTAATCCTTGAGACAGTCTTGTCAATTTTGATGTTATTTCCCTATACACTAGCATCTCCATCAAGGATTCCCTTAATGTCATCTTTTGTGTTACTGATCCAGACATGATTAGTTGAGATTTGCCTCACTTCTACCTTTTTCTGTTTTGAAGGTAAGTTCTATGAACAAACTTGTGGGGTGGCCATGGGTTCTCCCCTATCCCCCATTGTTGCAAATCTGTTCATGGAAGACTTTGAATCCAAAGCCTTGTCTTCAGTTGCTTTTAAACCTAAGCTTTGGAAAATATTTGTTGATGACACATGCTCCATATGGCAACACGGGCCTGAGAAGTTAGATCGTTTTTTCAAGCATCTTAATAATTAGTCTGACTCCATAAAGTTCACTAACGTAGGAAGAACTGCCTAAAGGAAATTTCACTGGTTTTCAGAATAACATCATCGTGAACGTGTGGGTTATGGTCCACCTATACAAATCGGAAGTGTTTACATTGTGGGTTTAAACAAAAAAACACCACCAATCTCCTAACAGTTCTTTAACATATAATCCGCTAACAAACATCGGTCCCACCTGAATGGACAAGACGAGACCCCAAATAAAATAAACTCGCATCCATACACTTCTCGGGTCTGCTCAACAATTGAATAGCAACTGAACAACAACTAGTCCCACGTTGACTTTCCCTTTTTTGCACAGGAGCTTCAATCTACGCCATTGATCCTACCATTCAATCCGACGGTCTACGAACCTTCAACTAGCACGCATATTAACAAACACTCAACCCCCATAATTGAATGTGACGTAAACGTCTGAAAGTGAAATCGACGGCTGGGATTTAATGCGGGCCTTGAACCACGATTAAGGCATCCTTACACTCCTATCCCCCGCGGTCTATTCCTCCACCATTCTTATTTCAGCCTTAGTCACAATTCCTCTATTGATTACATTATATTCTCACTCTCTATCTATGCTCTCATACATCCTCAACTTTCATCTATTAAACCCCTTTTGTTAGGATAGGAACAAGAATTGAACTCTTGGTTCAGGAATAGAACTACACTACGGAAGTAGGAATTGAGCTTCTCCACAGAAAATGAATACCTTTCATCTTTAATTTAACATAGAGCTACGCAGGATTATTGCCTCCAATGTTAGTACGCGTACACATCTCCTTTATATCTGGGGAATATACCAGCCCAAACTAGATCAATTCAAAAATCCATTTTGGTCATTATACTTTTGATCAATTCGTATATGTACTTCCTATTGGTGTCAAATAGAGAATTATCATCTTGATTTATACTTCTGCGTTGATAACTTCAGCTCGACATCATAATCTTCTTCAATGAATATTTTCAGATCGAAAGGTTCGACTTATCACAATGGTCTTTCAAAATGATAGAATTGCTTCAACACGGAATATTAAAGGAGCTAATCTGTTATTCAAAACTTCAACAAGAATTCAATCAATCAACAATCATCCAAGATTAAATAACCTAATGAAAACTTTCTTTCATTAATCAAACTATATACATAAAATGCTTGGCCCAATTTCTACATTTGAAATGGCTGTCACACATTTCCTCAAACCCATCTCTGTCTTTTCCTCCATCGCTACTTCTCCCTATCCTCTTTATCCTCTCTATCCTCATACACAGGCTTACATTTATATAATTAATTACATAGTTCTGGATTATTCTAAATCCATGATTTTCTCTATATATTTCTCAACTAAATCCCTAAAATATCTTATCGCTCTTTTGACTCAACTAATTTCTATTCAAGGAGCTCATAATCCCTAACATATCTATACAACCCAACTCCTCTCATATTCTCAATTATAAGAGAATATTTATGTTGACACCTAATCTTCACGATTGGGGGAATTTTGTGTAAATAAATAAATTAGGAATGTGAACAGTCATCGGGAGATGAACTGAACAATCGCTCCTATTGTATATAACAATGACCTACCTATGGAATAATAGACGAATCAGTTATTTGTTTTGTGGAGTTATTGCCTGGCCTGACATGGTATCAGAGCCAGCTCCCTGTTTAGTCTTTATGTCTTTGTAACTCCTGATCTGCTCCATTGCTCTCCCTATAATTCTGTCTGCCATACCTGCGTTCTGTCTGCCACACCTGCGCTGCCCTGACATATTCTATTTATGGACTCTGAGCGTATTCAACTGAAGAGGGCGCAGAATCTCAGAAACTGTGCATAAATATTTCTATCCATAACGCGTGGCCCTCGCCTGTCCGTCAGTCGCACCATTATTGAATGTTGTTTTGACATTAACATGAACGCTGCTTTAATCAGTGGAGTTCAATGCCTTTGTTGCTTCTTCCTGTGATCCATTTCAAAGTTTCTTCTAATCCTTACGTTGTTTTGACATTAACGTGAATGCTGCTCTAATCAGTGGAGTTCAACGCCTTTGTTGCTTCTTCCTGTGATCCATATTGAATAAATGCAAAGTTTCTTCTAATCCTTGCGCTGCTCTTTTCATTCCACTGAAACGCTGACTATCATAGCGCAGAGATTAATGGTGAATTTGGTAGCGGCCCTTAATGGCACGATGACTACTATGGTCACACACAGAACCGAGACCTCGTTTTAAGTGGTGGCGCCGCCCGGTCGAGTTCTCCGGAATAGTGTTGAAATTCAAGTTATGATAGTATGTGCGTGTGTGTATTGTTACTTAATCGCCGGATCTTCTCAGGGCTTCTTCGGTTCCCTGCGAGCATCCCTTAATTTTTAATCAGAGTTCCAGGAGCCGAGTCCGAAATACGCTGGTAGTCTATCCCCTCATGCGCTGAGATCCAGAACGCAAGGGGGGCGCTCTTCTCTCTGAAACCCTGACGGAGATTTTAATTCCGGTGGCTGCCGTATATGGTAATAACGCTGTCCCATTTTTAACACAGCGTTTGAATTATTAACGCTGTTGAATTAATGTTTGAATGCGAATATCAACATTTATTGAATGTGTATTAAAGCTGTGGTTTGAATAATATTCACGCTGTTCGAGTATTAACGTGGTGCGCATCCGGGGAAAACATTGTGGGTATTAACGCTGTGCGCTGTGGGTTTATACATATGCCCGTCCAAGTCTGTGGTCCAGAGCATATATATTGAATGGTATATATTGACCAACATATATATATTGAATGGTTTTCATTTGAATGCGTTGAATGGAATATGAACTGAGTTTGTAGAATGGAATATGTTGGATGTATTATATGAGGATGCTTTTATAAACATTGGAGGGATTTGAAGAAACATAGTGCATAAAAGTATTTGAAATCTTTTTGCCCTTTTGAGTACAATTTCACTATATATCAGCAGAAGTATTTTTTCTATAGTTTTTTACATAATGCATTCAATCATCTCTATGGTAGGAATAGTTCTCACTGGCAAGGAGAACTATCCTGAATGGTCCCAGATGATAAAACACACCCTCATCTTCAATGAGTTGTGGAAAGGGGTGTGGAGAAGGGGACAATGACCCAGTATAGCCTACCTCAGACAAAGAGCTTGTCATTTGGGAAAACAAGAACAACAAAGCCTATGCATTAATCGCAGCATCTGTAAATGAAGAGGTGAGTCGCCATATTTCATCATATTCAACTGCCTTTGAAGCTTTACAAAAGCTGAAAGAACTCTATGACTCACATTCTGCACTTGAAGTTGTTCGGCTCTTGATTAAACTCTTCACTCTTGAACTGAAAAATAATGATCCTCTTGCTCTTGCATCTGAAGTAAAATCTATAATGCATGATATCAAATCCACTAAGGTTGAGCTGGAAATCCCTCTTATTGATTTTCTCAAGGCACTCTATCCTACTTACTCCAATTATCTTGAGTCTTTGCAAGCAAATGGAAATCTCAAAGATATAACCTTTGACTCTCTTGTGAAAAAGTTTGTTGAAAGAGAGAAAGCCTTTGGAAAGAAGACAACCCCTGAATCTTCTGAAGAGACTGTGTGCCTTGCTCATAAAGAAAAGCATCCTGCTAAAGATTCTACAAGAGGAAGAGGTGGACGAAGAGGAAGAGGAAGATATTTCAGAGGCAGGGGGGGTAGACATTCTCAAGGAGAAAAGGCATACTTACATTGCATTCGCTGCAAAAGAAATGGATCACATGATGCCTCTACATGCAAGCTACCATGGGACAAAATTGAGCAGAAAAGAAACCAACAGAAAGGTAAAACTGATGATACAGACAAAGGTAAAGCACCTGAATCCACTCACTATATTGAGGCACAATGTAACATTGGAGTAAATGAAGATTTGTTTAATGCTTCACTTGCTTCTTCAAAAAATGATTGGTTGCTTGATTCAGGAGCAACCTGTCACATGACTCATAGAAAAGATTTTTTTGAAGATTTCACTGATAATGATGATGGAGCAGTATACTTTGCAGATCAGTCAAAAATCAAGCCATCAGGGCTTGGCACAATCAGGCTTAAACTGCCTGGTCTTCCAGACTTTCTTCTGGATCATGTTCTATATCTCCCACAGCTGAAGAGAAACTTGTTGTCCTTGGTCCACATCTGCCAGCAAGGTCACTCCATTCATATGTTTGATGACAAACTTGAGGTAAGAAAAGCTTCTGACCACTCACTTGTCATGAGGGGAATAGAAGAAGAAAGGCTTCTCAAACTGCAAGGAACCTCTGCTCATGCACAACATTTCTCATATATTTCTCATCATGAAGAAGGTAGACTTCCATCAAGTTTATTATGGCATGCTAGATTTGGACATTTAAACTATGACAGTCTCTGCTTATTGAAGAAAAATGGTGTTGCTGGTTTGCCTACATTTCCTAGGAAACATAAGCAATGTGATGCTTGCATTCTAGGAAAGCATAGCAAATAGTCTTTTCATGATTCACATTCAAGAGCACATAGGAAGCTTGAACTCATTCATTCAAATTTATGTGGTCCAATGCCTGTTCCTTCTGCAAATGGAAATAAATATATCATGACATTTATTGATGATTAAACTAGAATGTGTTGGGTTTATTGAAGAACAAATATGATGCCTTTCAAACATTCAAGAATTTTCATAAATGGATTGAAAATGATGCACAATCTCATATTGGGTCTATTCGCACTGATAATGGAAAAGAATATACATCAAATGAATTTGAAAACTATCTTCGCCAACATGGGATCAAACATCAAACAACTGTGCCTTATAATCCACAACAGAATGGTGTAGCTGAAAGAATGAATAGAACAATCTTGAATATGGTACGATCCATGCTTTTCTTCAAAAAAGTAAAGATAATGTTTTGGGCTGATGCTGTTCTATGTGCTGCATATATAAAGAATAGATGTCCATCTAATGCTATATGAAACAAGACTCCTTATGAATTGTGGTATGGACATGTTCCTTCGGTAAAACATCTCAGGATCTTTGGTTCCACCTGTTATCATTTGATACCAAAGGTACATAGAAACAAACTTGGTGCTATAAGTCGTAAGTGTATCTTCCTGGGTTATTCAAACACCTCCAAAGCATACCGCCTCTATGATGAAGTAAATAAAAAGTTTGTTGTATCAAGAGATGTAATTTTTCTTGAATAATCCAAATCTGACAATGTTGTTGAGCGGCAGCTTGATCGCTTGGATAGATTCACAAAAACGAAATCATTTCAAGAATTTGATAATTAGATTCCACATCTTGAAGGGGGGATTCCTATACTAGATCAACATGTGGAATCTTCTTCTGAAGAACAATATCCCCTACATGAAACTCTAACAACGGATGATGCTTTAAGTGATGTAATTGATAGAATTGGGAGACTCAATCTTGATTCAGTCCCAACTCAATCAACAGAGTAGCCTGGACCATCTCAGAAAGGTCCCCCGAAGTGGCTGCCAAAGACACTTGAAAGTGTTCATCCTGATGAAATTGGAAAAACAGGAACCAGAAACTCAAACCAACAAAATGGAGGTGATGTAGATGACTCTAATTCACCTGTTGATATGGATGTTACTTATGATTGTGAATTGAACTTGTCTACAGATTTTGAACCAACTTCCTTCAAAGAAGCTGCTTCTCATGATGAATGCAAAGAAGCGATGCAAAAGGAGTATGATGCCCTCATAAAGAACAACACTTGGAAGCTGGTTGATCCTCCATTTGGAATCAAACCAATTGGCTGCAAGTGGGTCTACAAGAACAAGTACAAAGCTGATGGCTCACCTGACAAGCACAAAGCTAGGCTTGTGATAAAACGTTTTGCACAGAAGGAAGGGGTTGATTATGAGGAAACCTTTGCCCCCACAACAAAATGGGCCACCATCCGGACACTCTTTGCACTAGCAGCTCAAAACGGTTGGAAAGTTCATCAAATGGATGTAAAACTGCCTTCTTGAATGGAGATCTAAAGAGAATTTTTTTATGTCCCAGCCTGAAGGATTTGCTGTGAACATAAAGTATGAAAACTTGTGAAGTCCTTGTATGGCCTCAAACAAGCACCACGAGCCTGGTATGAAAAACTAACTGAGCATCTTCTGAAACTCAACTTCAATCATTTTGATCTTGATGATGCAACTTTATTTGTCAAGAAAGTTGGAAAAACAGTTGTATATCTTGTGGTATATGTAGATGATCTTTTAATGATAGGGAACAATGAAAGCTACATTGCATCCATAAAGAAGGAATTGGGGAAAAGTTTTGAAATGACTGATTTGGGCTATGTTCATTACTATCTTGGTATTGAAGTAACCCAACATCCAAAATCCACATTTCTTTCTCAAAAGAAATACATTGGAGATTTGTTAAACAGATTTGGCATGACAGAGTGCAATCCTCTTTCTACTCCAATGGAACAAAACTTAAAGCTCACATCTATTGAAGGAAAGGAATTTGAGGATGCAACAAAGTACAGACAGCTTGTAGGAAGTCTCATCTATCTCACTACTACCAGACCAGACATTTCATTTGTTGTTGGAATCCTCTCCAGGTTTATGAAAAATCCTTGTGAGGGACATTGGTCTGCTGCAAAAAGAGTTCTAAGGTACTTGAAGGGAACTCAAGACCTTGGAATCAAGTATACACAGGTGGATGAATTCAGCTTGATTGGATACTCTGATTCAGACTTCGATGGAGACAAAGAAACTGGGGTATCTACTTCAGGATATGCTATGAGTCTTGGATCAGGAGCTGTCTCCTGGAGATCACGCAAACAATCAATTCCAGCATATTCCACAACAGAAGCAGAATACGTGGCAGCAGCTGAAGCAACGAAAGAAATTGTGTGGCTTAGGAAAATTCTTGAAGATTTGTAGGTAAAACAAGTACAATCAACTCCACTCATGATTGACAACGCCTCTGCAATAAAGTTGGCCAAGAACCCAAAGTTCCATGATCGAACAAAGCATATCAATACTAAATATCATCTGATTCGACATCATGTTGAGGCCAAAACAATCCATCTCTGTCATTATTCCACAAATGAGCAAATTGCAGACATCTTCACTAAAGCACTTGGAAGCGAAAAGATTGAACGATTCAGAATGATGCTTGGACTCACGAACACCCCTTCAGATTAAGGGGGGGAATTTTGACACCTAATCTTCATGATTGGGGGAATTTTGTGTAAATAAATAAATTAGGAATATGAACAATCATCGGGAGATGAAGTGAACAATCACTCCTATTGTATATAACAATGACCTACCTATGGAATAATAGACGAATCAGTTATTTGTTTTGTGGAGTTACTGCCTGGCCTGACAATTTACAATAAACCACACACTCATATTTTTCTCTTAAAATGTACATAATTTATAAAATAATTAATAAAACGTCACCCCCTTAAATCAACCAACTAAACAATGAAATTTGAGCAGGATGCTCCTGCATCAGACTCCCCATGTAGAAAAGATTCCATAGACTCCTGTCTATGAGGTTTGTCACTTTTCTGTAATAATGTGATAGCCACAAGTCTTAGTGATTTTCTTCCTCTAGGATTCCAAACATTGTTTTGCCACCGATCTTTTAAAGTATCAACTCGATTCTGTAATTTTTCAAAGAATTCCTAGAATAGTATTTTTAGAGAATTATTGAACATGATTCTTGACTTTCCATGCCACAACATCTTTAACTCTGGAAATATAGACTTGTGAACCGTAAGTGGAAACTCGAATTCCCACTTTTCTGGTCTCTGAATTTTGAATGGGTTTCGAACTGGCTCTACATCACCACTTATAGTTTTATCAACTAACTCGGTAGTGCTGAAATTTATAAGAGCTAAATCTGAAAGCTCACCATCACCATCATCACTCACTTTGTCAACCGGATTCCTTTAGTTTTTACAGCAATTACTTCCACCAATTCCTCGAAGTAATTATTCTTTGTCAATTACTTCAATACGATTGATTTTTTCTGTAGTGCCTTCTCCTCCTTCCTTTGCGATTTCTCTAGTCTTATCTTCTTCGGCCTCTGGCTCTTTGTCTGCTACTTCCTTCTCCAATTGCGCTAGACACTCAACTTTATGTAATGAAGAATAATAAGGAACTTCTTCTTGATCACAAGTATATTCATTGACTGTCCCTATAGTAACAAATTTCTCATCCGATACTCCCCCTGCATTCATCAACAAATTATTAGTTTTAAAAATACAATACATCTCGCCCTCTTTTGATGCTTCAACCACCAATCTCCCATCATAGACCTTTTTGATTTCAGCAGATCCTCTTTCTTGTGACTCCATTCCTTTGAATCTCTCCTTCTCTAACAAATAAATATGAATTTTTTCAAGTGCTTTGAACTCGTTTATTATCGTGCCATTCCACTTATGTTGTAATAGCTTCCACTTGACCCATTTCTTCGTTCTCCATCTATATCTTCAGTCTTCATTTGTCTTTGTTTGTAGCCACTTCGTTAATATATCTACTTCTACTCTCATTACTGCCAAACTAATCTCGCACTCTTCATTCTGCTGCCAATTACTATACTCCCACAATCTACTGCTTTTCTCAAATTTACTCTCATGTTTCTAATCATCCCTTTTAAATTGTTGTTTCTTCCATCTTTATCCTGCTAGATTAATACTTCTATTTCCTTCATGTATCTAAGGACATAACTTTCTTGCTTCTCCTGATCTTTCATCTCATCTTTA
Source organism: Pinus tabuliformis (assembly GCA_031772625.1). Classification (NCBI taxonomy): domain Eukaryota; kingdom Viridiplantae; phylum Streptophyta; class Pinopsida; order Pinales; family Pinaceae; genus Pinus; species Pinus tabuliformis. The sequence continues at coordinate 483,714,295 of CM062815.1, forward strand.
AATAATCTCTGCTCAATTTATCTGATTTCAACATCATATTTATTAATGTTGTCTTCCATACCTACAACCACATTATTAATTGAAGAGTCAAAACATTCACTTAACTCTATAAACGTTAGAGACATTTCATCCTTATCATGCATGGTAACTGCAATCTCTTCTTTATCAGGTTCTGAAAACTTCGTTTCTCCTTTAGGTTCCTTGAGCAATCTTTCCAAGAACTCTATTTCCATGTGAATTCTTTCCATCATTTCATCACAACCTTAATTCTTAGCTTCATTCTTTTTCTGACAATCCTCCTGAGTTATCCTGTTTTCTGTACCATCACATTGCAAAATTCTTTCATCAATTTCATTCAACAAATTCATTTGTTTACCTCCTTAGAATAACATTAAGACATTTTCATTACGCTTCTGGTTCATAACAACTTCAACTGAATGTGTTACACCAAACATAAAATCATCTATGAATTCTTTCTGCTGCAATAAATCAGCACCTTCCTCCTCTAAAATGCATTCTCCATCATACTTCACCTCAAGAGATTTATTCATCTTTGTGACAGTTTCACTAGACTTTCCATCATCTTCTACACATCCTGCAAACACACACAAACTATGAGATTTAAAAACACAAGGCTTCATAGCCTCATCTGCTTCCCTTGTCAACATATCTTCGAATTGTTCTGAGCTATTCCAATAGTCCATGAGATCTTCAACTAATCTCCCATTATCCTCTTCACTGAGAATTTCACCCTCTTCTGGTTCACAAATGGAAACATCCATTTATGACTCTGCTTCTTTGAGGTTTTCCATCAAAAGCTTCACTTGTCTCTATCGTAGCCTTCTCTGTAACTTATGCCACTTCACTAGCTTCTTCTTTAATACCAAACCTAGTCTATGGTTTTGCTCTAGAACCATTGTTAACACATCGAGTTCTTCTCTTATCTCATCCATCTCCTTGTCAAGCTCTGCTTGACTCATCTATTTCTTTTGGATTGTTTTAGCACCATTTTCCTTCGCCTTGTAGCCTTGTTCTAAACCTTCCATATGACTTTCCATAGCCATCTTGTCTTCTCTGTGAGCTTCAAAACCTGCAATAAATCAACTTCCTTCTGATTTGATCTTCTCACCAAGCTTCTCCTCTGCCTAGTTTCCAAGTACTCTTTTCCTTAGAATTTTCACTAAGCAATCTTTCTCTCTCTCTGGTTGCTACACTCACACTCACTTCTCTTAAGGACTCCTCTGTCCCTATCTATTCCAAGCTTCAGCTAGAGTGAGGTTCTGCTATAATCTCTAAGAACTTCCAAAAGTTCTTCCTACAGTCTTACTATTGTAGTCTTGTGCCAAACTTTTCCATTCATTCAACATCTACGAACTTTCATACCTTTGTAGTCATAAATCTCCATAACCAAGAACATCCTTGCTCTGGTACCACTTTAACACAAGAAAAACCACCTAAAGGTAATTTCCTTGGTTTTCAAAATAACACTACCATGAACCTGTGGGTTATGGACCACCTATACAAATCAGAAGCATTTACATTGTGGGTTTAAACGAAAAACCCCACCAATATCCTAACAACACTTTAAAATATAATCTGCCAACAAGCATCGGTCCCACCTGAATGCACAAGACCAGACTCCAAATAAAATAAACTCACATCCAGACGCTTCTAGGGTCCGCTCAGCAATTGGACAACAATTGAACAACAACTGGTCCCACGTTGAATTCCCACGTTGACTTTCCTTTTTTTTCACATGCGCTTCACTCTATGCCGTTGATCTTACCATTCAATCCGACGATCTATGGCCCTTCAACTGGCATGCGGATTAACAAACACTCAACCCCCGTAGTTGATTGTGACATAAGCATTTGAAAGTGAAATTGATGGCTCAGATTTAGTGTGGACCTTTGACCACGATTAAGGCATCCGTACACTCCTATCCCTGTGATCTATTCCTCTACCATTCTTATTTCAGCCTTAGGCACAATTCCTCTATTGATTACATTGTATTCTCACTCTCTATCTATGCTCTCGTATGTCCTCAGGTTTCATCTATTAAACCCCTTTTGTCAGAACAGGAATAGGAATTGAACTCTTGGTTCAAGAACAAAACTACACTATGGAAGTAGGAATCGAACTTCTCCACGGAAACTGAATACCTTTCATCTTTACTCTAACACAAAGCTATGGAGGATTATTGCCTCCAATTTTATTACACGTACACATCTCCTTTATATGTGGGGAATATACCCACCCAAACCAGATCAATTTTGCAATCAATTTGGTCATTATACTTCTAATCAATTCGTATATGTACTTCCTCTTGGTGTCAAACAAAGAATTATTAGCTTTATTTATACTTCTGCGTTGATAACTTCAACTTGACATCATAGGATTCTTCAATGCATATTTTCAGATCAAAAGATTCGACTTATTACATTGGTGTTTCAAAATGATAGAATTTCTTCAACATAGAACATTAAAGGAGCTAATCTCTTATCCAAAACTTCAACAAGAATTCAATAAATCAACAATCATCCAAGATGAAATAGCCTAATGAAGACTTTCTTTCACTAATCAAACTATATACATAAAATTATGGGCCCGATTTCTACATTTGAAATGGCCCTCACACATTTCCTCACACCCATCTCTGTCTTTTCCTCTATCGCTACTTCTCCCTATCCTCTCTATCCTCCCTATCCTCATACGTAGGCTTACATTTATATAATGAATTACATAGTTCTGGATTATTCTAAATCCATGATTTTCTCTATAGATCACTCAACTAAAACCCTAAAATATCTTATCCTTATTTTGACTCAACTAATTTCTATTCAAGGAGCTCATAATCCTTAACATATCTATACAACCCAACTCCTTTCATATTCTCAATTATAAGAGAATATTTACAATAAACTGCACACTCAATTTTTTCTCTTAAAATGTACATAATTTATAAAATAATTAAGAAAACATCACCCCCCTAAATCAACCAAATAAACAATGACATTTGAGCAGGATGCTCCTGCATCAGTCACCATGGAGCGAGAAGTTAAAGGTTGCCTTCCTTTCCTTGATGTCTTTATTTCAAGGAAAGCTGTCGGATCTTTCTCACATTAGGTGTATCGAAAAAAGACTCATAAGCAGTATCTTCATGCAAGTTCCCATCATTTTCCTGCTCAGAAGATAGGTGTTCTTAGCAAGTTAGCCACTCGTGCTCTACGGTTTTCAGATGAAGACCAACTTTCTAATGAAAAGTCCCATCTCATTAATGTCTTTGTCCATAATGTTTATAGTAGGCAGCAGGGTGTTAAAGCTTTCCTCAAAGCTAATAAGGATCCTAAGGTTAAGACTGACACTACAGATAGTCATGCAGGAGTTCACCTCCCCTTCATCCAAGGGACGACTAACAAGATTGCGAGAATCCTGAAGAAGCATAATGTTCCCTCAGCCTTTAGACCCCTCAGCACCATTAAGAACTCCCTAAGGTCTGTTAAAGACCAAGTGAACCCTATGGATTTAAAAGGTGTTTATGTTATCCTGTGTTCATGTCGGACCTCATACATTGGTGAAACATGTCGGTCTATTCACCAAAGGATTAAGGAACACATTGCTGATATCAAGCATGGGAGGACCAAATATTTTTCTTTGGCAGAACATGTATCAAAGACCAAACATCATATATTCATTGAGGAGTCTAAGGTCCTTGCAAAGATGTCTCATTTTCATCACCGTAAGTTTAGGGAAGCCATTGAAATTGAGAGGTCGTCTAATAATATTAATAGGGATGACAACTAGAAAATTAGTAGTTGTTGGTTTCTCGGCCTCTCCTCCTAGTCTTTCTCCTCTTTGTCTGGGCTTTTTCATTTTTATGTTCTATTCCCCTTTTTTCTTCCTTTTATTAATTAGAGAGAATTAGGCTCCCTGTTTATTTATATATTAATTCTTATTAGTAATTTTATTTATGTTTTCATTATTAGTATTTGTTTATTTATCACTATTACTATTATCATTATCATTATCATTCATTCATTCATTTATTATTATTATTATTATTATTATTATTATTTTTTTTTTGGTAAAGAACACCTCTTTTAATTTTTTCCCTTGTTATATATATATATATATAGGTTCACTCTTAATATATATATAATCAATTCCAAATAAACAGTTAAATAAGAACAATAAGTAATTAAATAAGGGAATGCTTGAATAAATAAATAAATTTAATAAATAAATAGCTATTTACTATTTAAAGGAACTAAATAATTCCCTACCTTAGTCAAATATATCCATTTGGTTAAACTGTAATAATATATAAATAGATTAAATAAATAAATTAATAAACAATATTATTTATTCATTTTCCTACCCTAGTTTATTAATGCATTCATTTATTTATTAATGAATTATTTATTTTTCCTCCCTCTGTTTATTTATTTATTAATTCTTATTAGTAATTTTATTTAAGTATTCATTATTAGTATTTGTTTAGTTACGAATATTACTATTATCATTCTTTATTATTATTATTATTATTTTTCATTTTTATATTTTTTTTTATATTTTTTTTTAAGAATACCTTCTCTTTTTATTTTTTCCTTGTAATTTTTTTTATTGGTTCAATCTTATCTATTTATTTATTTATTTGTTTTATTTTATCTTATTTATTTTTTTAAATTATCAATTTTTTCTTTTTGAAATAAACAATTAAATAAGAACAATAAGAAACTAAATAAGGGAATGATTGAATAAATAAATAAATAAATAAATAATTATTTATTATTTAAACTTCCCTACCCTAGTCAAATATAGTGGTTTGGTTAAATTTTTTTTTTTTGCTGAAGCAAGAGTCGAACCTTCTATTTCATTAATCAATAAATAAAATACATAAAATACAACATTCCTTGATAAGCTGTGGCCTAAGGAGAAAACCCAACACTAACTATTAACGGGCCAAAGGCAAAAGCCCCGACCCCTACAACCAAACCTCAAAACTCTCTAAAGAAATAAATTGCGGAAACCGGCTAACAAGAATCTAGAGTCAGACCCGAAGAGGAACATATGTGCCAATCTTTAAATATTTCATGTCCGCATAACTCACAAACCTTCGAATCTGTAGAATGTATAAAAAATCTGCTTCCCACCAAGAACATTTTGCTTCCCGCCATTTACCTGACTTGCATCTTTAATCTCAACCATCGAACCTCTTCGCCCGATCCCACAGCTATGGCCAATATCGTTGTGCTTAGAAGCACGATGTTTACCCATATGGACCCACCAACATGCTCGATCAATCCCATCCGTAGATCCACCTTGCAAGATCCAATGGATGAGGATCATATCACACCAGTCTACATCACCAAACAATAGCATGAAATGAGGGTAGTATTCCATCCGACCCACTACCACGTGGAGCTTGCTGAATGGAATCGCTCCCAAAATGGAAAAACCACTTCCCACTTGCAAGGCTTACGATCACTGAAAACCGCCCTAGACGCGGTATTGCGAATAAAGAAGAAAAACCCCGGGTTTCGAGGCTGCCAAGAGTTCCCAGTTTCCGGCCTCTTGCTGCATCTATTCTACCTGAAACACTGTGAGAATAAGCTCCCTCCATCCTGCCTGTCATCCAAAAAAACCGAAACACCTGGGCTGCTACCTCCAGGATCCGCTATCAAAGTATTACCTTGGGTTGGCAAAAATGGTCCCTTGATTTTTCTAATGTAGCTGTCGGTCGCTAAGGGCTCTGGATGATCATCCCTCCTTCAACCTGTCATCTGTTATCTCCTCCCACCAACAACAAAGATCAATATGCTTATTTCATACCCCCTCATTGGCAATCTAGTCCGCCATTTTGTTGGCTTCCTTACGAACATGCACCAGCCCGAGGGTTGTCAGCTTTCTTAGGTGTGCTTGGATTCTTTAGTAGACTTGCAGAAGCTAGCAATGTTCTGAGAATTTCTCAGGAGCAGCTCCAAAATTTATCCTTTTTACTGAGTTAATGACAAATTCTGAATCAACCTCAATGATGACATTTTGAATGTTATACTTGAGTAGTATTTCCAAGCAAGTTTCCATCGCCATGAGCTCAGCCATATTGTTAGTAGCTTTGCCAAGATAACTATGGAAGATGACCTGTATATTTCCTTCCTTATCCCTTAGAAACCCTCCATAACCTGCTTCTCCCGGATTCCCTTTTGAAGCCCCGTCTATGTTGAATTTTAAAAAACCATGAGAAGGGGGTTGCCAAGAAGACTTTTTTGTTGAGGTTTTCTTGATAATCTGCATAGAACCCTGAGGGTGATTAACCTTGAGCTCTAATTTATTCAATATTCTTGCCTCTCTTTGTTCAATAGGTTTTCCTGTAGCTTCTCTTCCCAGGATATGTATCATTTCTTTGAGTTGTTTAAGGACAAGTTTGAGGATGTTACTCACCGGACTCACTTTCTCCTTGGAAATCCTATTGTTACGATCCTTCCAGACATTCCAGATTAAGAATCCTGGGGTCAACATCCAGGCAGTGTTTATGATCTCTTTATCCGAGAAATTTCTCCTCTAGTTCTTCAAAGTGGTGGTGATGTCATTAGCATCTCTGTCTGTTTGCTCGAAGACTTCTCCAACCCAATTCGAAAGAGTTGTGGTGAAAGTGCATCTACTCAGGAGATGATTTATAGTTTCTTCTTGCTATCTGCATAAGTGAAATCTTGAGGGGCAATCAAAACCTCTTTTTCTTAGGTTATCCCATGTCAAAATATTGCCCTATTGAACCAACCACTTGAACAGTTTTACTTTCATCCAATGAGGATTTTCCCAGATTTCTTTCCATGTCTTATCAATGTTGGGATGGTTTAGCCCTGCCTCTATTCTTTTGGCTTCTTTAAGGTTGAAGAGACCTGTCTTGTTTTTTCCCCGTATTAGTTGATCACTCAAGTTTGAGTTTAAGATTTGTCTCTTGTCTAAAATACCTTGAAGCGTTGTGGCTTGAGTATGCAACATGCCCATTCCACTATAGTCTGGAAGTTTGGAAGTTCTCCATTTCTTATCATTCTTTGATTGGTCCCAATAGTCACTTACCCACTTTAGTCCTTTACTGATGGAAGCAGTGTGAATGTCTACTAATTCTTCGCTTCAGAGATTGTCCTCCTACTGCCAATTTTCCTCCCAGAACCAAGGCAGGTTCCCATTTCTGATCTCCCAGAAACTATTGTTTTGGACTAGGGCTCTGTTCTCCCATGCCCTATTCCAAATTGTAGAGCCTTTGACCTATCCTGTCATTCTGATTAGATTTTCCTCCTACCATTTGCTAGCATATTTGTGCTTCCAGAGTTTTTCCCAAGGGGCTTGAATTTCTTTTAGCCATCTCCACCAAATTTTGGCTCCAAGAACTCTATTTAGAATTCCTGGGTCATGAAGGCCTAAGCCTCCATGGGACTTAGGTTTGCATACTCTGTCCCATGCCACAAGGGCCCATTTCTTCTTTTCTTCACCTTTCCCCCATAGAAAGTCTCTCTGAATGTTTCTTATATTGGTTAGTACACTAGTTGGTGCTGGAATGGCAGATAGCATATAGATAGGGATACTTTGTAGGATAGCCTTAGTGAGAACTAGTCTCCCTACTAGATTTAGTGCTCTGTTTGTCCATTTGCTGATCTTATCTTTTATCTTATTAAGAACGGGCTCCTAGATGTCCTTGTGAAGCGGTTTGGTAGTGAGAGGAACTCCTAGGTACTTCACAGGCAGTGTCTCCCTTTGAAAGACCAAAATTCTGGAAATATTTCTTTGAATTGAAATATCTGTATTGAAAAAGAAGATTTTTGATTTAGTGAGACTTACCTCAGTGCCTGCTGCCCTAGCAAACTCACTCAGAATATGTTTGAATGCTTTAGCTTCCTTAATAGTGGGAGTGCCTTGAAGCATAGTATCATCCACAAATTGTTGATGTGTCACCGTGTCCCCACCATTAGTGAGTCTTAGACCCTAAATTATCCCTTCCTCCTTAGCAGATTTGATAGCTCTTCCCAACCCTTCCATCCTTAGAATGAAGAGGAAAGGAGAAAGAGGATCTCCTTGCCTTAGACCTCGAGAAGGCTTGAAGGTTTTGGAAGGAGCTCCATTGAGAAGAATTGAACAGCTAGCTGTGGTAACTAGGGCCATAACCCATTTTATCCAATCGTGATCAATGCCATAGGATTTTAAAATTTCTCTTACATATGACCAGCTAAGTTTGTCATAGGCCTTTGCTATGTCCAGCTACATTATCATTCCAGCCTGTTTGCTGGTGATGAGTGAATGAACCATTTCACATGCTTGTATTACATTATCTAGAATTTGTCTTCCTTCCACATAGCCTGTTTGTTCCTCTGACACTGGAGTGGGAGGAGAGGTTTAAGACGATTGGCAATGACTTTGGATATAATTTTGTAGATCACATTGCATAAATCTATAGGTCGAAATCTGTCTGGGGAGGTAGCCTTCTCCTGTTTGGGGATTAAGGCTATGAAAGATTCATTGAACTCCTTTAAGACTTTCTTAAATCTTCGAGAGTCTCTCACTACCTCCAGGATGTCCTATTTCACTATCTTCCAACATGCTTTGAAAAATTCCACATTGAAGCCATCCAGGCCTGGTGCTTTCCCATTTTGCATCTCTTTCACTGCTTCCTCAATTTCTTCCACTGATATTGGTCTATTGAGATTGAAATTATCTTCTCTAGTGACCAATTTAGGGATGTACTGAGTGAATTTTTCTGTAAACTAGTATCTATCTTCTATGGTCTCCTCAACAATTTTCTGATAATGCTGGAGTAGAGCTTTCTCCATTTCTTCATGAGTGTTTCTCTCGACACCATGCTGATCTGTAAGTTTCACAATTCTATTGTTTTTTCTGTGAGCTACGGTGGATCTGTGGAAGAATTTAGTGTTTCTCTCCCCTTATTTGATCCATTGTACTCTGGATTTCTATCTCCAGAGTATTTCCTCTTGAAGGAAACTGTTGTCCCACTCCTGCTGGAGTGACTCTGCCATCTCTTTCCGTTCATCTATTTATCCTTCTGTGATAAGAATCTGAATTATTTCCTTTAGTCACTTTTCCTCCTCCCCTTTAGTTTTGAATATGTTTCCAAATTCCTTTTTGTTCCACTCTTTGAGTCTGCCTTTAATATGTTTGAGCTTGCAGTGAAGCAGGAAAATCTTTGTACCTTGAAGGTGAAGATCTTCCTTCCACCATTGTTCAGTATTTGTGAGGAAATATGAATGTGTGAGCCAAGCATTCTCAAACCTAAAGGGGGTGTTCCTTGGTTTGCCAAAAAGGGAGGCTTTTAATTGGATAGGCCAGTGATCAAAACCCCCAAAAGGTAAAATAAGTGCAGTAATGTTGCTTCCCCTAAGAAGAAGTTCCTTTGAAACCATAAATCTGTCGAATTTTGAGGCCACTTGGGTAGGGCCTCCTCTTTTGTTGTTCCAAGTGAAGATTCCATTACTTATTTCCATATCAACCGATTTCATATTGGTGATGAAGTTCTGGAAGGCAATTGAATCTCTCCCAAGTATTCTAGTTCCTCCTTTCTTCTCCATGAGTGATTTTGTTATGTTAAAATCACCTCCAAGAATCCATGGTAGAGCTGGGTATCTCTTCTTCATATCCTCAAGTGTTGTGAGGAGTTGAAGTTTGTCCTCCATTGCTTGTGGACCATAGACATTGGCGATCATGTAACATTGCATGTCTCCCACCGGTTGGAAAACGAGAGAAAGGTGATGTCTAGATGCCTCCGCATCAATCACACCAAATTTCTGTGGATCCCAGAGAGTGAGAATACCTCCATCAAATTTTTTTGCCTTAAATTCAAGCTATTCATATCTATTTACCCATTTTCTATGTTTTTCACGGATATTCTGCACTGAGCATTTTGTTTCATGTATGAATACTATGTCAGGTTTTTCCTCTCTAATCCTTTTACCAAGATTCCTCTGTTTTCTTCTACTCCCTAGTCCTCTAATGTTCCAGGTTGTGATTTTCATTGAGGTGGGGTTATAAAGGAGTAACTAGAAAGGTCTTTTATCCTTCCTGAATCAATCATGAGCTTGCAACACTCCAGTAGTAATTCCTTTTGTCTCTTTCTGCCCCTCCTTTTGCCTGGATTCTTTGTTAATTTTCCGGTTATTAATCCTATTGAGGAGGTTCCTTTGTTTTCTTGGCTGTCATGTCCTCTTTTGAATCCTACAACTGTTTGATGTGTCTTGTTAAGGAATATCTGTTGGACTTTATCCATGTCCTCCTGAGGGATGGAGTTTATTCCCAGGTTTCCACCCTGTTCTAGAAACTTTTCCAACTCTAGGTTCTCCCTTTCCACGATCTCCTGCAAATCTTGATCCTCCATACCAGTTTCACTTTGAGTCATTTCTTGGTCTTTTTCTACAACCATGGTATTCAAAGATTCCATCGTGTGTTCATTCTGCTCCTGAATATACTCCAAGTTGGTCTCTTTTTATTTCCCCCTTGTTGTCTGATTCTCCGCACTCTCTTTATCCCCTTCCTCAACTTATTTATCTCCTAAGATCTCAAATCTGTTGTAACTCTTTGTTTTATCATTCACACTATGGATATTTTGTGTCTTCCTTCCTCCCCCTTTTCCTTTCCCTCCCACTTTGGTGAAACATGTCTAGTCTTTTCCTTTGTTGGGATTTAGGTTTTCCTCCCTTCGTTTGAGTGGACAATCTCTTGACAGATGCCCATGCTCATGACATTTGTGACATCTGAACGGGATATGTTCATAGTTAACTGCTTGAACCCATTCCTCATCATAGACTTCTAGAATGACCTCATCTGGAAGGGATCCTGATAGGTCCATCTCCACACAAATGTGGGCATAGGATGTATATTTTCCCCTTAGAGTTGCCTCTGAAATCTTTAAGAAATGACCTAATTTATTGCCTATAGCTTTTAAAGGCTCTAGCATCCAGTAATATAAAGGTAAGGAGTATAGTTAGATCCATACCAGTACCGAAGCGAAGGTTTCTCGTTCAGGAACAAAGTTCATTGTCCATGGCCTCATATAGAGCCCAGCAGCTGCAAAGAAGTATGGCCCTCCTTCAATGATTCTGTCTCTGTCTTCCATGTTCATAAACACTACAGTGAAAAACCCTTTGGATCCAAGATGAATATTTAATTCCCCCTTTGGTTTCCAGGTGTACAATGCTTTCTTTGATGGCTAGATTCCCATAAATTTACATATGATGGCATAGTTAGCCATGTTGTCTTTGTGCGCTTGTAGAGCTGGGTCGTTCAGAATAACTCGAGGTTTAGTTGTGGTCTTGGGTTTATAGGGCCCCATCTTAGCTCTATCCTCTGACCCTTCACCTTTGTCTTCCGCTTTTTCCTCTCGATAGTCTTCTTTGTGGGTCCCTTGATCTGCATTGTCTTTGCTACCTTCCGCCTTCTAAGTTTCTGTCTTTTTTATTGACCTCCCAGGGCTCTGGAGGTTTGTTCTTTTCCCTCCTCTTCCTCTGTCTGCTACCATATAACTGTAGGAGGGAGTGGAGCTCCCTCCTCCCTATGTCTCCATGGATGCTTGGTACTCTTCTACCACTGATTTCGTTAAACCCTAGAACCAGAGCTCACCTTCCTTATAATCATGGTTTGGTTAAATTATAATAATATATAAATAAATTAAATAAATCAATTAATAAACAATATTGTTTTCTCTCCCTTATCAAATTTAGACGACCAAATATTGGAAATGTGATTTTTTCTTAAAATCTTCATAAATTAAATATTTAAAATAATAAGTATGTCTTTCAAATTAATCCGAAAGACATATTTACTACATTATATATCACAAAAAACTAAGATTGACATATTTACTACATTATATATAAAAAAAAATAAGATAGTAAATTAATTTAATAACAATCTTTTAAAAAATAAAAATTATATAACTTATATATTTAGAATGATATATTTAATATGAAAAGTAAAAATTATATGAATTATAAATTTATAGTAATAATTTATGACGTGTATGATTTATTAAAAAAATAACTTGTTCACACGGGATTTATGAATATATATATGAGGAGAGAGTGAATATTTTTACCATTGTCCATGATAAGAAGATTTCAGTAGAAAACCTCTAAAATAAGATTTATAATTTTTCAAACATTTCCGGTAAACAATGAGTAAATTAAACTTTTTAATTTTTAAATATTTAAAATAAAATTATTAAATATATATTTTTAAATAGAAAAAATTGTGTTTTTTTTATATTGTTTAAATAAATAATTGATATAGATATTTATTTAATAAATCTATAATTGAAATATAAAATCCACCTCGATCAATAATATATGTATTTTGTAGTTTTCTTTTTAATTATTATACATTTATTAAAATATTATAACTTTTCTATTAACATAAATTCAAATTATTTATTTTATTGAATTCTATACATGAGTTTTAAACAAACACACAATGAACATGAAAAAGAAAAGATATGCTACAATTAACCATCAAAAGATAATTAACCGTCATGAAAATTGTTTGACTTAATACATATAAGTTCATTTCAAAAACATGGTGAAAAATAAAAACAAAGGAAAAAATAAGAAAAAATTAAAAATAATAGAGCATGCATGCATATTGCTACAGAGATTCTTTTCCTTCTCACGTTCAGAACATATTTGGATTTTGTTTTCTAAAGTTTCTAAGAGTGAGAATGTTATATACTAGGTTCATAAAGTGAAATCGTTTTAAGTAAAAAAAATATTTAGTATGGTCGAGATTTGGTAATATGAATATAACAATATGCTTTTCATTTTTAGTTAATACAGCGTTATATTAATTTAAAAATAATTATGTTTTAAAAATTGCAATTTTAATTTTAAAATTAAATTAATTTTTGAAAATATATTATTATTTATTGAAAAATATAAATTATAATAAATATATATTATTTTAGAGATTTTTGTAATAGAAAGCTAAGGATATTTATGAGATGCAGAGAAATTTATAAAATGTTTAGTGCTTTTGATGTTAGGTATTATTTGTGTATATGTGCATGGAGAGGGGCTTGATCTCCTCTTATAGAATAATTGTGATGGGAGACAATATCTTGGTTTTCTTAGACATGGATGATGCAAACCAAAAGTCTAATGATCCAACCAATTTATGAAAGCAAAATCTAGGAGTAAATGATGAAAATGAGGATCAATCCTAATTGTAGAGAAATAGAAAGCCCTTGCAGTGACGGAACCTAAGTTGATGTTTACCAAAGGAAGTAGCGGATCTAAAATATGAAGGTAAATCCACAAATATCACCAAATACATTTAATACATGAAACACCAACCTTTGATCAGAGAATTTCTTGGGTTTTGGCCCTTAAAAAAGAACTTCATCTAGTGGATCCAAAATAACTACAATCCAAAAGGAAAAATGATCCTAGAGGTTGAAGCAAGGCCTTCTTCATCATCATTTTGAAATTCTAGAAGATAAAATAAGGAATTTTGAAATCATACCTTACTTCTTCAACTCATTACACCCATAATTTAGATTTTGGATTGAAAGATTTAGCCCAAAGAAAATGGATTTTTGCACAACCCCAATATGTATTAGGCTCTTCTCTACGCCAAGGAAATTCTTAGAAGAAGATACCTTAGAGAGTTTTGGAAATTCCTTGTGAAAGTATCTTAGGCCACAAAAATAGGTACATACACCTATTGTGCAAGAATCTGTGTGTAAATGAATATCTCAAAACCCATTCCAACTTCCATTGATATCTCTTACCTTGAAAAAAATTGGAAATCGACCCTTGAATATGAGAGTATTCATTTTAAATGCCAAAAAATCCATAAATATGAACATATCCTAAACAATTTCCTCTCAATGTAGTCACGGAGCTTAAGGCTCCTCCCTTAGTCAAAAACCCAAAAGCTTTTGAAAAACCATCAACCCATCGTTGCAACACCTAACCACTAGACCCCTTCCTTTGGAAAAGGCTTCTCAACTCATAATAGCTTTGAATCCCTGAATCATCATGAAGCTCTAGACCTTCTTGCCTCTTCATGGGCCAAGCCTTCTTCCCAAATTAAGAAATATTTGATCCATAATGTGCACATTAAGAAGTTTCTGCAAACTCCTAGTGTAAAAGCCAGGTAGACTCAACAGAAATATTTGGTTAAGATAATCCTCAATGAATTAATCATGATAGAGGTGGATGTGACCCAGGAGAAAGAAATAGGGGAAGATATGGATCTAATTTCCCTATACCTACCATAAATGGTTAAGGCTAGGAAAGGGAAGGATTGCCACTGAATCCCTAAACACCAAGTTCATATTTTTCACAAGGGCTTAATTAAATAAGAAGATTATATTGGTTAGAAGAATGAAGTATAAAATTTAAAATTGTCACCTAGGCATTTAGGTACACTCCTTCAAATATCCTCCTAAATCCTCAAAGGAGGAATAATGAGTAATAAGTAGTTGTTATAAGAACTAGGGGAATTTTTGGTTAAGTCTAGGTGTAACATGCTAATGATAAAGGAATTCTATTGCATTCCAACCATTCCTCAATAAAGATAATATATTATAGAATAAGAGGCATGAATTGTAAAGTTAAGAAATGGCTTCTTCAGAACCATTGTAATAAGGAACAACCAACAACCAATGTTAAACACACATGGGAAACATAGAATAGGAAAGATAAATCATGTGAGTACATTTTTTTATTAACATTAGATATACATTTATAGTACAATATGTGACTCTTGGGTTTCAGATCCCAAGGTCTCTTGGACTGCTTTTGTCCATTCGACTTCCACACTAACCCATTTAGGATTAGCTGTCCAACATTCCCCCCCTTAATCCGAAGGGTTATGTATGAGTACAAGAGGAGAGCTGTAATACAAAATGTGCAAAAAATGCATGGCAGCACTAGGCTGAATGTGCTCTATGAAATGTTGGTATAAAGGGCAGTGGTTTAAGGATGACCACCAACACTGGAACGCTTAGTGCAGTTCCTGGAACTCTTCCAAAACTGGCAAGAAACTGAAGTTTTCTGCTAGAGGAAGTGATCCTATTGTTTTAAAGAGGGAAACCTTCAACCATAAAAGGGAGGTCTCACCCCGCATAAAAGGTAAAACTTCAACCTGAAAAGGGAAGTCTCAGCCTGTGATGGTTTAAGGATAACCAACAACTCTGGAATGCTTAATGCAATTCCTGGAACTCTTCCAAAGCTGTCAAGAAGCTGGTGTCTTCTGCTAGAGGAAGTGTTCTCAATTTTGTTCCTGGAATTCTTCCAAAACTGGCAAGAAGCTGAAGTCTTCTGCTAGAGGAAGTGTCCCAGATTGCCAACTAAAGGCATGTTCATGGGCATCTTTGTCTCTGGCTACAACTCTGAAACTGGTGTGGCAGGTTGTGGCTCAGGCTCGCTTGATGTGACTTTGAAGCTTGTAGATGACCGTCATTTCCCCCCCTGTCAGATACAAGGTGAGAAGATGGAGAAAAATCAACTGCAAGACTGTTCAATACTCTAGAACAAGTTCTAACATGCGTTTGGAATATCTTCTTGGCTGTTGATGCCCATTGCCAAGAAGCGATCCATCCAAGATGAATATTTTTTCTTGCAGGACGTTTATTTCTGAAGCATCTGTGTGAAGAATGATTGGTTTTATGACAGTGCTTACATGGATGAAGATCAAAACAGTGATCTTTCAAATGGCCAACTCGGTCACAGTGTTGGCATTTCACGATCTGTTGTTTTTGTTGTTGTTGTTGCGGTGGAAGAGGAGTAGAATCTGGAACAGCTGGAGGTGCACTGTCATGAGGAGCAACTGAACTGTCATGAATGAATCCAGCACTCTGAAACTGAATGGGCTTGGCATAGTCTGGAATATGAAAGGACAAGTCCTTGTCATATCCAAGACCAGTTCTGTGCTTGTTGTGGACAAGCTGTTCCCAAGGTCTGATGATGGGCTTGGGAAGTGCAGACTGAGTTTCTGCATCTGCATTTGCAACTGTTGTTTTATTGGGTATTAAATCTGCTTTATTGACTTGCTTCTGATGGGTTGCAGTCTCAATGTTCTGAACAGAAACAGGTTCAGAATGATGTCTATTTTGATGTAGCTCTTCTTGCTGTAGCTGTGATTCAAGCTGCAAAAAATTGATCTTCTCTTGTGCATATTGTAGACATGCTTGAATTTCTGAGAGAGAGCCTTTGCTGATTTGGAATGTTTCATGATTAGAGGAATATATCAGAGTTTTTAAGAACTCTAGTATTTCAGTAATTCGAGGCATATTCTTCATTATCAAAATTACACCCCTTTAAAACACTGATTACAACTATGACCCAATGAGTAAAAGTGATGCCCACTCACAGTACAAAGACACAGAAAAATCCTTTGTAAATGTGCAGCAAATGAATCAAGGAACATAAACTATAATGGGTTTTAAATACAGTTTCACAACTGGGGCAGCGGCAACAGCAACATTGGCAACTGAGAAGAGAAGCCAACTGCCTCAAGCTGGATCTTCAGAGAGTCTTCTTGCTTGAGCAAGAGGCTAGAGATGCACATCAACCACTGGCAGAAATTGGTAGCACTGCTTTTTCTACTCTATTTGCGTTTCTGCTGAAAGTTGACCCAAAGTTTTGATTCCAGATCCAGAAGAGGTGTCAACACATGCTTTTGATAATGATTTATCTGAATGCCCAGTGTATATTCGTCTGTCGCCAATATTGATGAATGGAAATGGAGGCTTAGTTGTCTAACATGACTAGACAAATCCCAGCGTGTTGAATATTCCAAATATAAAAAAACATCACTTGTAATGTAGAAACCAAACCGATATAGGGCACATATAATTCTCTGCTGGAATAATCTATGTTGTTTTACAAGTTCAGCATTCAAATACAGCGCACAATACACCACATGAATTATACTTCTAAATTATCACCCAGCATAGAAATATATGGTGTTTTCCGACCCTCTTAATTCTCTTAACCTCAATCCACCTTAATTTTTGCTTTATTTTTTCCAAACAACCATTAAAAAATGTTTGGATGCTTACTAATGAAATATGGCTTTCTGTTGCCACCGGAGGGAACTACCGATAGAATGACCGCAGAAAAATCCCAATACAACAATTAACAATGTCTGTTTCAAAAGAGTGGCATGAGTTGCCCAATTTGTTACAACGATTTTGAATGGGGAATGTGATATGCTCCGCTTCTCTCAACCTTCAACGACAATAGAACCATAGTCTAATGCATATAACTAATCAAGAATTTCATGGTATCCTGGAAATGGGACCAGACTTTAACACACCATTCAATGCAACAACGACTTCAATAGTTGAACCAACACATTTAATTGTTTAAATATCACAGAGCAGTAGGTATGTACCATTGGCGGAGGGCTGCATGGTGGAGTGGAGTCGCCAGCATTCAACAGAGTCGCAGGCTTTCAACGCAGTCAACATATACACAACGTCTAGTGACTGTGCAACGACGTATGGTGCTTTGCAGGGATGATTAAAATACCAACATACAGTCCATATGTGCAGGAGAAGTAATCTATGTCACAGTCATAATGCCTACTTCAATGCACCAGCCACAACAAGATAGAGGAGAGGAGCTCCTTCGACACCCTCACGCATTCCAGGCAGCAACCCTTCAGGCAGAGTAGGCAGCGTTCACCACTCTACCCTTTAAATTATTGGACGCAACTCAGATTTCAAACTCTGAGTTATAGCATCGCATCTTCGATCCTCAAGCAAATGCCCAACGTGTTTATGGAGTAGATGCACTTCCTATCTGAAGAGAGATTCCTTTCACTTAGCCTTAATAGCCAACCAAACATGTATTACAAAGCAATGAAAGACATTCCCCTTTCATTTTCAATATGGCACCATATATTTTATGCAACTCCTATAGCTGAGTGTGGTTTGAACCGGCTGGTTCGAATCTGACAGGTTTTTCCTCTATGTACGAGTAAGGCCAATTCACTGGGAATTCTCTTCGAGGTGGCAATTTACTGTTCAAATTTCCTGTCATGGCCGCGGTGACACATTCAATCTTGGCAGGCAGTAAATTTCTTCATCATTTGGGAAGTGATCCAATAATAAAACATCTGGATGATCATTAAGCTCATCAACGAATCCAAACCAATAAATAACCAGCCCAGAACCAAATCTGTTCACGTGCCTCTGAAATTGTTGAATTCCTTGGACCCGGTGGTTGTATTCATCCCCAGAGGAAGCTTTGCTGTCAATCCAGTTAACTATGCGACCACAAACACCAATAGGAACCTCCAATTTAACATCTGGCGTCTTACTAAACCCCGCAACATGTAAGGCTTCTTCTGACTAGAAAGGAATCTCCAACTTTTGTAGCCTCCCCCTCAGTAAAAACTCATATTCTAGTCCAGTAATTCGGCGGATCATCTCAACCCGTGGCGAAGCAACCTGGTCCGACTCCACGCATTTCTCAGCATCCTGAATAAATTTGGTAACGGTTATGGAGACATTATCTTTTGAATTTAAATTTGTTTCAAATCCACGAAGGCTCAGTGGATCTTTAAGGCACTGCGTGATCTGCTGCTTGTTTAAGCCCAGAAGATTTTCGAACAAAAACCTGCAGAGAAGACAGGATGGAAATGATGGATTCAGGCTTATGTCAGGCTTGTAGTATCGCATACAACAACACAGCGACACAGTGGAGTGGGATTACTGGGTTTGGTGGTATGCTTCAGGCACTGGAGCGGTTTTTATTGCACAATGTTCAACACCAGTCACATATAATAAGTAAATACCATCAACCAAGTAAATACCATCAACTGATGCCAATACACTCGCCATACACTGATAACCAGTTTTCTAACGGAGTATACAACGCACTCAGTCTTTTTCGATGCATTCAATACAGCTCCAGGTCAGAGACGTTTATGTCAGAAACGTTTATGAATGAGTGAGAGAGCTGAACAGTCAGAGACGTTTTATGAATCAGTGAGAGAGCATGAAACGCTTATGGACAGAGAGCGCAGGTAAAATTATGGCAGACAGACATGTTAGAAGAACTGCTTGGACAGTGCTGGACAGCACCAGGAGCAGCTAACATTTAGCTAAAGAAATATTCGTGAGAAAATATTCCTGAGATGCAGAATTGATGGCAGAAATGACTGCACACAAAGGCCATAAGACAAATGGCTCACATTAATTATGCAGGGCAGGAATACGCCTGCTCTGATACCATGTTAAACACACATGGGAAACATAGAATAGGAAAGATAAATCATGTGAGTACATTTTTTTATTAACATCAGATATACATTTATAGTACAATATGTGACTCTTGGGTTTCAGATCCCAAGGTCTCTTGGACTGCTTTTGTCCATTCGACTTCCACACTAACCCATTTAGGATTAGGTGTACAACAACCAAGATGATACAAGAAATGAAATGTTCCAATGAAAAACACCTTAATAGCCTTCAAATGTTGAGTAGGATATACATTCATGGTAATTGGTGTGAATGGTCAGGCAGGTGGGATATTTCTACTCTATAAACCCAAGTAAGTAATTATCTTAGACATGCTAGCCACCCACAAAACCATAACTGTGAAATTTAAAGTGATAATATCTATAGAGATTGGATTTCTCATGAACTTCTATGGACCAACAATACCCAGGTAAATTTTGGAGTTCCTTAAATCTCAAAATATCTAATACGGAACTCATTACTTTCCACAAATAATAGGTGGGTATTTCAACATCATTAAATATCTTGAGGAGAAAAAAGCAACACTTCAAAAACTAGATGCAGATGTAGAGAACTTCAATGAAATGCTAAGTCAACTTCACATGGTATATCTAAACACATGCAATGGTCTACACACTTGCAACAACAACATGGTAGTATCTCAACAAATCACCTCTAGGTTATACAAGTTTCTTTCCCTAGAATCCTCATTGGAAAATGACCTTTTCATAGAGGCATCCATCCTTGCATGTAATGGACTAGATCACTAGCCCATGTGTCTCAACCTACATTTTAAAGCAAGCCCCAAAAATAGATCCTTATTTTCAAAATCTTTTGGCTAACTTACTCATCTTTCATGGATAGTATTGAAACCTTATGAAGTAAGGCTAATTACATGCAAGAATATTCTATGCTTTTGTTCCCAAAAAAGCTCAAATATATCAAGGCCAAACTTAAACAATGGAACAAAGAGGAATTTGGAATGATTTTCAAAGCTAAGAGAGAATTGAAATATAGGATGAGAGAAGTGCAACAATCTATAATTATGGAAGGAAGAATAGATGAAATGGTAGATGCAAAAAAAAATATACTCACCCAACAAAAGTATATGATACAAAAATAAGAAATTTTATGGAAGTAGAAATATGGAGTGTGATGGCTTTGGGAAGATGAAAATAACACCAATTTCTTTCACAATTAGCGGTAGCATAACAACAAGATAACTTCTCTAAATGATGGGGAGGGTAATAAGCTAATGGATCAAGGAGACCTATATTAATAACTAATTCACTATTACAATAATCTTCTTACTAAGAGGCAAAGAAGATAAGATGGGGTCCAAAAAATAACTAAGGATATTTTTTTCTCTAGTGTCAATATATCAAAATGAATTCCTCATGAGGAAAATAAATTCAGAGGAAGTGGAGGCAACAACCATGGATATGCCTAGAAATAATGCACTAGGGATAGACGATTTGACAACCGACTTAAAGGAAACTAATAAATAATTATTTCCTAAGTATCGTACACCTCCCAATATCCTCTTTTGGATCAACCATTTTGTCTCCACTAATTTATGTATTGAGACTTTCTTTTGAAAACTTTAGTATCAAATACACCCATTTTGTGGTAGTGAAAATGGATCCAACATGTGCTCAATTTAGAAAACTTGTATCAACAAAATTTTTTTTCAAATCCCCTTGTTGCACAAAATATTGTCACCTTGACATTCTGCAATCTGTGTGAGTCCATTACCACTCATAATTTCCTCCTTTGCAAGTCTTAAGCCTCAGTTCCTCATATAAAGCCTTGAAAATAAGAGAAAGTCCTCAAAAGTCTCTAAAACTCTAGTTCCACACTTTCTCTTAGCATTACCTACGGTCCCGCACCTAAAGGTCATGTCTCCTACGCATCGAACCGCTCTGTCTCTGTGTTATGGTTGTGGACCCCTGTAAAAGTAAAAAAGGCACAAGTATATTCTTAAAAACTCACTTTAAGTCATTTCTAGAAGCTTCTGGAAGGAATCTTGAGGTGGAAAGTTTGCCCCCTTAAGGTTCATGCATCCCATACCTTAAGGAGCTAATCCCTTTATGTGAGGAGTTTATCCTTTTGAAGGAGGACACTATCCCTTCATAGGTGGACCTGTAACCTCCTTCCTCTGCACTATAAAATGAAGCATTGGGCTAGTTACTTGGGAAGTTGAAAGCTGAATATTTTTGAGGTGAAATGCTGTTGGAACTTATTCTTCCTAGTTGAGCTTTTGTGAGGAGAGATTACATACCTCTTTGATCTCATTTGGAAGAGTGTGAGGCTTGTCAAAGTAAAGGAGATTCCTGTTTCGGACCTTGGGAAGAGCTTGTACAACATCAAGGCAACAAAGGTTGTAAGGTTCTTCTATTTCAAAACTAATACAAATAAGTTTATTTTTCTCAATAAGCCGTGTTTTATGGTTTATTTTATGGATTCATTGATCACCATAATGAACATGATTTATGATATTAGCTATGCAGGTGTTATTTGATGTGTGCCTGTTTGTGATTGCAGGTTCTCAAAAGGAAACTCTTTCAGACGGTTGAAGGATGGCTGCTATAAACTAGCGTTGGACTTAAGGTAGCATCTAAACACTTCTATAGTTTTTATTAATGAATCACAATATGTTTAGAGAAAGGTAGATTTTCTTGTCTTGCTTGTTGCTAGATATCTTTTGATACTAGGGAGATCGGCCTTGTCCGCAAGATCGATTTATCCGGCCAACACCGCTCATAAATAACCTATTTCTCTCATCCGAATTGTTCGATTTAATATCCTACAACAAGTATACAATGGATATGAAGTAGGGGACATAGAGATTTTATAGTCAAGAAACTTCCAAATGGGAAATTCTATTTAACAAATCATGTCTATGTGCATTTCTATTGTATAATTGATCTCTTTATTTAGTAGTAGGTGGTTGTAGTAGACATATCATAAATAAATGCTTAATTCAACCATATGAATAATTGCCTCCACAATAATCTCTTCATGCATCCCTCAACTAATGTTCATCTCTAACATGTCTTAACAATCGTTTTCCATTGAAGGCATAATGAGTGTCAATGTGTTGATTCTTATGTTGACTTGTGTTTTAGCATGGGGTTAATTTTTAGTGGTGATCATGAAATAGGTTAAACCTACTACTTGAAAAAGCCTGATCTACTCATTCAACTTGTCCTGACGATGAACCACACTAGTTGGTTCGAAACGCGTCGACAAATGAAATATCTTGTGATTTACGCTGAGAAATTTCTCATCAACTTAATATGGATCACAAAAGCCTCAATTCAACAACCTACTACTTGAAGTTGATTAAAATGGATCCCATGTTCCTTTTCATTTCTAACCCATTTTTATCTTGGTATTGGTGCCTTAGGATGTGATAACAAGCGATTAGGTCCATATTATCCTTTCCCTATTGAATTTTATCCAAAATAGAGTTTAGATTGCAGTCTTATGATACTAGGTTCAAGGTAAGAGAACTAATAATTACTACCATATCTCTTATCATTGTTAGCTTTGAGACATTAAAAACTTATGCAAGTTTTAGTCTTTGCATTGAAGTATATGGTTTTCCTATATTATTGGTTTCTCTTCTGAGCCTATATACATTTTCTCCCCTTGTAATTATATATAATTCCCTCACCTACTATCAACATAAAATAAGACAAATTATTGTAAGAACATAAGTTAACCATTCATTTTAAATTAAATATGATGATGATGATGATTAACATCCACTAAGTCTGAAATGGTCTGTATGGCCTAGAAGGGAAAAAATTAATTGGAATTCTTTAGATTTGTATTTCTATGCTCATAAGGAATTAAGATAAATGCTCAAATATCAGAAGAGTTTTGTTGAGTTAAAATGTCAGGAAGGTTAGTCGTGTGAAAATTATTTGAAAATTATAACTCATGTGAGTATAAGATAGACAATATAAGAGAAAGTGATTTTCACATTCGAACCTCCATGTGTCACATAGATGAAAAACTCTTTCAACCCATGGTGTTTTAATAATTGATCAACTTTGAATTACACTATGAAAATCATGAGAATTTGTTCTTATTTTAGCAATGTTTATTTTCTTCTTTACACTATATAAGATCAATAGATATTTTTTATTTTCAAGAATTGGGTTTGATCACCTCCCTATAGTATCTTAGCTTCCTTTTTCTGTCTAACTCCTACTCATCCCACAATTTATCCTTGGTGTAATAATATATTGAATAATATATTTATTCTACAGAATGATCTCCTCCTTTATCCCTAATGATCTATCAAAGAGTGAGTATCCTTATGTCACCCCTACTTGAATTGAAGTTGGTGGTGTTGGTTGGAGTCACAAGCAACTTTCTTAAATCTCTTGTTTTCCATGTTGTTTATCCTCTTCTTATACATAATATACTTATTCATAGCCATGTTTTGAATGGGGGAAATTATTTCTTTTATGAGGAGCATAGGATAGGGTGTATTTTCGTTAATACTGAGATTATATGTTGTAAAGTGATTTTGGATTTGTTTTATCCTCCTCCATGACACTATAGAGATGTTACAATCTCGTACCTAAGATCCATATAACATAATAAGGATGATAAGTGTCTCAAAGAGGAATTTATTTTTATCCCATATCAAAAAATATTTTGACTTACAATATATTTTTAAGGCCGTAATAAGCTTTTCATCCTCCATTTATCTTTCTCTTAATGCTATAATTCCACTCAAGCTTGTGATGGATATCTTTTCCTCGATATTTGTATGACAAACTTCCTCTAAGTTGCTATTGTCATATATGAAAGTATCATATGTGACTTTTTCTGGATTTGATTACAATGACTTTTTTTTGTCAATATTAATAGAAATACCCATCTTGGCATTAAAAACTTGAAGGATTCCTAGTTTCTTTTCAAGATTACAATGAATCTTATCTAAAAGAAAACTATAATTAACATAAATAAGAAGAGTTATAACTATATTTGGGAGCATGTGGAAAAACCAACCTACCTCTTCTAGATTATCAACGTATATGCAAAAATGGTAAGGCAGAAAGGACACCCTTGCATGAATATAATATTATACTTAATTTTTTTCTTAGCAACCCCCACTAGTCATAAGCTTGGCAATAACAATCCCATACAACCTTGTCAGAGCGTCCCTCAACTCAAGAGGAATAATTATATCTTCTAATGTTTTCCATAGGTTCATCCTAGGAACAATGTTAAAAGTTTTTCTAAAGTAAATGAAATAACAAAAGAGATCAATTTTATCATTATGTGCAATGATGTTAAAAGTAACAAGCTCATCCATAGTTGAATGATGTCTCTGAAAGCTAGCTTAGTCTTTAGCTATTTATCATGGACTTATAGTCATAGGTTAATCTTCTATTCCAAAATAACTCTTTAAAACTTAGGTAAATTTGGGAGCCTTCAAAATGATTAGATAATTAGAAGGAATACTTGTATCCCCACTTTTAAATATAGGTATGATGCTCATATATAAAATTACATATATAAGATATTATACTTTTGTAATTTGATAATGAAAATAAACATTATTTTAAAATAAAATTAATATAAATTTATTCAATTTTAAATTAATTCAATAGAAATAAAAATTATGAATAAAATTTTTAATATTTAAACTGTTTATAATTAATATAAATTTACTTTAACATAATTAATTTGATCAATATTATATTAAATTGAATTTCTTTTCTATTAGGCCTTGGGGTAGTAGAATTGGTGATCCTCATAATGATGTGTTATATAAAATGGACATTGTTGGTACTAAACTGACTAGTTGTTGGTTTATCAAGTCTCACACACATATCTGCGTGGTTATTTATTATAATAAGACTAGCCAAGAAGAATATAGTCTCTCTCTCTCTCTCTCTCTCTCTCTCTCTCTCTCTCTCTATATATATATATATATATATATATATATATATAAACACAAACGCATTAACTAAGTTACTATTGATGTCTCTCTCACTCTATATATTATTTCAAATTATCGCCATTTAATTAGTCTATACCCTTCTTGAACCCAAATTTATAATGTTCAAGAGTGATCAAAATGTTTAGTGTGTAATTTTTTCATCATTTAATTCATAACATGTATTAAGAAATTTACACACTCATAAATAATGGTCAATAAGTTTGATATGGTTTTAAGTTAATTTATTTTTTTGAATGGTCTCATGGTCAATAAGTTTGAGATGGTTTTAAGTTTTTTTCTTGAATAGTCTCCCTCACAGACACACACATATAATTTTTTAATGCAATATTACAACAATTACCTCCTATAAAACCTCAATTTTTAAGTCACACACACACACACACACACACACACATATATATATAATTATTGTGAACATTTTATTAATAAAAATTATGCATTTGAGGCATTTCAGATTTTAAAAGAGGAGTGTTTCTAATTGCTAAATAGAATTACAAAGATGCATAGTACTAAAAAAATGATAATTGGTCTAGGGTTTCTTGTACTATATACTCTAAAGAAGATTTTGGGAATTGAAAAAAATTAACTAGCATGAAAAATTATGATGGGAAGGGAGTCAAATCATAGACAGATAAATTAGTAGGTCCAAAATCTAGGTCTATTTGATTAAAATGTGGGAGTCCATGGTCAATTGAAAGAGATAATTTTGAGAGAAGGAAGATGATTTATTACCCTAAGCCCTAACATACTGCAATTCCTCAATTTAGCTACACAAGCTATCAATTTCATCCTCAACATGTTGTAGTTTCTCCCTGTAGTTGATAAGGATCTCCATCACTAAAGTAATCCATGGAGAGCACTAGTGATTACTAAGCTAATGTGAAGGATACCTCTGTGAAGGACCATTTCATTTGAGATGGGAAGAATGAAGTCTTCTACCACCATGCTACCATATTGGCAACTAATGAGAGAATAAGCCCCAAACCAAACAATCCATACTCCACAATGAATGTCTTAGGTGCCATCTTGAAATTTCTGATGAGATCAATCTCTTATGTGCCATATTGGAGTTATTAATAATATTAAATCTCTAGGCACAAGCCAGTGGATATACATGACCAAACATCACATGGAGCATACATTCTCCTTAATGCTAAAATGCAGTGTGAATCTATGTTGTTATTCAAGAACCCACACCAATTTGTGGCACATTCAGCCTAGACATAACCAAAAAAAGTTCTAGTTGATGGATGTGAGTATGAGTTGACAAACAACAATGGAATTATGGAGTGGGTTGAAACTCTTACTACCATTATTATGTAATGTTCCTTCGTCGTGGGTAAGACACATTTCTTTCTTACAAATCACTTGCCATATTATTATACCTAAAGAGAAGATAAATTTTAAATACCATAATAAAACCAAAACTATAAAAAAAATTCTAAATTTACTATAAATTATTATTAATTTTCAAACATTAAAAAAATTATTTATTATGTTAAATATTCAAGAGCTTGAGTCTGCGTAATGGTTAAGAGCATGTGTTTCCTCCTAAGAGATCATAGGTTCAAAACGAGAGGGGGGTAGAGTATGTATGTCTTTGTAGACTTCTCGTCCCTTGTCCCACAAACAAGGAGGTCTCATAGAGTATATATGTCTTATTATACTTAGTAATAAAGTGGTTGAGTGGAGGTGAGTCCCTTGTCCTACAAATAAAAAGGTTTCATACACCAATTTGGTGTCTAACTTAACCATACCCTTAAAATGAGATAATAATAATAATAGATTTATTTAACTAATAATATTAAACCTTTAAACAAATATATTAAATTTTTAATATAAATAAACTAAAATAAATTTTAAAAAATTTAACAATGATAGTAATAAATAATTGAGATCCAGAGATATCAGCGATATAGAGTTATACTCCACGTTATAATAACTTGAAAGATCATGATTGTTCGAATGGCTAAACCTTCTTCATATTTTCCAAATTCTATAAACATTTAATCATCTCCTTCTCATCACTTGTGAAGCAAATCTTAGCCCAAATCGATGAAGTACCGGTAAGTAGGGGTTCTGGTTCTGGTTTTTTCTTTCCATCCTCCCTCAGACGGATTCATCGGAACCCAGGCAAAAGAGTAAAGGACTCATAAAATATTAGAGTGGCCTCATCTTTCCAATAATTGTAGAACGCACATTGAGCGGTGCCCAATGCACATGATCCTGGTCATTTCATCCCTAAAATCTTAAAAAGTAATGGATCACATTGTACACCCACCCTTGTATAAATGGAGCATAATGATAAATCTTGACTTCAATCACAAACAGATGGCCAGGAATCCCCATTGAAAAGATACAGAAGGATCTTATTGCACGCCCCACGACATGATCGTCTGAACTGCAGGTTACAAAATCCGTTCTGGCTTATCTGAAAAAGTTAAAACCCCCTTTGCACGAGAAGCGTTACAGTATAGCGGCAAGTAAGTTTGTATGCACGTTTAAAACGTGCCCCACATGGAGAGACAACGCTCTGCCGTCCCAACGCACCAAATATACAACTTCCTTCATCTCGTCTCCTTCACCTTTTCAGAGTCCCACCAACCTGCATGCTCTTTATTGAGTCTCACTTTCGGTGTATGGATTAGTCACGCCCCACTATCGGTTATTGCAGGCCTCCAAATCAAGTACGCAAAAATTTACACGTATCAGAGAGGAATTTATTCGAGGATCCAGGTTTATAAAAGCCTCTTGCTCATTGCCAGAGTCTATCAGTTCCATCTTGGCTTTACTAAGCGGTTCGCATTTGTAAAGAATTTATAAGGTAAGGGGCAGTGTGGATTTGGTGAGCAATGTCGAACAACAAACTTTTCCTTCTCGCCGCCATGGCCGGTCTTCTGTTTTCTTGCGCTATCGTTGAGAGCCGCGTTGCACGAAGCAACCTGGGCTTGGACCTCGGTGGAGGTTTGGGTATAGGCGTAGGTGTCGGCGCGGGCCTGGGTGTGGGCTTGGGCGGGAGCGGAAGCGGCTCTGGTTCGGCCTCAGGCTCTGGCTCAGGCTCAGGGTCTGGTTCTGGCGCTGGCTCAGGTTCCAGCTCAGGCGCTGCTTCGGGGGCGGGCTCTTACGCTGGATCCGGAGCAGGCAACGGAAGCGGCCAAGGTCAAGGTTCAGGAAGCGGTTATGGGGCGGGCTCGGGGAGTGGTAAAGGAGCCGGCAATGGCAACGGATACGGAACAGGCTCTGGTTCGGGCAGTGGCTATGGCAGCGGCTCTGGTTCAGGCAGTGGTTACGGAGGTGGCTCTGGTAGCGGTAGTGGGCACGGTAGCGGTTCCGGCACTGGCTCGGGTTACGGTTCTGGCTCTGGTTCCGGTTACGGTGCTGGACATGGTGGTAGTAATGGAGGAGCTCCTGGTGGTGGATACTAAATTCAACGAGGAAAGGAAACAGATAAAACCTTTTAGGTTCGCCGAAATAGTTGCGTGGTTTGCATTATAATATGGTTTGCACTGTAATATGATAACGCGTACTTATATTATAAACGCCTGGCATGCTTAAATATATTTATTCTGGTTGGTTGGAAATATTACTAATCTTACTTTCGCTATGTAAAGACATTGTCAAAAGAAAATGATTTATTGTCTTTTGTGAAAAATAATATATGTCGTTGTTGTCGAAAGAAATTACGTAGTCTCTACTTGTAACTTTCATATTGACTGCATGGGTTTCAACATTTAAAAAAATATATTTATCCAACGATACTACGGCTGGAGGCATCACATTGACATGCATCGTATTCCTGACACAGAGATCAGAATGATCATAATTAGTGGTAAATATAAAACATAATTGAAAAAAAAGGCATAGGAATATCAAATTATCAAAACTGTTTGATGTAATACATACAAGTTCATTTTCAAAACATAAAACATAATTGCAAAAAAGAAAGGCCACGGAAAATTTGAGAGTGAAAAAAATTATATAGGAATTCACGTTACTACATAGCTTCTTTCACTATTCACTTCAATGACATCATGGTATTTTTATTTTTTAAGTTTATAAGAATGAGAATGTTAACTTCACACCGTGAGAAAGTTCTAGAGAAATCATATTTTTTATTACATAGATTTTTCGCTATTCACTTCAATGACATCATGGTATTTTTATTTTTTAAGTTTATAAGAATGAGAATGTTAATTTCACACCGTGAGAAAGTTCTATAGAAATCATAATTTTTTTAAATAATAAATAAAATTTATTGGGATTAAGAGAGGATAATATAAATATAATTATATATATTAAAATTATCTTAAAAAAGTTAATTCTAAGTTAAGTTATATTTTTTTACATTTTTAACTTAACATATTTTATAAAATCAAATTAGGTGACAAACATGGTGAGTGGGGAGGCAGGGTGGTACCTTAAATACAGGTGAAGGGTAGATACCACCCATCCTCATCCAATATAACTTGAGAGACACTCTGGTTTAAATTCATTTCACATCATGTTGTAGTTAATGGTTAATGATGGCCAATATTAGAAGGTTCTTGATTGTGTTTTAGAATCATGTAATTATTTTTTTACTTTATTATTGTGTGAAGATTTCTTTGTATTTGAGAATTTTGTCTTTTTGGGAATGTGCATTATTTGCTTTAATAGTGATAACAAATACATAGAAATAAATATGAAGGAAGGAACATAGAGGGTTTATTCAAAAACACCTATAGGAGAAATTCTATTAAATAAATCATTCTCGTGTGTATTTTTGTTGTATAATTGGTCCTTTATATAACAAATAGGTGATAATAACAACCATGTCCATAACTATATCCACAATAATATCTCCTTGAACCTCTCAACTAATAGTCATCCCTAACAAATCTTATTTCTCTTCATTTATAATTCTTCCTCAGACTTATATGATCAATGCACATCATTATGAACCATAATATAATTTATGCATTATTTTTTATATGGAAGTATGAGTTAATATTTCATACTCCTCCTTAACTAGTACTTGTGACAATGTATAATCTTCAACTCTCTCTTGACCGGGTCCTATTTCCATATTCTATGATATATTCCTTTGATGCTCTTTATCTGCATCTTCTATGCTCTATGATATGGTTTTCTTCATTATTTCTCCCCAATATTCTTCAATTTTCATTTTGTACCCACTTAACATAAATATTGTGCTTTTTGAGGACTAGATAAAAATGTTACCATCCACTGAAATGCATGGGTCAAAAACCAAGGTATTTTTTGGTTCTATATGAAACATTTTCCTGTACATAGTTCAATGCCATATCTTCTTAGTTGTACCTTTTACTCCACCTACATCCTTATCAGTCATCGTCCTAGGTTTTATCTTGATTATTCGTAGCTACACTTTGGGTTTTCTTTAACTTTTCCTCAACCATCACATCCTCAAGTGGTTTTGGTTTACTACAAATCATCAAGTGGTTTTAGTTGACCATGAATCATATGACACATCAACCATTTTGGTTGATTGAAAACCTTATTTCATTCATATTATGGAAGTACAGTCGCCTTATCATATCTTACGTCAACACTTGATACTTAGGAACATATAATTTCAAAATTTAATTTTAGGCCAATCTAGCCCTTATACTAAGATATAACTAAGACCATTTTCTTTTCATCATTACAAAACACAATCAAGGAGTAAAATATAAACTCTTATGGATGTCATTCTTCATGGATATACTACTTTTGCATTAATAGATGGTACTATTTATTCTTACCTTGCTTCTTCATTCTTCATTTGTTCATTGCTTTCCTCATTCTTCATTTCCATTTTCCTATGTCATTTTTTTTGTTACTCCATTCTTTTATGTTCTATTTTTTCTCTTTCTTCAATATCAATTTCCTTTTTCTTCTTCTATTCATGTCAAGGAGTCCATCTTCCTCTTTGTTCTTCTTACAATCTATTTTGTTCATGTTGTTGGTGCTTTCTTATATCATTTTATTTTGTCATGAAGTCTACACCTTCTTTTTTCTTCATATTCTTTCATCTTTCTTGTAGTCACCTTCATTCACATAAAATACATGCTTAAAAAGTTATGTTTCATGTTGGAGTCATGTACCCATCAAACAAGATACCTATGAGACAAACAACAAGCTTTTGAAATAACTTTACAATTTAACGAGACAATATTAATGACTCCATTACATAACCAACATCTTTTAATGAACCCATAGACTTTATCTTAACCCTTAATCGATACTCTCAAATTTTAACTTAATTTTAGTACTTTACCTTAATAGTCCATATTTACTTTTGACTCTTGACTAGGAAAAAAATATAACAAATTTAAGGGAATTTAGTACATCATCAAAATCCTCATCTCTAGAACCATCTTATACTAGTTGAAAATCATTACAACCATCATGATATTCCATTTCTCTAATAGGATATACTACATACTCTATGCCATAGTCTTTCTCTTGCTTATCTTCACCATCAACCTCAATATTTTTTTAAGCTCCTCCATTTTCTTCCTCTCCATACCCAATATCACCATCCTCATCATTTTCATTATCATCATCAACTTCAACATATATCTCTCCATGGTTACTACTTGCATGATGAATTCCACCATCATTCCCATCATGTTCACAACATTAGTATTGTAACAGCTCCTAGTTAATTTTCCGTGTAAATAAATTAAGACCAAGGTCATGAGACATGTATTTCGAGCTGAATGGTGGGAAAAAATTATAGTGGGCATCATTTGTGGTTTACTAGTGGCTATGGAAATTGGCAAAGACACTCGCAAAGGCAAAGAAACAATAAATGGCATTTAATTAAGGAAATAAAGGAAAAATAGGATAAAAGGAAGGCGAAGAGACACAAATATGCCTACAAGGGAAATAAGAGAGAAAATGAATGAAAATTTAAAAAAAAAAAAAAAGGAAAAAGGAAAGGAAGAGACATGAGACATTAATGATGAAAATGAATCAAAGAAACAATTCACAAATTTTTGCTCTCTTCTTCCACTCTTTACACTTAGAGTATTCTTGGAGCATCTTAACATTCACTTCAACTGAGAGAGAAGCAAGCAAGCAAGCAAAGAGTTTATGTGGGAAGAGGAAAGAAGGTTGGATCAACAACTACAACAAGAGTACATTATAGGTAAAAGGTTTCATATGTGATTTCCTTGCTGAGATTTGGATGCATGGTACATGCATGTGGTTATTTGATTACTTTGTTGTCATTGGCATGGGATTTTCTTGGATTGACAATGGTTTCAACCTTGCTTTGTAATTTATTGGATATCCATGATGTAGTGGGTTCTCTATTTTTATTAAGCTTTGGATGGTTAGTAGACTTGGATCCTAGTTGAGGTGGTCTCGAGAAAATTCCCAAGGGTCAAGGTTGGAGATTGGATTTATCCTGGAACTCTTGATGGATGGGTCGAGATAGGAAAATTCCTCTGGAGCCAATGAAGAAATCAGAGGAATTTAAGCTTGTTTTAGCATTAGTGATTTTTGGACCGGTTTAGGTGAAACCACTGTGGTTGAGGTTTGAGGTGGTTTTTCCTCTGGAAGCCCGAGTTGGTTCTATTTTGGTTTAATCCATATGATCCCACATTCATGTTTGGAATATGGAATGAGGGTGATTGGATGAAAGAGATATTTTGTTCAACCCAAGCTATGGTCAGGTGGTACATGGAAGACCCTAACTTGGTTGGCTTTTGCATATTTTAAATAAAGTATTTTTTGTATTGTGATCAATTAGCCCACTTATTGGTTATTATGTTGACTTTATGGTTGGTTTGTCATGGATTCTATTATGGTTTTATGCTAGTTACAAGCATGATTGAATGATGTGTTCTCGTTATGGATCTTGTTCATGTTTTGATACATTATTGAATGATTAATATATGCTTGGGCTAAAAAGTTTTGTTGCAGCTAGCTTGAGAGGGCATTGAGTCTTCTTAATGATTCTTTGATGAAGTTGAGAAGATCACACACTACTACACCAAGGGCACTTTTGAGACATTTTTTTGAGACAAAAGAAATCTTTTGTCTCAAAAAATCATTTTTT
Source organism: Pinus tabuliformis (assembly GCA_031772625.1). Taxonomy (NCBI): domain Eukaryota; kingdom Viridiplantae; phylum Streptophyta; class Pinopsida; order Pinales; family Pinaceae; genus Pinus; species Pinus tabuliformis. The sequence goes on from CM062815.1 coordinate 483,747,601, forward strand.
TATTTTAGTTATTTTATATTAAAAATTAATATCAATTGATTTGTCTTAAATATAAACTTTAAGACAAAAATAGGTTGAGACAAAAATATTTTAAGACAAAATGTTATATTTAAGACAAAAATAGTTTAAGACAAAAATATTTTAAGACAAAAGTAGTTTGAGACAAATAAATTTTAAGAAAAAACTTTATATTTAAGACAAAAATAATTTAAGACGAAAATATTTTGAGACAAAACTTTATATTTAAGACAAAAGTAGTTTGAGACAAAAGTTTAAAGACAACTTTATATTTAAGAAAAAAATAGTTTAAGACAAAATTATCTTAAGACAAAAACAGTTTAAGAAAAAATTATTTTAAGACAAAAGCAATTTAAGACAAAACTTTATATTTAATACAATGACCACTTTTATATTTAATATTTATAAGAACTATTGTTGGTTTGAAAAAGTATTAAGAATGAATATATAGATATGAGAATGTGAATATTAAAATACACTAGAAATAAAGAAAAAAATGATTTAAAAGAAGAAATATGAAGAAAAAATCATTAGGCGTATATTAGTAGGTAACATATTTGTAATGATAATGAAGCTTTAAAAGAAAGAGGTATTCCTGTTGCTTAAGAGATGCATTTCTAACATTTAAGGCCATAAAGAAAAGTGTAATGATCATGATGTTAAGGGAGTAATTTAAGCTTTTGAAATTTTGTTTATGTAACCTTTGAAGTTAGCCATGGGGCCTCTTCCTAGTAGTGTTGGAGGCTTGGATGTAAGAGGCAAGCAACTTGGTGTATGTTAATCTCTAAGAAGGTAGTTAAGTATACTTGTTACTCATAAGTTATGAGTGTCTCCAGAGAGCTAAGTGAATCTTTGAAGAATAAAATAATATCTCTGATATCACAATAAGGTGGAGCATTTGAATACAAAAATACCAACATTTAGATATGGCATATGCATTTTTCTCCAAGAAGGTGGTGATATATCTCAATGCAAGTTAGGTATGATAAAACTCTAAGAAATAAGAATTATAGACAATCCCCTTCCCAATTGTGAATCATGAAGCTCATCTCATGGAACATCAGAGGGCTCAACAGCCCGGGGAAGCGGCGATTAATAAGGAACATGCTACAACAGGAAAAGCCTCAAATTCTCTTCTTGCAGGAGACCAAGTGTAATTCCACAACGTTGGATCAGATCCTTGCCAAAGCATGGCCAGGAAGCAAAGAAGTGGCGGTGGAAGCCATGGGATGATAGAGCTATAACACTTACCAACATACATGCCACTAAGCACTTTATTTAGGCCAAGTTTCATTTAACAGGGACAAATGTTCATGGACACTTAACTAATGTCTACCTGCCCTGGGAGGCAACAAACAAAGTAGACACATTGAACACCCTAACTCAGATAAACTCAGAAAGATCCCACCCACTTTGGATCATAGGAGGGGACTTCAACATGACTACAAGATTGGAGGAAAAAAGAGGAGGACGGATCAAGCTGGACTGTGAAAGCACGCACTTCAAAAACTACATTCATAACAATAGGCTTATAGATATGAATTCAATAGTGGCGTTTATAATTGGAACAACAAGCGTGGAGATACCCACCAAATTGCATCTTGGTTAGACAGATTCCCGATCTCTGATAACACAATACATCTTGGCGGGGATCTCTTGGCCTCTATATTGCCACTCTCTCGCTCGGACCATTGGCCTATTAGGCTTCACTGGTAAAGACCGGGAAACAATGTTCGCAGGCCCTTTCGCTTTGAACCCTTTTGGCTGAATCACCCCGATTTTCATAACCTGATAACAGAGACATGGAGAAATTTCACACCACCAGAAGGTGCAAAAATGTATAAGCTCCAACAAAAGCTAAAACATATCAAGGAAAAAATAAAATAGTGGAATCGCTTTACCTTCGGCAATATCTTTCAGGCGCAAAACACTCTTGAACAAGAAATGCAAAAATTACAGCAGAGAATCATAGCTGAAGGCAGATCCGAAACCATAGCAGAACAGGAACGTCAACTACAAATGTAGATATCAGAAAGAGCAAGACAGGCAGAGATTCTTTGGAGACAAAAATCGAGGATCCGATGGCTTAAAGAGGGCGAATGCAATACAAAGTTCTTCCACCATACCACTATCCAACAGAGGATGCACAAAAACGTTACTCTCCTCCAAAATCGACAAGGGGAACATATAGAGAAGCATGAAGATATAGAACAAGAACTCCTCACCCACTTTCGGAGGGTGCATCAGGAAATGAAGACTAATCGGCTGCCAGCTATAGAGAATATCATCAAGATTATTCCTAAGATCGTAATTCAGGAACACAATCAAATACTCCTCAGGCCTATTTCTTTACGGGAAGTGGAGACAACTATGCGATAGCTCAAAGTTGGGAAAGCACCCGGACCAGACGGCTTCACTTCGGACTTCTTTCACAACTTCTGGGATCTAATCAAGGAGGAAGTCTGGCAAGTAGTCGAGGAGTCCAGAGTTAACAGATGGATGCTTCCATCCTTGAATGCCACCTTCATCGCCCTCATCCCTAAGGAGGAGAACAGCCAGACTCCGGACAAATTCCGACCTATTGCACTATGCAATGTATTGTATAAAATTGTCTCCAAAGTGATCGCCACACGCCTCAAGCCCCTGCTTCCTCTTCTTATATCACTGGAGCAATCAAGTTACGTGGAAGGAAGGAAGATCACCGATGGCATAATTCTCACTCATGAAATCATTCACTCCCTAAAGCAAACCAAAAAGGCATGTATGCTCCTAAAATCGACCTCTCAAAAGCTTTCGATACCTTAAGCTGGAAATATATTCAAAAAATACTGCTAGCCTTTGGCTTTACCCCCCCTGGGTAAGATGGATTATGAGTCTCATCACTTCTACCTTTTTCTCAATTCTTGTCAACGGGACCCCCTCCACCCCCTTCCACCCGTCCAGAGGTATTCGACAAGGGGACCCTCTCTCACCCTTTCTATTTGTTATTATGGCGGAAGGTCTTGGACGTTACATCAAAGATGCCCTTCAAAACCAACAATTATGTGGCCTTTCTTTCTAGAATACCCTTGCTTTCACCCACCAGCAATTTGTGGATGACAATATGTTATTTGGTCATCCTTCGGTCCAGGAAGCCCGTAAGCTGAAATCAATTTTATCTGACTTTTCGGATGCCTCTGGCGCTTGCATTAACAAATCAAAATCTCAAGTCTTCTTCTTTCACACACCTCCCATCACTCAAGCCTCCATAGCCAGAATTTTGGGCTTCTCGATTGCATCTCTACCCTCCAAATACCTGGGAGCTCCAATGGCAGCCTCTACCTTAAAGCACTCATCCTAGAAAATTATCCTAGAAAAATTGGAAGCCCATATCTCTTCATGGACCTTCAGAGCTCTCAATATGGTGAGTCGGCTACTTCTAATCAAGGCAATGCTAAAATCTATGCCGCTCTACCTCTTCACGGTCTTGGCAGCACCCAAATGGGTTCTTAAAGCAATCAAAAATCTTCAACGAGATTTTTTATGGGGGAATACAAAACAAAAAAGAAAATGGGCTCTGGTAAAGTGGGAAATAGTTTGTCACCTAAAATCCTCTCGAGGCACTGGATTATAGGATCCTCAGCACAACAACGAGGTCATGGAGCGCACATCTGGTAGAGATGGCTCTCAAACCCATATAGTCCTTAGGCAATCCTCCGGACAGCTAAGTATGCTCATAATAGACCAGTGGATGATTTAATTCGGCTCAAAGAAGTTGGCACAAGCTCTCTAATTTGGAATGCTGCTAAACAACATAAAGATCTAATCCAACAACACAGTTTTTGGGAAATCAGGAATGGAGATAATGCGAGGTTTTGGGAGGACTCCTAGCAGCAAAGACCAAAATTGAAGGACCTACTCACGCCCCACCAGCTTCAGGATTGGGTAGAGCAATCGACGATCAAAGTAAATCAACTTTGGGAGGAAGTTCACAACCAAGGTTATAGGCAATGGTTATGCTCGAACCTCATTCTTGGGCAAGCCACGCAATCCATCAAAGATAGCCTGGATACGGAACTCTCAAATAGGAAAATTTGCCAATCAGATAAGAAAGACATCATCAGATGGGGTTATGAAACGAGAGGTACCTTCACTTCCCGGGAAGCATATCATATAATACTAAGGGACCATATTGTCAAGGATAGCCTCTGGCACAAAGTTTGGGAACCACCAATTTGGCCAAAACCCTCCACCTTTCTCTGGTTGCTGTACCAAAATAAAATCCTTACTTGGGATAATCTAAGGAAACGGAGTTTTCACAGACCTTCCATCTGCCCAAATTGTAAACAAGCAGAAGAAACTAAGGAACATCTCCTAAACTCATGTCTATTAGCAACCCGACTTTGGGAGAAGGTTAGCTTCAGATGTCAAAGAGATGGACGAAATAAGGAGGATTTAACCAGCGCTATTCGTTCTTAGGCACCTCACCCTTATAAAAGCAAAATCTTAAACACCTTATGGAAGCTAATACCAGGTTTCCTCATGTGGACAATCTGGAAAGAGAGAAATAGCCGCATCTTCAAAGACCATTCCTCCCCCATAGAAGTTCTATGGATCAATATATGTCAAAACATACGAGAAACCTTGATGCTCCAAACGTGGCTTGATGATGATTTCCCATCCACACAGCAGGAACAAAATATATGGCTGAACTGGAACCTTCAGTGGAACCATGAGCAGGTACATCTACGGAAAATCCCTCCCTCTAGAGATACACCTGACAAATGGACTCCACGCCCACCACACATGGTACTGCTCAACTTTGATGGAGCATCAAAGGGAAATCCAGGTAAAGTAGGATTTGGGGGAATATTTAGAAATCACAAGGGCAATGTTCTCCAAACATTCATGGGGTCAATAGGTTGGGATACAAACAACTCAGCCGAATTAGAAGGAATTTGGCAAGGACTTCTCCTGGCTCAAAACAATAGATTCTTCCCACTCATAATTGAAGGGGACTCTCAGATCTTAATTAACATGATCAACCAGATCTTACAGGGAACTCCAGCACATAAAGTGGGTAGCAGTTGGAGATTGGCGTAAAGGCTGGAACAGATTGAACAGTGGCTACTCATTCATAGAGCAGTTACCATCAGGCACACTCGTCGGAATGGTAACAAAGTAGCAGACCTCCTAGCAAACATTGGCATTGAAAGTGGTAAGACTCTTCATGTAGGAGCTCTTAGCACTATAGCCAATACTCATCAATTGCAGGATTTCAATGATCTAGTGAAAAAGGAAAGGGAAAATGCAGAGGAAACGCACCCAGATGTGGGTGTCAACAATGAAATTTAAATGACAAGACGGATCGCTGGAGAGTTGGGAAGCCATCTGGATAAGTGCTTCATCCTGAGAGCTCACCGCAGATGGATTAAAAACACCTTGCAAGTGACATTTATTGACTCCGAAAGCTGTGACGAGCTCACCTCCTTCAACACCATGGCCCCTGCAAACCGTTTTGTTACTCCTCCCCTTCTCCATGGCATTTGTCCTCCTCAAGCAGCTGAACCATGTTTCAGAACTGCTACCGGCAGTCGCTGCCTAATTCTCCCTTGTCAGAATTTTGGTAATGGTGTTCATTTTTCGCATTCCTGTCATTGTCTTCTTGATTGTGGTTCGCCCACCCCTGCTCCCACTCATCGTCGCCTTCATTCCAATTCTTCCGCTGTCAATTCGGCCATGGCTCGCCTCAGGCACCGCATGCGCAGTAGGCGTGGAGGTTCGCCTGGAGGTTTTAACCACTCGCGAGCTTCTACCAGTTCCACCTTTGACTCCCCAGACTCAACTACTGAATTTCCCAACTCGCTCATTAACCCCACTCATAGCTACCCAAATACCTGAAGTGGGAGAGGTTGGAGGGACAATGTTTTCCACACTGTGGATCTCCCACTCCCTCCTATTTTTGGCCCTCGCAGCACACAATTTCATTTCTGCAGTTCACTAAACAGGCCTACAATCACTGCTACCATCACAATTTCTTTCAAGGAAGAGTCTGCGACGCAAGCTACTTTGTCCAGTCGTGGGAACAAGAAGAACAGGGAAGAGATAGGTAGTCATGGGATCAGCAACAAGCAGCAAGGTGAAAGAAGTAAGGCTCTGCATGACAAAGATAAAGCTTCGGATGGTGGTAAGTGACAGATGGATGCTGAAGGCACTGTAGATTCTCCAACAGTTCAAGGTCGCGGCGCATCTGAAGAGGATGACGATTGGTATCAGTTTGCCTACTGGATTGAGGAAGAGCTAGCTCTGGAGGAACCACCAGCCTAACATGTGGCCTCATGCAAAGGTCTCCAGCTCCCAGGTGGATTCATCTCACCTTTTGTGGTTTTTGGTCTCTCGCAAAGGTGTCTGATTTCTAGGCAGATATGTTTCTACGATTCGTGGTTTTTTGGTCTAGATGTGTTCTGTCTTCACGCCAAGTGTCTTGAATTCTCTGGTTGACTCTCTGCTAGGTGGAAATGGAATACTGTTACTTGGTTATGTCCCTATCTTTTTGGTTCAGGATTGCATTCCTCTTTGTTCATTTTGGAAAACCAAGGTCTACTTTGAAATAGTTATTCCGGTTCAATGGCTGGTTTCCCCCATAAAAGGGGCAGTCTTCAAAGCTTCTTGGACTGGTTTCCCCTCTGTTGGGGCAGTCCAATACCAACAATTGCATTTTGCGATGATGAATGATGCTTAACATCTCTGAGATCAGGTTTCTTTGTAACTTTTTTGTATTATATTAATAGATCAATACTACTTAGAAAAAAATACCTATGTTTAATACAATTAACAATTAAGACATAAACATATCAATTTAAGATGATATTATCTAATTACAACTAAAAAATTGATTGTCACAGTGCACCCTAAGTCGGCCAGCTTGTAGACAGCTATTGTCTTGCGCCTATTCCGAGGTTGTTATTTTACTTACCATTCATGTTATCTTATATAAAGACAACAATTTGTTGGGCTCCTTGTTTTGTGGGGGTAGTCGACTAAGAAGAACGCGACAAGTTTTACTAACAAGATTTCTTGGACATCAATTCCTCTTCTGTCCCTTTCATATATGCTGATACGATTAGAGACAACTTGTCTATTATTGCATTTGGCACTACTACACGGAGGGGGACTTTAAGACAATTTTTTAAGAGAAAAGAAATATTTTGTCTTCAAAATTTCAATATGAGGCGATAGTAAAAAAAGGTAAAGGTAAAGGATTAGGGGTTTGTCTACTAGCATTCACTGAGTGGTTGGTTTACCATGGTTATGAAGTGATATTCAACAAAGGAAAAGCATTCCTGAGACACATAGCCATGGGCCAGGTGAAGCAGATCGGGGTTCATGTGAAGAACCTGTATAAGCTAGATGTGGAAGAATGTGCTACATTAAGCACTAAGGCGGAGAAAGTGAAGGTCGCGATGTCGATGAACTTTGGCACAAAATACTTGGTCATTTGTATCATTGTACCTCAAATATTATAAAACAAATAACCACTCGCCTCTCTAAAGGAGCACTTAAGCAATAGGATATATTAAAAGGATGTACATTACAAAAGTACATAAAATCCACATTCCATGATCAGGACACCAAAGCACATGCAATCCTAGAAAGGATCCACTATGATGTTTATGGACCTTTCTTGACAACCTACACTGTCAGACACAAATATTTTGTCACTTCTATTGATGACTTTTCACGGAAGTGTTGGATCTTCTTCACGTGGAATAAATATGAGACATTCTCTGAGTTTGTAGAATTCAAGACACTAGTTGAAAATGAAGCTAGCAAGAAGGTGAAGGCTCTGTTGTAGAGGCTGCAACACCCTGCAAAATTTTGGCCTGCACTTAAATTTCATAGCCTACTATGGATATTGTGATCAATCGTTCCTTAGTCACTTATTGGTAAGTTGATGATCTCAATCTCCCCTTTTCGATCTCAAGAGTCGTTTATGCTTTTATCTTTACATAGAATGTGTCATCTTTGGGCATGGGGGTAATCGCTTGTCATGCAAAGGGAGGTTTGTTTTGCTTCAAGGGGAAATATTTATGAGAATGATACATGTTTAACACTCATTTCAAACACTCTTACACAAGTGTCGCCTTTATCCTCCCGAAGTCTATAATCAAAGCCGCACTTGGCGTAAGCTACCACAAAGGTTGTTGCATTAAGTGAAGTATGTGTTATATGTTCTGGATGGTCTATGTTGTATCGATAAGTTTTCAAGTGTGTGATCATAGTGAAGTTTTATCACTATTCACATAAGTTCCATTGATCCCACACATAGCTAAATTTCGGAGTTTCCTTAGCAACCTAGCCTCATCCAACTTTCCTGAACTATATACTTCACATATGTAACCCTCAAGCTTTTCCATTGCTTGTTCGAACCGTGCAATGCGCAGAAATCCCAACCTCCCTTACCATTCAAAAATGCACAGTGGTTTCCTCCAGTGTCCTTCCCTCAGCCAGAACCCACTGTCTGCAAAAACTGTCTCCAAATGATGAAAATTGATTTTGGGGTAAGGCCAAAACCCCTTTCATATCAATATTCAACCCTGAGACCTGTGGGTTTTGGCCCACAAACTTATCAGAAGAATTATTCATGGCCTTAGCCTTTAAAACCAGGACCATACGACTTAGTCGATTTTTCTTTATAAATCGGGACCACAACACTTTATTGGAAATACACAGGAATACATGGGAAAGCACACAGTCGAAAGCATGGCCAAACTTCAAAAAGAATGAACTCGCATTCATAAATCATCGGGTCCCCACATCTGGTCCATTGGCGTCCCGCTGTGCTCTCCATTCACCGATCTTTGCCGTCCATTACTTTCTCGGATCCAACGGTCAACATTCACTCTGAATATTCAAACTGGTGCATAAATCCTCCACCGTCGATTTGCACTTATTGGATCTGATGGTCCACATCGATTTCAGGTGGACAAATAGCACGAGGATTAACCGCCCGATAAAGAAGTTTCCTCTCTCATCCTCGCTACTACATGTCAATCACTAAGTGGAATCGGGTTCTCACCCTTCAATATCACTTACCACTTTTCGCTCACCCAAAATACCACTTCCACTGTTTTGAAACCGCTTTTTTTCACGAAATAACTTCCATGCTCTTCCACCGTGTGATGACCATCGATCTGTTCCATCGAATGGTTCTGATGGTTCCTTCAAGTTCCTCTGTATTTTGATCTGGACCATTGATCTCTGAGATCCAACAGATCCTGTGCATTCTCTCATTCATCTGCCATTTGATGGATTCTACGCTTAAAACACAGTTCTGCCACCGACTCTGTCTACACATGACACACCATACATAACAATATTTTTGTTAATCAATGGATTTCCATCGATCGTTATAGTGATCGATGGTCGATCAACAATCTTGTAACACAGGAATTAAGCCATCATTGGATATATATGGATAACACGAAAAGGCATTATTACATATAAACACACTGAAATCCACACAATATCAACACTGAACACACTTTATATTAGACACGATCTGATTACAGATCTAAGGCATTTCAGCCTTGGGAGAAAATTCCCCTTCAACTGCATTTTGATCACTCTGTTCTCACAAATTTAATTTGTTCTCACTCTTTCCTATTGAACACGCAGGTTCATCATTTATAAACACATTGGATTGGATCACTGAAAGGATCCGATCAAATCCTCTCCATGAATCACTCAACTGTCCCTAATTCTCTCTACATGCATACATACATATGGCGGATTACATTAAATAAGTCTTCTAGAGACTTTATCCATTCTATCAAAGTAGCTTTATTTTAATAGAAATGTCCCATGTTTACTCCGATGGTCCACGTCATCCTCCTTGCTCCGCTTTGGATTCCTTGTTTGATTAAGAGTGTCGAATGCTCCTGCATTAGGCTCAAGGATGTCATGTTTGTTCTAGGCCTAAAGAAAAATCTCATCTTTGTTGCAATTTTGGAAGACCATGGTTGTGAAGTGATATTAATCAAAGGAAAAGCATCCTAAGACACATAGCCACGGGACAGGTGAAGCAGATCAGGGTTCGTGTAAAGAACCTATATAATCTAGATGTGGAAGACTATGTTGCAATTAGGCACTAAGGTGGAGAAAGTGCAGGTCGCGATGTCGATGAACTTTGGCACAAAATACTTGGACATTTGCATCATGGCACCTCGAATATTATACAACAAATAACCACTAGCCTCCCTAAAGGAGCACTTAAGTAGTAGGATATATGTGTAGGTTTTAATCCCGTACAAAAATTACCTGCATACGAATTCTAAAACACAGAAAATAAACAATGCGAGAGCATAATGCATAAAACACATATACACAAAGATTTTCCCCTGGATCCCGAAATCGGGACTACCAGCTTGATTTTTTCATTATGTTCCTTTCAATGTTATAATACATATTTCTACATGCCGAAGAATCCAATACCATGGACCAAAAAACATCGCGTCTAATACCATGGACCGAAAACCATCGCATCCAAAAACATGTGCGAAATTCATGCACAAAACCATAGGTGGGTCCGCCCATCCTAACATAGGGTCCAAAACCTAAAGTCCCTGCCCTGGACCCCATAAAGTGGGGTTACAGGTATGCCTCAAACCCCCCGTGACTCCCCCCTCCCACTACACAATCGGTGCAACAAAGGCGGGCTCCTCGCTCCCTCTAACCCCTCGGTTAACTACGTGGGCTAGTCGTGGAAAGAATATAACACAACCCAACAATATGCGAAGGATGTACAATGCGGAAGTACATAAAATCCACATTCCATGATCTTGACAACAAAGCACATGCAGTCCTAGAAAGGATCGACTGTCATGTTTATGGACCTTTCTCGACAACCTCCACTACCATATACAAATATTTCTTCATTTTTATTGATGACTTCTCACGGAAGTGTTGGATCTTCTTCATGTGGACAAAAGATGACACATTATCCAAGTTCGTATAATTCAAGGCACTGGTTAAAAAAGTAGCTAGCAAGAAGGTGAAGGCTCTATTGTAGCAACTGCAACACCCTCCAAAATTTTGGCCTGCACTTAAATATCGGAACCTACTATGGATATTGTGATTGATTGTTTCTTAGCCAGTTATTGGTAAGTTTATGATCTCAAGCTCCCCTTTTTGATCTTAAGAGTCGTTCATGCTTTTATATTTACATAGAATGTGTCATCTTTGGGCATGGGAGTTATCGCTTGTCATGCAAAGGGAGGTTTTCTTTTCTTCAAGGGGAAATATTTATGAGAATGGATTGTCCTCACCACATCACACAGTCTTACACAAGTGTTGCCTTTATCCTCCCAAAGTGTATCATCAGAGTCACACTTATCGTAAGCTGCCACAAAGGTTGTTGCATTAAGAGAAGTATGCGTTATATGTTTCGGATGGTCTATGTTGTATCTCTAAGTTTTCAAGTGTGTGATTATAGTCATGTTTTATCACTATTCACATCAGTTTCATTAATCCCACACTTTGCCAATTTTGGAGTTTCCTTAGCAACCTAGCCTCATCCAACTTTCCTGAACTCTGCACTTCACATATGTAACCCTCAAGACTTTCCCTTGCCTGTTGGAACTGTGAAATGTGCAGAAATTCCAACCTCCCTTAGCATTCAAAACTGCAAAGTGATTTCCTCCAATCTCCTTCCTTCAGCCGGAACCCACTGTCTCAAGAAATTGTGTAGTTTTGTCCCTTGACTACCCAATCAACTCCCTCTCATCTTCCTTGTCACGTTTTCTAGGACTTGCGTATCCAACAAGAAATTTGGGATATGAATTCCATCAAGGTAGAAAATCAAGGGGTTTTCAAGTAATTTTTTTAGGGTTGCCACTAGCATAGTCTCACAATATGATCCACCCAGTCCCTAAATTGGGGTCTAGTGCTATTTCAATTAATTATTAGATGATCATGGTGGGCCATAATTCCTAGTTAAATGTTATGACTCTTCATAGGATATTATTGGAGATACTTGATGAGACACCTCTTTGGCTAAAGGGTTAAAGATTTGACTTCAATATCGAACCATCAACCATATCCTCAACATTTTTCCCATCAACCATATCCTCAACATATCGAACCAACAACCAAGAAGTTAACTGAGGTGAAGCATGGGCATCCTCTATCGCCCACATTGTTCAGGATATATATAAATCTATGAATGCCTCTACACTCCACCAATTGTGCATCAATAAAATTTTGGGTTGCCCCACTATCCACCAAGATGGATACACATTGTCCCTGCAATGTGCCTTTGATTCCCAAAATTGCAAAATTGGGATTTTCCATGTCAAAATTTTAATTCGAGACCGACCATGCTTTGGAAGGCAATTAACACATTATTAAGACATTAAAAATGAATAATTGACACAATACCAATTGCAATACATGCATTGAGTTTTATCTCACAAGGTATTTAGACGCTAATTGAGCAAGTTCACAGGAAGAGAGAAAGGAAATATCATGATACATTGTTCAATTTGTAATCAAGAGCATTATATTGGATAAGGGAGAAGTAACATTTAGTATCTTTCTCATATACAAAGTAAAAATTACGAAGCAATGTAAAATGCCTTTCGTGAAGCAATGTTGTTGTAAAGGGTGGGGATTTTGGGTAGAGGGTTATAGGTTTTGGAGGTATTAAAATAAGTATTTGGTAAAACTAGGGGATATGTACTAAACTAGGCATGAAGTAGTATTGACTATTTAGTAATAGAAAGAAAAGGGTATTCTAAATCGTGAACACACTAATGGTTGTTTATCTCACCACTTGAAATGATGTTATGAGTTCAATGAACCACATGAGGGAGAAGATTATACGCTAGTAGTACTTTTTTGCAACGTTCCAAATTAGATGTGAATGGAGAGGACTTTGCAAAGGTTTTTTTGCAAGGTTCAAGGGTTTCTAGGTTTTGATAGTTGATCAAAATGGTGGAATGAGGACGAGTTATCCAATGCAATGTGATCAGAGGAGGTGGATTCAGTTGTATGTTTGGATGTCATAAAGATGCTAAAGGTTGCGCGGTTCGTTCTGGCAGGTGGAAAGGACAATGGCAATTGTTCTTTGCCAAGGAAGAGTAGATTAGACTCCTCTTCTTTGGCAAGAGATATACACAACAAGGGGTAACTAAAAAATTCATTTGCGCATTTTGACATCATTGTCGATGACATTTATTGTGAATGGGTTGTCATGTTGGTTAGCTAGTGTTGGGGCATAATATGATGGAGACAATCAGGAAATCTACTTTCACTACAAAAAAGGGGCAAACAAGAAGTTAATTTTTTTTGCAAGGAAATTCTGCATACATTATCACATTAGTTTAGTGGTTGTCATTTATTAATATGATCATGGTGGGTCATACCTTCTAAGCTAAATGCTATGGCTCTTCATAGGATATTTTTAGAGATACTAGAGGAGAGACCTCTTTGGCTCAAGGGTTCAGGAAGGATTTTGACTTCAATATCAAACCATCAACTATATCTTCAACACTTGTGCCATCATGGAGGAGGGGAGACATTTCTCTTCAAAATTATTCCTCTACTTTGTAGATTTTTCGAAGTTGTTTGATGTTATCTTCAGGGAGGCATTGTTCCATGGATGAAATTTGCATTTCAAAGATTTTGTTTACTTTTATTATATGTCTACTAGTTTCTCTAGGAATTTTTTCTTCTTCCTTGTTCCCATTTAAAGTGGGCAAGTCTCAGCTTTAAAATGCCCTGATATTGTTTTGCAGTTACCCAAATCCACTTCCTTGTTGTCTTTGCTGAGGCAATTTTGACTTGGCCCAAATGATTTGTTTCCACAAAACATGAGATTTCCTTGTCATTTTTAACATTTACTATTGATTTTTTTTCCATTTTGGGATGAGGCCACTCACTAAATATCCTCAATGAAAATAACGCATGAACCTTTATGAATCCCTAAAAGAACAATCCCTCGTTCATTCGTAAAAATCGTCGAATTTCGCTTTGAACAAAATAAAATATGCTCAATACTAAACTACCCACATAAATGGTATTGAGATTTAATAAAATTTACTCGAAGTCTAAGTTTTCGATTCCTTCTCAAGTCGGAAAAACCACTGGCGGTATCGAGTTGGTAAAAGAAAGTAGGATTTGTTATCCAAAATCCTAGCTTAGTGCCATGAATCCCTAATGTGACTGATACTTTGATTAATTGAGCTGATGTATCGATCCTTTGTCTCATGGCTAGCTGTGACAACTCGATTTATTGATTTAGCTGATCTAATCTCAGGGTTAGCTGTGGCAGCCGAATTTGAATCCATGATCCATTTGCCGTTTTTAGAAAAACCACGAGTTCACTGAAACCATCAAGAGAACATGGAAAATTCTTCATGTTCTTCCACTCCAACATAATTATATTATCAACATTATAAAACATATAAAATATGTATCAATTTGTACCAGGCAAATCTACTTGAAAGGATCATAACCTATAAGCTCGACCATGAAGCCTTACTCCAATAACGTCAAGATAATTAAACAAGTGACCTTTTAATAGAAAAGATTTTTTAACAATGGGAACTCAACTAACTAGGTTGACCCTTAAGACTATGTATTTGTACCATTCACTTTGAAATTTGAGAAAAATAATTTTAAATTTATAAAATTACTAGCATTATAAATGAAATATTTATAATAAACTCATTTTTTCATTAAAATAAAACTTTTATTAACTTAAAATTAAAAAATTTGTATTACCAAACTCTTCCAACAACCAGAAAAACAAACAAAAAAAATATATCAGAAATAATAGTACTCAAGGTGTAAAGAAGCAATAAATGTAAAAGACACTCATACCGATGAGAACACACTTAACATAATATCAATGAATTTTATGGTTAAAGACTTACATAATTACATTAGCGTAAGTTTTAGCGTAGGTTCTAGATAGAGCCACATTCCGCGGAGGGGGTCTTATGCCTCCCATCCTACCCTGCCTTTTCAGTTTCAAGAACAAATCTCTTTCTTCCAGAGCATTCCGCGCATTCCAATAGTGAGCCACATTCCGCAGAGGGGGTCTTATGCCTCCCATCCTACCCTGCCTTTTCAGTTTCAAGAACAAATCTCTTTCTTCTGGAGCATTCCACGCATTCCAATAGTGAGCAGACTTCGGAGGGATCGAATCCCATTACCACACTCCAATAGCGTGCATACTTCAGAGGGATCGAATCCCATTACCTCAGTTCAAGGTAAGAATTCTTTGAATCAAAATTATCCTCCACTTCCTTGTCGGAGCTTGATTCTATTTCTCCTTCCGGCCTGGGTTTTAATGCTCTGAAAATTTACAGGTGTGCTCTGTTTTTTTGATATTTTGATATATGTCCCTATAGAGGTTTGGTGTATAAATTGGTGACCTTCTTTGCCAATCTGTTTTATATCCTAGGCATTTTGTTCAAGTAAATCCTATATTTGGTGTGTCAGTCCCTACTGCTTCCCAGTATGCATAGGGTATCCAGGTTTTTGCCCTATCTTTGCTACAGCTTTCAAAACTCTTGGATGTACTATCTGTTTCTCTTGATATTGCCTCAATAAAATACAATTATGCTTTTTCGTTCTGAAAAAAGATAATGTTGCTGGAAGAAGAAATTTTAAAGAATTTATGCTTGTATTGTGAAAGTTTATTTCTTTTCATGATCGACATGATTTTGTCCAGCTGATTGTGAATGTAATTTTACAAGCTCTAGGTTTTTTAGTGAGGGTTTATGGTTTTGGTGGTAATTTTGGAGAATAATGTTTATATCCTGTAGAGCATTATTAATGCCTTTGATTTGGCTTTAGCCGATGTTTGTTTTGTGCTCGTTTTGTATTTTTCCAAAACAGAAGCTTGATAGTTAACACCACCCGCCTACCTAGGGTTCGAATCAGGGATCTTGGATGAGGATAAATCTAAATGATCAACGAACACCCGCATACCATGGTATTCAAATCCACACCCTACGATGCTTTTTTTAGTTTTTCCCAAACTGGAAATTGATTGATAGACAATGACACCTGCCTAGCATGGGGTTTGAACCCACTATGCGAGATGATTGTTGTCTATTAAACTTAGCGATGGTTGTTTAGTATTTTTCTAAAATAGGGGCTTGAGAATAATAAATCCCGACGGTTCTAACAAATAGGAGCTCAAAGAATAAGAAATCCAAAGACAGAAATATTTCATTTCAAAATATGCATTAAATGAACACAACACGCCAAACGCAGGGTTCGAACCCACGACTACAAGATTAGGAACCTTGGGTTTTAACTACTGAGCTAGATGGGTTACTCCTTTTGACTTCCCACTTAAATCAAACTCCAGAATTATTACCTTAAATGAATTTAGGTTAAATTCAACACAATTATTTTACTATTAATAATTCCATGTTGTGGACATGCTCTTGAATTGCAGTAACATCAACTTTCAGTTTGTTCTCGGTTTTGAGTGACAGGCATAACAAAAATCTGTTATCACCACTGTCAAGTGAAATTATAAATAGTAGAAGAGAACTTAATTTCTTCAGGTTCCATCCTCCAAAACCATAACACAGGAATGAACTTTACAATCTTGTTGACCTTAACTTTCTTACTTGTTAAACAATTACAATGTTTTTCCCATTTAATGGTAATGGATTTTAAAAGAAAATGATCATGCTGTCTCACAATTATTTGATAGTAGGCTCTACCTGCAAAATGGAGAGTGTACTTAATAAAGTATGGAGTATCTTCAGCCATAAACGATGACTAGGGTCTTTGAAAAAAATTTCTATAACCGACAACCTTTCCATTTGTTTCTACGGTACATTTATTCATTGTGTACCGTCCTGTCCAAATGAATTGAAAAATACAAATTGAAACACCTAATACAAATTCCGTTGAAATTAAATCCTTTGGCTTCGAGATGGTCTTCGTTTGATGTTTTTTTGTTTGCAGTTAAGATCCACCAGGATCACTAAACAATCCAATTCAGATGTCCATGAATGCAGCAATTTATTCCTATAGCATAAGCAATGATCCTAACTAGTGTCCACAAACTTTTCTTTGCAGATTTCTATTACATTATTCTATACAAAATGGCAGACCAGGTATTTATGTTGCTTTTGGTATTTGTATTATTTATGTTGTTGATTTAGTTAGAGGTTGGATTTGATTTTAGAAATAACTTTAAAATGATACTTCAAAAGTTTGTTTGTGACTAGTTAAATGCTTGTTGGTACACTCTAATAAGCTTGCCTCAAAGTGTTGGACAGATCTTCAATGCTCACTGAACACATTGGTAGAGTTTTGTTCAGGGTTTTGAACCTAGTTATCAATTTTTTTCATATCTAATTCCTACAGAAGCACTAAACACTACCTTGAAACAACAAAAAAACAAAAGTACAAACAATCAAGTGATCAAAGAACCAAAAAATGCATTGAAAAACTACATATTCAAAGATTCACTCCCTATGTTTATTCATTGGTCATGTTCTCTTGAAAAATAAGTAATACCCAAGTTAAAAATTGTAGTCTTATTGTTTAAAAAACGTGGTGCATTTAGGGAAATAGCACATCGTCATCTGAATATTCGGATAAATAGGAAACAAGACCTACTTCAGGTACAGATGAATACTTCAATGAAATGATATATTGCAGTTGCAAAATGTGCCAAAATAGGAAACTAAAGAAGCAAAGGCTTGTTGGTATCCATAGATTGGAACATGGAGTTTATATAGAAGAGGTACATTATAATTAACAAATTGTTATTCTTATAATAAATAAATATGCACATTATTTAATACATTATTATTGATCATTTGATTTGATTTTTTTATTTATGAGAAGCCGCTTCTAGTTCCCAATATTCGTGAAGAACCAATGGATGATATTGATAATAGCGACTCTCAAGATGAAGGAAAAGACACATTTATGGAAGAAGCCACTTCGCAGATAAATGAGGCTGGTGTCAATGAATTTATCCAAGACTTGTACACATCTTTTGAAGAAGTTGTTAATTCACCCCTAGCTCATTTGGCTAGGACACCTCTTTATGCAAATGCTGAATCTTATATATTGGCGATGTTGTTGAACTTGAAGGTTACACATGGACTGAAAAACACATGCTTTACTGATATATTAAGGTTGGATTGATATTCCTATAAATTAATTCTCTAGATGTCTTAAAAGTTTTGAATATTGTGTATACTTATAAAAAGCATTTGTTGTACTATGCAGACTTTTGGCAAACAAAATACTTCCAAAGGACAATAAGTTTCCTCATTCTCATAGAGAAGTATCTTCAATAATGAAAGACATTGGAATGGAGTACAAGACATATGATGCATGTCCAAATGACCATATATTGTACTATGGAAATAATGCAAATTTACAACAATGCCCAAAGTGTCACACAAATAGGTATTGTCAAGATCAATTATCCAAGAAGGTTCCTTATAAAGTATTACGACACATTCCACTAAAGCCAAGGCTTGAGAGAATGTTCAAATGCAAGGAGTTGGCAAAATATATGGATCATCATGCACAAGGGAGGAGCCAAGATGGTGTCATGCGTATGGTTGCGGATAGTAAATGTTGGAAAGATATTGAGGTAAAATGGCCACATTTCAAAAATGAGCCAAGGAATGCAAGAATTTCTCTAGCAATGGATGGCGTAAATCCTTTTGGAGATCTTAGAACAACATATTCTGTTTGGCAAGTGTTAATTATAAACAAAAATCTCCCCCCTTGGATGGCAATGAAAAAGGAACATGCAATGCTAAGTCTTATCATACCAGGTACTAGAACATGTGAATACAATGTTTTCTTGAATATTATATAAAAATATTTCAATTCAGTTAATCCTAATAAATAACTCTTTGTTCACTTAGGGAAATATCAGGTAAAGGATATGGATGTATACATGGAGCCCCTCATTGATGAGCTTCGTGAATTATGGGATGGTGTAAATATGTTTGATGTATCAAGACCTATCAATGATAGAAACTTACTATTTCATGTGATTCTTATCTGGACAATTCATGATGCCCCGGGGCTCTCTATTTGTTGTGGTAATATAATGTAAATTACATTTATAATTATTATGTTCATTTTAGAATTTACTAAATATGGGTTCCAATCTTATTTTAGGACTACAAACAAAGGGGAAACATGGGTGTCCATCATGTGGGCCAAAATTGTTGCATAGGTAGTCAAGGGATCTCAATAAAACTGTCTATGATGAGTATCGACAATTCTTACCACAAAATCATCGCTATCGAGTGCGTGGTAAACATATGTTCAATGGAAAGGAAGTGGAAATGAGGAAGCCAATAAAGATGAACCCTGCTAGGTGGAAAGTGATGTATGACAAAAAAGAAGGGACATGCTTTCCCCTAGGAATGAAAAGACTCTCTATTTTCTACAAATTAGAATATTATGAGAGCTTGCCAATAGCCCACCTATTTGATACCATGCACATCAGGAAAAATGTGGCAGAGTGCTTATGGAAACATCTAAATGGAAATAACATTGAAGCACAAATAAAGTTAAGAAAGGACCTTCGAGTTGCCAATATCATGCCAAACATGTGGTTGCACGAAGACAACTCATATGTTCATGCTCCATGGACATTTACATCAAATGAGAAAGAAAACATCATTTCTACTATGAAAACCATAAGATTTCCTTCTGGCTTTGGTGCGACATTAAAAAACTTATTCACAAGAGATGGATCAGAGTTCTCAGGCCTAAAAACACATGATTGGCACAATTGGATAAAGGTAACATTGTCACATGTTATATTTGTTGGAAACTTAATTATAAAATTGTATATCCTAGTGATAATATCAGTTCATGCATATTTGAACATGGTTATTTGTTAATAGACATGCTAGTATAGTGATGAAATTAGTTCATGCATATTTGAACATGGTTATTTGTTAATGGTCATGCAGTATGTGTTGCCTATAGCAATACCAAGTACTTTTGACCACAATGTCACTTTGACTATTTACAAATTATGTAAATATCTAAGGTATTTTTCAATCCATCATGCATACTCTTCCATTACTCTTATCATTTGAAGTGCAACATTGATTATGCCTTTATATGAGTTTCTACTTCTAGTTTACAAGAAATAACAAGTCTTTATTGTAATACTCATAGGTGGGTCTCATCTAAAGAGATACATCAGGATGACTTGAAGTATTGGAAGAGGAATGTTTCACTTTTGATGTGTGATATTCAAATGTGCTTCCCTCCAAGCTTCTTTAATTCTCAAGAGCACTACCTTGTACACCTAGTAGAAGAGATTGAATAGAGTGGTCCTATTCATATTCGAACAATGTGGCTCGTGGAGAGATATATGAAGCTCTTGAAACAATTTGTGAGGCAAAAGGCTCGACCAGAAGGGTCCATAGTTG
Source organism: Pinus tabuliformis (assembly GCA_031772625.1). Taxonomy (NCBI): domain Eukaryota; kingdom Viridiplantae; phylum Streptophyta; class Pinopsida; order Pinales; family Pinaceae; genus Pinus; species Pinus tabuliformis. The sequence continues at coordinate 483,768,060 of CM062815.1, forward strand.
AGGGGTACATGGTTTTCTAGGCCATGTTTCATTTGAGTGAGTACTTACCTCAATTGCATCTTGAAGCTCCGCGATTATGGAATTATAACCAATCTCAATCATTTGAAGGAGAAAAGTTAGAGGGAGAAGGGACTTCAAATAGGATAAAAGGTATTAAAAAATGTTAGGAGTTATTTGTATCTTAAGTTTTATATTACATGGCTTTAAATAATTATTAATTCATTGAACGAATTTTTTTTTCATTGTAGATGTGAGGGAGTGGGAGGCATTACATTCGTATGTTGCATACAATTCTGACTTTATGTTGGAATGGATGGAGAAGTACACTGAAAAAAAAGAAATTAGAAGATGAAAATGCATGGGCCAATATATATAATAGACATGGTCAAAACACTACTCGAGCATTGCCTGCAAGCCATAAAAGAAAGTGGCCAGAGAGATGCTCGTGGAATTGGCTAAAGGCCAATATTGAACATGAGGCAACAAAATGGAATAATAGAGTAACACAGCAACAATTGAATTTCATTAAAGGATCCATAAATGGGGAGGTGATATATATTAATATATTGCATATATTTAATAAATTTTTTGTTAGATTTCATATCCTTCAATCTAATTAGTTGATATTTTTATGAATTTAGGTAAGATATTACAAAGGAATGTGGAATTTTGGTCATCATTTTCACATCAAAAAAGTTGTTGAAAAGAGAAAAACTTATGATTGTGGAGTTTCAACATCATTTGAGGTGGAATGTCATTCACGTGCAAATGATAGAAAACCAATCACAAAAATACTTCGCTACTATGGAGTGTTGGAGGACATTATCGAGCTTGATTTTATGTCTTTCAAGAAAGTTATTTTTCGTGTTGAATGGTACAAGCATATTGAAGTGGGAGAAGAAAAAACTATCTTGCTCCATGATAATGGATTCCACATGATCAATACATCTAGGTTTGAAGCCACTTCTGAACCTTATGTGTTTCCATGTCAATGTGACCAAAATTTTCTCATTCCAAATTTAGAACAACCTGGTTGGTCATTTTTGATTGATTATTATCCAAGAGGACGAAGAGTAACATTTGTTCAAGATGTAGAGGACCATTATTTACTTGAAGATGCAGAAGTTCCCCCTGAAGACATAGATGGCCAAGATGGAGATGATGAAGAATTTATTGTCAATGATGCATATCACCAAGATGAAGACCAAGATGCGTTTATTGAATTTTTTGAAGGACATGAGCAACCACATGGGCATCAAATCCATGAAGATGATGAATTCATTGATTTTAATTTACCTGTAGTTGAAGGTGATGAAGACTATGAAAATGATGGTATTAATTTATTTGTGGATTTAGGGTCTATTAATGATGGGGTATATATGCCATCAGATGAGGAGATTTCATCCGAGAATGAAATTTTATGATCACTATGTATACTTTAAGATAGTTTTAAGGATTCACTACAATATAATTTTTCTTTACAAGTTAGACATATGAGTTTTTAATTGTAATGAACATTAAGTAATTTGAATGTTTAATGTTTTACTTGTGAGGATGACATTTTTCGATCACTATATTTACTTTAAGATCGTTATAAGGATTCACTGCAATATAATTTTTCTTTACAAGTTATGTATTGAGTTTTTAATTGTAATTAACATCAAGTAATTTGAATGTTTAAGGTTTTACTTGAAAGACATATATATTTGGTGTTATCAATTCTATTTTCTTATCGGTTTTTTGATCAAGGTTTTCTTATTTCTATGTTATTATGTGTTTTCTTAAGAATGTACCCATGGGTGTTACTGATGCTACTATGGGGGATTCAATGATATTCACTACTTTTATGGAAATGTTAACAAATGCACAAGGACAGGACGCTGCTATGATGATGCATGAGGTAAGCTTGAATATTGTCTTTTATATGTTCAATTATCTTATATTCCTTATTGTATTATCTAATTTATGTTTTTGGAATGCAGGCAATCGCTAAAGTCATTCCAACCCCTATAACACCTTATAATGCATCTAAGGTAATGATAGTGGTAAAACTTGATCAACAGTTTTGTGCATTTAGTTAACTTATTTCACTATATATATTTATTAATATTTGTGTTTTTACTAAGCGTGCATTTTGTTGGCATGCAGGATTCATTTATGCCCCTCAATAGAACCAATGTTGGCATGTAGGGATCATTAATGCCCCCATATACATCTAATGTTATGCAAAATGTAAGATTCAACCATTTATTTGTGTGAGTTTGATTATGTTATTTGTTGAGAAATCTAGGGCATATATTTAATAAAGTTTTTGCACAACAACTCCATGATTTATGAGGTGTTACGAAGAGCTACATCATGCCTTCAAATGGATCACCCCATCCGTTTTTTTCTTCTTGGAAATACAATACTATTTTAACAAGTAACCCAAGCAATATATTATTCCAAAACATGATGTCAATTTACTTTTCTAGGGTTTTTATGTAATCAAGAGGCCTTTTTAGGGTTTCTTAAATTCAAACCTTAGATCATACTCTTTTCCCTTTATGTCATTCTAGAGTTTATCCCATGCCCTAGAAATCAAATCATAGGGAACAAATACTTAATATTAAGGTTTCTAAATACTAGGGTATTTCTTAAAATATAAACCCATAAATTCAACCCTACTACATCTTATGATGGATCCTTTAAAAGAAAATTATTACACATACCTCATGGACACCTATCTGTACTAATTAGTATTTTGTAAAAAACACTACATGGTAAACAACAAAGGCCCCTTCATAAATACCACTTACAGCCAGTACTCCCCTCCGCTAACAGCTTGTGGTTTCAACATAGAGCTGTTACAACTCAAGGAGGATAGGAAGTTGTAAATCCATGTGGTCAACCAGAAATAACCTAGCTTATTCATCATGATCCTATAAGGTGTGCAAGTGTTTAGCTAATCCGACATTAAGATGTTGACAACCGTAAGGTTGGAGGGCCATTGTTGCTCAAATTCATCAATGTAGATATGTTGATGAGGGTATGACCAGAGCTTACTTATATTGAAGCATGTGAAGGGATTCAAGGGAGAAATGGTGACCAAATCTTCCATAATGTTGGGTCTTGAAGAATATGATAAAGAGATAAAACAAACAATGAACGAAACATGTGCTATGGGTGTTGATATCCTTACAATGGAACAATATTTGCAGCCCATGGATTTCAAAGAACGAAATTTGTTTAGTATTTTTGATACAGGCTCTGGAAAAACAATGGCATATCCTTTACCTGCTATTGTTCATGTTAATATGCAACCTTATCTAGCTTTAGATTCCGAACCCTGAATGCGAGCATTCTTGCATTCATAGTCACTGCATTATTATTTGCGGAAGCTTACGCACACCTTTCATGAAGAAAAGATTATGGTGCTATTACTATTGAGGAAGCTAACTCCACAACAATCTCCTGATTGTTTTGATTCACATCGCTGATTATTTGGGTGATAGTCAACAATTTGGATGAATTTCCTGGCGATAGATTAGAATTTGGATAAATATGATGCCAAAAAGAAACTCCTTTGAGCACATTGTAGCTAAACTCCAATTCATGTGTAAATCACACCAGTTCTGGATCGAGGATTGTGAAAGAAGGTTTACTATGGAATAGTTTCTGGTGTTGAATCATTAGGTCTCAAAAGATACAGGCCTGTAATATTGGTTAAGAGGTGCCTCAATTTCCGCTATTCTGGACCTGTAGCACTCAAAGGAAGACATAAATCATGCCAAGAATATTGTGGCCAATAACACTGGACAGGTGAGGAAAATCGCACAAGTATAAACTTGTAATGTCAATAGAGAAGGGGTTAAAATATGTAGAGTGCCCCAATCTAGATCCACTGCATCTATTCAGCTACCACAGCTTTATCACACAGGCTACTCAAAAGAAGATCTCAAGTAAGTCTTCTAGTTCTCAAGGCACCATGCTTTTAATGAGTTTAACCTTCCAAAGGATACTTACTCCTAAATATCTTAGGAATTTCCATGAATTACGCAATCTGTAGATTATATATCCAAAACCTAGTGGACTTGCTACAACACTAATTTACTGGCAACCTGTCTGAAATTGTATCTAATTCTACATATGGGAAAGATTGAAAAATGTGCATATCAAACTGTCTGGGGTGTGTGCACCTTTAGTTAACCCTGTGCGTTGTTAATGAATAACATTTGATTTACTTGTTCTAGGGACTGTGCAAACTTCATGGTTGACTTCCACTTAAGTGCAGGAAGAAATGAGCTGAGATATGTTCATGAGAAGTATTCAGATCCATGTCATGGCTATGTTGCTTTTTTATGCCTTGCCAACTTACCCAATGATGACAGTTGCACCACCAGCAATGACATTGTCATTTGTATTAGTGATAACATCGACTCAAGTGCACAAGAAGGGGGATTAGAAAGACCTAGCCAAATGAAAGCCAGGAAACACACTGCACCATCATTCATTGCAATGCTAACATCTCAAAGTGAGGTCTTTGTCACTCTCTTATACTTTTCTTGTTCTTGTTCAACAAATATACACAAACCAAAGACTGCAATGCTAACATCTCAAATTGAGGTCTGTGTCACTCTCCTATACTTTTCTTGTTCTTGTTCAACAAATATACACAAACCAAAGAGTATCCATGTCCACTCCAAATTAATAGTAAGTTTTATAACCTTAAGATAGCTTTGTCTTTAGTCATGTTGTAAGTTGGATGAAAATGATTAGTTATCTTGATAGCCTCAAGTTAGTGTTGTGTTTATTTATGATGTAAGTCGGCTGAAAATGATTAATAATCTTGATGAATGTATTTTAGGATGCATTCAGGGATTCCCATCAGGTGCTTCCTAGCATTGATGATGGAAACATTGAAAACCAATTGGCAGTTGTTGAATGCGTTGAAGATATATACAAATTCTACAGGACAATTGAGGTATGTTTCTCTATCAATGATTGCAGTTTCCTGTTAGGGTGAAGGTAAATTTTTATTTTCCTTAACTAAAATTTGGCATTCATGTATGCCCAAGACGTGAGTTGCGTACCTCCAGATTAAATGAGAAACTAGGTTAAAATCAACGCAAAGATGAAGGCAGTCGTGATTGATTGGTTGGTGGAGATACAACTTTGTTCCTATGCTAGTTCCAACCTCCATTTGCTGTCAAACTTAGATCTAAAAGAGATTTATATGGTCTATCTCTTAGGGCTGACATCAAAATCTTAAAATTTTCAAGTGCATTTGGAATTGGAATTAATGCCAGAGACATTGTATTTGACTATGAACATCATTGATAGATACCTTTCTATTCAGAGTATTGCAAGGAAGAATTTGCCATTACTTGCTATCGCTGCAATGTTTATAGCTAGCAAATATGAAGAAGTCTGTCCTCCATAGTTAGGATGACTTACTGACATCTGTAAGAAAGGATGTGTATATATCTAATTAAAAGAACACTTCGTTGGTTGTATAAAAGTACATACACCAGCAATATCTACTCCTACAGAAGATTACGCTTTATGCTGGAATCAGCACAAAAATTATATTATAATAGGTAACACAATATTGATAAGAGATGGTTTATACTTGGCTACAAGTCAATGACTTCATCTGCATCTTCCCAAATGAATGCACGTCAAAACAGATAGTGGCCATGGTAATTAGCTCTAACTAATAATTCTTTGTCATTGATTACAACATAGTCTCCAAACATTTAGATTGACTGATCAATTGATAATAACTCTTTGTAGGAGTTTAAAGCAATTGAACTTCAAGCTTACAGTTCCCACTCAGCCATATGTATTCCTCCTCGGGTTTCTAAAGGCAGCTGATTCCAACAAAGTGGTAAAGTTTTGAATGACACCACTTTTTATATTCTTGAAAGCAACCTGTGTGGCATTGATCAAATCTAACTTCGAAAATGCCTCATAAAATCTAGCATTCATGTTTTAAATTACTTTTCTTTATTGTATTCCTAATAATACCTCGTTGTACTAACAAGTCGTACTATCTATTATTGAGATGGAAAATCTAGAATTCTTCTTGGTTGAACTGTGTTTGCTTCAGTACATAATGAGCAAGTACAATCCATAAAATTTGTGTTAAGGGCTTTGAACACTTATCCGCTATGGAAGGCTTGTTTGTTGATGTGGTTTTTGAAATATTCAATGTATTTTTTAAGTTGTTTGTGCAAGTGTTTTCCATAACAGTAGTGAAGGCTTATCTGGATCTCAAAATATTGTGCATAGGTGATGCTTTTCCCTCCTCTAGTTAGTTCATTCTTGTTTATTGTGTGTTTTTACAAACATTTTGCAGTATGGTCCACTTTTTCTCGTTTTTGATAATATATCTCATGTACTTGATACTTGTAGACCTTTAATCCATAAAAAACAACCCAAAAATCTCAGAAGTAGACACCTATAAATATAAACTAGTCATCAAATTTCAAGGAATATTTTTTCATGGTGCTGAAATCCTATTAAAATTTGGAACAAAATGCATATTTTCATATTTATGAGATGTATACTTTGTTTACTGAACTAGATTTGTATGTGTTCATATTGAAATCTTGTTACTATGTTTTAAATTGCGAGAAGCTTGATGGCTAAATGTTGTTTGCTTTATGATCCTTAGTTACCATTTATGAAGTGTTTTAAGTAACTGGTTACGGCTGATGTTATGATGGATCCTTTATCGAAGGTTCTTAATGTAGGTTCTGATTATAGCCGGTGTGATAACTTGCCAGGTACCAAAGGGACTGTCACATGCTTTGCATCATACTTGGTGTGCACCTCAATTTTCAATTCCATTATGGCATTAGCTAGGAATATCAATGTAAGACTTAAATTCTAAATACTGGACAACCAGACATTATGTTTATTTTATCAGCATTTTGTATCTTAAAATGTAGTTTTTCATCGTTGTTTTATATATCTTACAATATTAGTTTTCATCATTTTGTTTTATATTTTGCAGTACTATGATGTTCGGAAGGAGTGCAATGGTGGCCTGTGCTATGATTTTTCAAATATGGAGAATTACTTAAACCAGGGTTCTGTTAGGGATGCCCTGGGGGTTGGCAGCCGAAAATTTGTCTCCTGTAGCCCCTTGGTTTATGAAGTTATGCTTACTGACTGGATGCGGAATATGGAAGTTGGCATTCCAAAACTCTTGGAGGATGGTGTTAAGTTGCTAGTTTATGCAGGAGAATATGATCTCATTTACAATTGGTTAGGTAATGATACTCTATACACATAACATATTGTTTTTGTTTTGGACAATGACTTTATGATTTAGGTGTTAAGTCTGTTATTAACTTATTTGCAGTTGTATTTTTCAGGGTTGTCAGTCTAATCTTCAAAATTGAAAAGTTAATTGTTCAAATTATGTGTCTTTTAGGCAATTCAAGATGGGTGAATTCCATGGATTCGTCTGGAAGTGAGAATTTCAAGAAGGCACCTACAAAATCCTTCCTTGTAGACGATAAGGAAGCAGGTTTAATAACCAGTTATGGACCACTTAGTTTTCTCAAGGTAAAAGGCACTTGATGATCATCTTTGATTTCATTATACAAGTAGATAATTTCTTCCTTACGGAATCTTCTATTTTGTTGCACCAGGTTCATGATGCAGGTCATATGGTCCCAATGGATAAGCCAAAAGCACCCTTGGAGATGTTAAAACGCTAGACATAAGGAAGTATTACTGACGAAAATTCTCAAATTTTAAAGACAGTGACGGAGATGCCAAAGAAGAATTTCGAGAGTTAGTTATCTACTTAACTAGGAGAATTTCTCTCTTCACCTAGATTAATGTAAATATTTCTAGATTTGCAGTAATGTGCATCCCCAAAGACGTGTATTTTCTGATTTGGCAAAATAATTGTGCATTGGGACCATTAGTCTTGCAAACTTGTGTCAAATCTTTTGATGGCCACTTTTTAACTGTATAGAAATAGTGCTTCTTATTGCTTACCAAGCCTTGTGGAATTATTATTATACATGGTGTTAAAGTTATATTCAAGAACATGAATAGTATGTCCTATGTTCTTATTCCAGCATGTTCTGATGTCCTAATGGATGAAAGAAATTGTAAATTCAACAAAAATATTTGGTTAGAGTCTCGGGGAATTCAAAGCATGATTCTCTTAGCCTACATTCAATTTTATTGACAATGACATGAAAACATTTATGTTGTTTGCAATCATACAACGGATGCCAGTATTGTCTACTTATATTTGAATTGGAGGCTATGTGGTTTGGCTGTGTTTCACTTCTCGTTCGTTCTATTATTTTATTGTTGAATATGCATGTTTCCTCTTTTTGCCTCTTATCCCTTTATAAGCCTCTTGGACATTAAGTGCTTGGCATGGCAAGATATGTCCATAAAGCGCATGGACTATCTACATTCTATCAATGCTTGCTGCTGCTACTGTCTACACTACTCGATGCACTTTGAGGAAGGATCCATGTTAGAACAAAACACTTACCCTTCATACAGGCTACTCTGAAGCAGACCTGAAGTAAGCCTTAAAATTTTTAAAGCATCATGCTTTTAGTGATTTTACCCTTCTAAAGAAATCCTACTCCTAGACATTTTAGATTTCTTCATCAATTACAGGCAGGCATTTTTGATCAGCTATGGCCAGAACATTGTGTCTTGATCAACTATATGTTGGAACTCAGCTACTAACACCCTGTCTAAATTGAATCTTCATCTAATACTAATGCACATACTAAGCATCTGGAGGTGTACACACATTTTGTTAACTCTGTACATTGAGGTAATAACATTTATGTGCATTGTTCTAGGGAATGTGCGTATTTCATGGTTGATTTTCACCTAAATACGGGAGGAAATAAGCTGAGAGCTGTTCATAAGAAGTATTCAGATCATTGTAGCAAGTCTATCTTTTAGCAACTCTCAGAATTTCAGAATGAGATTGCATCACATGACATCGACTGGCATAATACATTTTAAATGGTCTTTTTTGGATTGCAGAACTGATGCCTATGGGATTCATCTCGTTTCTACTGACCATTGGAGAGAAGCGCATTTATAAGATTTGTATAGTGAAAGGAATGGCTTATAGTATGCTTCAATGTCAAAAGGAATAATCAATGGTTCCTGCTATCGATCATTGTTCTGAGGTGGACACCAAACTCTATGTTGCATATTCGAATTTCCCAATGCTATTAGATGTTACTTAGATCGTGTTAGTCCATTTGATATGATTCAAGATATTTATGATAGTTTGATAATTATTCATTCCCTCTTGATTCAAGGGTAAGTATCCTCTGGTCTCCCTCACTGGCATGAACCAGCTCCACTACTTCATCTTTACGTTGGCAACTGTCCATGTGTTATATAGTGTCCTAACAATCGCCCTAGCAAGAGCAAAAGTAAGTGCCATGGGAAATAACTGATCTTCTCCCATGTCATTCAGTTTAAATTTTTTCTCGGTTTGAATTTGCTTTCATATCTTCATGCGTTCGAAACATCTTTAACTCAAAATACAAGTCATTTTCGGTCATAGATGAGGCGTTGGAAAGCATGGGAAAAGGAGATAGTAACAATGGATTATCCATGTTCACATGGTGAGTTCTTTTCAATTTTCTTCTCTAAATGGCCTCGTCTCGCAGTCTGTCATGTTTGAAAAATGGCACCTAACCTAGGTTACGAATCTGGAAATTTCAACGGGGACACCTGTGAAATGATTTTAGGTTCAAACATCAAGAATATTTACGATTGGATAACGTTTTGAGGAATTTTAGAAAGATTGTTCTCAAGAACAAGCAGCTACGTGCTTGTTGTTTGTTTCATGCAGATCCTTCAAGGTTCAGGTTAACCCAACAAACTACATTTGTAACGCGTCATATGAATTTCTGGAGCAGAACACCCATTATTAAATGGGTGGTAAGTAATTCATACTCCAAATTTTCAAGGGATTTATCTTGCTTGAATCCATTTTACATGTAATATTAATATTCATTGCAGGTTTTCTTCTTCAGACAATTCTTTCGGTCAATAAGGAAAGTTGATTACCTAACCTTGCGGCATGGCTTCATCATTGTATGTCTCCATAACTTGAAACCTTCGTTTAGATTTCAACTTGGTTATGTAAACAACCATTTCATTCACGTGATTTATCTGATTTTCCTTGTGAATTTTCTTCCTTGGTACTGTATAGGCCCATCTCTCTGCAAATAACAAGAAGTTTGATTTTCATAAATATATAAAGAGATCATTGGATGACGACTTCAAGAGGGTGATTGGAATCAGGTTCTATTAACTTTTTGTGCGTAAAAACTTTGGTCTCTAGCAATAATAATTGATTTTCCTCCTGCAACGCTTCTCAGTCCTCCTTTTGTTTTGTTTCTCTAGGAAACCTCCCCTTGCTTTTTACCTAACACTACAACATTTATTGTGTTATCTGCAGTGTTCCCCTGTGGACTTTTGCCATGGGCTTTTTGCTTATCCACTTGCATAGTAAGACTTCACAACTCTCTGTCTTACTCCAATGTTTAGTTTTGTTTCTGTTACTAGCGAATCTGACGTTGTCTCTTTCACTGGCTGCATTACTGGGTGAGCAGACTGGCATTCATACTTTTGGTTCTCCTTCGTTCCCTTAGCTGTAAGTCCCTGTAAATGTTCGGAAGTAGAATTACTAATGATATAAGTTAATGATATAGAAAAGTTGTCAACTATTGACTTCTGCGTGTTTATTGCTGCATTACTTGTGCAGATAGTTTTGATAGTTGGAGTGAAGCTGCAACTTATAATATTAGAAATGGCCTTAGCAATTCAAGGGAGACATTCTATAATTAAAGGAATTCCAGTGGTGCAGCCAACCGGTAAGTTTTTTTGGTTCGATCACCCTGAACTTATTATATTCTTGATCCATTTCACTCTGTTCCAACTATCGAAATAATTGCGTTGTAAATTTTATTTCCTTAATTGTGTCTATTATATTTATGACAATGACATAAAGGCTTGATGGTTCCTGCAGAATGCTTTCCAGCTTGCTTTCCTTTCTTGGACATGCGTAAGCCACTTTTATTTTTAATTATAATAAATTATGATATCAGCTGAGACTTTGAATCTGCACAGTTAATAATAGGATCACAATGATGATTGCAGTGGAAATTTCGCTTAAACTCCTGTTTCCATGATAGGCTTTATATGGTCATATTGCGAATAGTCATTGGGTAAGTATGTCGATCATTATATAAAAGCATATTCCCATCATAAAGATCTTTTCTTCGGTTAATTTTAACAATTGCTTTGTATTTAATCATTATAGATCAAAATTAACTGATAACCTTGTTTCTTGTTAAAATTTATAATCAACCTAAGTTCAAATTTAGCATAATATTTTTAAATTCTAATTTAATTTTTTTTAGCACACATTCTTTGTTTACTAAAATTTAAGTCTTTGGAAATTGCAAAAATGTATTATAAATGTAAGTCCCAACTCTAGCCTGAATTTTAATGTTTGGAATAGATTTGCAAATATTCTCACCCTTGTTTTATACTTCCCCTTTAAAGATCATTAATGGGGAACTGAAATTATATGTATGTATTGTGTGGAAGATTCCTGCTTATTATCTTATGAATCTGTTCGAGGTGAGAACGATACAGGCCAGCAGACATTCAAAATGATTTTTTTTTTTTTTTTAATAATTTTTTATATTGTCTCTAGAGAGACAATAGTTTGAATTATGGACATTTACTTTTTTTTTTTAAATAATTTTTAATATTGTCTCTAGAGAGAAAATAGTTTGAATTATGGACATTTATTTATTTTTAATAATTTTTTATATTGTCTCTAGAGAGACAATAGTTTGAATTATGGAATTCTCTCTAAAAAGACAAAAATGTAATTGTCTCTAAAGAGACACAAATGAAATTTTCTCTAGAGAGACAAATCAAATTGTCTTTATAGAGACAATAATAATATGTGTTCTATATTGTCTTTATAGAGACAAATTTTTGAGACATTATATTTTGAGACACCTGCTTAGAGACAATATTTGAGTTTCTTTTTTTCTTAAGTTAAGACAATTGACTCAAATATTGTCTTAAATAATGTCTTAAAACCCCCCTACATGTAGTAGTGACAATAAGATATGCATTCATGACCTGTAGCTTCTATATTTACTATACGTTTGACGAAATGTTTATCATGTTTTTGTCATGTCTTGGGCAAGATCTAGCTTTAGTATTGATATTTTAGACTTGTAATTATCCTAGATCTGATTCTGCAAGGTTATGGGTTATTCTAGGTAGTAGCCTATAGGCTAGCCCTGAAAACGTGGCATTGGTCTCGTAACCATACCCTGTGAACTAGAGAAACTCAGTTGGAACCGCATGGAAATAAGCTCATGAATGCAATTAAATCCTTCCAACTACATGCATAGTGTGTTAAGCCTATGGTTGGGGTGTTAAGCCTGAGAAGTGAAATTTCCAGCTCAGGAATTAAGCACTAGTGGTTTTTGTCATACACCTGGGTGATTTGATGTCCCTGATGAATGGAAGTATGTTTATAGCTAGTAGACCCCACTTCCATAACTAGAACTTGGAGGTCGAGTCATGTCATAGTAACACTCAACTCATGCTTTCTTGGAGAGCTTGTAAAAGTGGGTAAAGGTGGGGTAGGGTGGTTATAGGGTGGCATCAAAGTATTTTTGTTCCATGTAAACCTTTCTCTAGTACCAATGTTACAAAGTGGTATCAAAGTGAGGCTTGTAGTATTGAACCTCGGGGTACATGCAGATGGTTATGGTTATCTTTGTAGTTATCGTTACAACTATGTATTATTATCATGCATGCATTATGATGTTGATATGTGTTTCTACTACTATATATACATCATGCTAGTATCGATTTAATTGTACGGATGTGATAGCCTCCCCTGAGATACACTGAGGTATGTTTTGGTTATGTCTTCTATTTGGTTTATCTAACATGGTATGTTTGCAGGAAATATAAGCTCAAAGATGAAGAGAAAAATGGTGTATTACAATTCACATGACTCCCCATACTAGCCTGATGTGAACTTAATGGAATGGGAAAAGACAGTTGAGCAGCAAGGAGAATAATATTCTCCTGATCTAGAAGATACACTGAGGATTCTAAGGGCAGAGATTAGAAGTTTCAAGGAATATAATAATAAGTTGATTGAGGCATATAAAATACTTACAAGGGCTTAAGAAAAGCAAGCAGAAGTCAATGCAGTGATTCTACAAAGCCTTTCATATTTACAGAATTGGTGATAGCTAGGGATTAGTCATGGAGATAGTTAGGAGGAGAAGAATAATGGGGCATATGGTAGCAGGTCTCAGAGAAGACACATGATGGAAAAATATGATACAATCAAAGGTGGTAGATCTTTCGATACACCTGAGAGGAGGGGTAGTACTTATGGATTCTATTCTAGTTCCAATTTTAGGAGACAACATCACCATCATCATTAGCATCCTTATAGGAGTTATAAAATTGGCAAAAATTGTCCAAAAAACCTCCACTAAAACATTTTTTTTATAATAGAATATGTTTTAGCGAATATTATAATAGAACTTCATCACAAATGAGAAAATATGGGAAACCAAAGATTTTAGCAGATGTTTTTTTAGTGGTTCACTTCATGGAAACAATATCATCGATGCGCTAAATAAATAAAAGCAGTGGGGACGTATACATAAGAAAAAGCCTCGAGACGTTGAATGCAAATAATACAAATGCTTGAAATGTATACAAGCCTAATGAATATACATTAACAAAAAACCTCGAGGCTTTCCTTACTAGAAAAACATTAGGGAAGGTAAAAAAATATTTCAGTCCTGGTGCTTTAATTTAAACTTGCAGCTCTGATGTGTATGATTTGTTTAAAGGAACTGGTACATTGCTCATATAAAAGAACTAGTGTTGTTAATTTGAATAGTGCACTAGGGTTGAAAACAATATTTTTTTAGTACCAGGTTGTTAGTTCTATGAAATCAATGGTGTTTTGAATTATAGTGCACCAGGGCATTAAATGCAAAGAACACCCATACTTGAAGGATATAATGCCTAGGTGTTATCGTTTTCAGAAAAGGAACCAACCATGCAAACAATCTTCAAGTAATGATGTCTTTAGATAAAATAACACACTAGTGCATTTTTATGTTATAGACACACCAATGTTTTGTATGAGATTTTCTCTTTTTTAGAAATATTGACCTATGACACTGCAATTATTATGATTTCTTAAATCCGTTATTCATCAAAAAATTGACATATATCTTATAACAATATTCATATAAATTAAATTTTTATTAGTGCATTTATATATGGTGTTTGCATTAATTTGTTACATTTCACATCTCTTCACTATAATATTTAATCATCCATATATATAATTAGCAGCATAACATTTCTCAACGACATTGGATAACACAATAGAATAAATAAAAATGTATTTTATTATATATCAATAAGAGGCTATTTTTCTTACAAATTGGGATAGTTATTCGTAACCTCTTATCTTTTAATTGGGACACTATGTCCATTACATAAAACAAAATGTCTGATTTTCATAGACAATTATTTCAAAAAATACAACAGCTTGCATTGATATCCAAATAGATCTTTATTCTTCGTTGAAACTTTTGTTAGTGCTTGAGCTATTTCCATTACTTTAGTTATTTTGATTACTGTTTTCATCGATTCTTTTTCTCTTCTTGATCATGTTCCATATGCAAACATAAAAATAAAGTGTAATGTGTGTATCTACATGGTGAGAATAATTAAAATTAAAATAAATAATATACATCAATGTAAATCAAATAGAAATGTACCATAGCAAGAAGTGACTCATGAACTATACACATGGTTTCAAAACCAAGTCTCACGCCTTGTTGCAACAAGTCTTTTGTTGGTGTAGTTCCATACTTTACTTCCTACAAGTTTTATGCCTCATTATAAATCATATATTTAATATAAATGTTTTTTTTGTTCTATTACTTATGAACTGAGAGAAGTAAAACAACATACATACTTACAAATTCCACAATTAATTTTTGATATGCCAACATATACTCATACAACATATTTAACCCAATGTCAATAAATTATTTTGATGCTTCTTCTTTGTTGTTAGCACCTATTTGAATACATTCATGGATGCTTACTGTAAAACAATTTAAAATATACAAAAATGAAACCCTGAGTTGTTATACAAACTTTGATATCAACCCTTTTATACCTTATCGTCTTATTTTATGTGCTGAATGAGTTCCATTTTACTTTCTTTTCTGCAAGAAAATACTTGAAAATCAATATTTAATGCTAAATTATTTGTTTATATGTACAAAGTCAATCATGATTACATACATTTGAAGCCCGTTGTTGTTGGGATGACCCCTCCTGTGATGAAATTATATCCATTTCTTTGACCATATCCTTGTACACTTTTTCGAACATTCCTACTGACATGTTTCACATATCATCTCGTTGACCCTTTGGGATTTTCATAATCTTTTTGAAAAAAGTAATAAACTATTTTTTTATTGATATATGAAAACTAAATATAACAAAATTGATATCTAAACGAATGCTTTGTAGTAATATATAGAAATAATTCAAGAAAATATTTTTAGTTAGGAGTATTACCTTTTGAATTATTCTTTTTGGTTGTTGTATGTTTTTTCTATTGCAAGTCTCATAGGTCTCATTGACCATTTCTTTGGAAACATTTCATTTCATTTACATATCGTTTGGTTCTTGGAATCATTGGATTATTTTTGTATTGTAGGTGGAAATTACTTCTATACGTTCATTCAACTATATCCCTCATAGTTTGGTAAAAAAATCCCCCCCTTCCATTAACCTCCAAAACCAGTCCAGATGAGCTAAGAACCAATTCATTGTCATTTACATGTTCTATAATTTTTCTTTTCTTAAAAAGACATTGATCTTTTCCTTCGTTGTTTCTCTATGTAAAAAAGTAAACATGTGGATTAATAGAGTGTTTGAAACATGTTATCTAATATTATTAAGAATATTACTAATGAAAATCCAAAGAAAAACTCATATTGAATAGTATTTTTTAATTCACCAGATTAATCTTTCTACAATTTTTCTATGAGGCTTTTACACTCGTGTGTACTTATATTAGAAATGATCTTCACAAACTTCTTCATTTTTTGACTCTGCATTACACACACTAACTAATACATATTAGTTAAAATTACATATAGGTCAAACATACTAATTCTGTAAAGAATTTACAAAGAACTTTCCTTTTTGGCTTTTTGGATGTCCTATCATTGTGTCCATCAACATTTTTGTTACTTGAAAACTTCTTAGACATTTTTTTACAAATATACAACTTGTACCATTCAAGCATAAGCCATTAAATATATTTTATACATAAATCAAATAATTTTATGCCAAAAAGAGTTTTGGTAACGAGTGTGGTTATTTTAATAAGCGCCTCGATGTGTTTATTCTACTAAATACACCAAGTATTTAATTGTTCAACATTGACATTGAAAGTTATCATTTTTAAATAATTTGAAATTATGATAGTGTGGTTTTTAATAATAAAAGCACCGCCATCATAGTAAAAAATGAAAACATAAAAAATTAAATACAAGTCACTTATTGGTGCTATTTTGCATAGGTGAGTAGGTACTTTATATTACACCAAGCACACTGTCAAATAGTCAACGTTTCTTAAAAACGAAGAGGGCCAATAGGACTAAGTGTGATATGTAAAGATAAAACCACCACGAGCACCGATGTGTTATCTTATATAGGGCGCACCGTGAAACAGAGGTCGTTTTTTGAAAAAACGGACAAGGTAAATACGGTTTAGATCTAATTCAATAAGTGGCCCCTCTATTTTACATGTCAAATGTCCTATATATAGTAAATACAAAAATTCATTCAATTTAAAATGCCTAAAATGAAAAACCCTAATTGTGAAGTTGTAGAGGGAGTTAAACCCTAAGGTCAAATTTTTTTGTCACATAACCAAGAAGAAGCAAGAGCTTAAGGTAAGTATTAAAATTTTTTGTTCTTTTTATTAATTTTAATTCAATCTAAATAGGAACAAAGATCGTAAAATTTTTTACTAGTCAAATCAATAATAAAATTTTTATTATGCAGGGTTTATATGTGTGTGTGTCTGTGTGTGTGTGTGTGTGTGTGTGTGTATTTTTTCTTGAATTCTGAATAAATATAACAAAACTCACAAAAAAATTTAACATTAAAATCAACAGTTAAATTTAAAGTTGTTGTTAAGCATGGTTTTGAGTGAATCACCATACCTTTCAAATTCTGATCTTTCTACAATTCCAAAATATTCTACCACTCCACAGTGCTCCCAGTATGTCTCTCTTGCAAATGATCTCTCTTTTAATTATACCTAACAAAAACTGTAAAATTTTTATTAATAAAATCAACAATAAAATTTAAAAATTTTACTATGCAGGGTTTTGAATGAATCATCATGCCTTTCAACTTCTGATCTCCTAAATACCTATATTGTTCCAAAGTTGTCTGTTATTGGACAATGCTCCTCGTATGTGTCTCTTACAAATCTGTCCCTTGAAATTTTGAGAAAAATAATGAAATAGTGAATAAATTATTACTATTTAATAATGTATGAAATTAGATTTCAAAAAATCAATTGCCGCTCATTTTTCAATTCGAAAAAAAAAACTTGCTTTTTTTCATTTTTTTGAACATCAGCATGTTTGATAGTAAATAGCACCAGTGCATTTACAAGTAAAGAGCACTGATAAATTACTAGTGTGCTAATTTTTCTAAACACGCCAACTTGATAGAATTCCTCTTTTAAGCTCGAAATCCTGGAAGCAATGTGGTTAATATTTTAATGTAATGGTGCGTTTTTATTTAAATAGATCAATGTAGTAGTTGTTATAAGAGCGCTGACATGATATAATTCCTTTTTACTTTCAAAATGTAGGAAACACATGCGGATAAATGTTGTTTTTATTTAAACGCATCAATTCTATCTTGTTTACGAGAGCTCTGATACGATAGAATGCTTTTTTTATTTTCGAAATCCCAAAAATCAATATAGTTATTATTTTAATGACCTAATGTGGTTTTTATTTAAACACACCATTGTCGTTAATTTCAGAAGAGCGCTGATATTATGTAGTTCCTTTTTTTAATTGTCGAAATCCCATGAACAAGTGCATTTTTTATTTTGAAGGATCAGTGTGGTTTTTATTTAAACGTGTCGATGCATGTGGTTTTATAATAGCACTGATATGGTAGAATTCCTTTTTTATTTTCGAAATACCAAAAACCAAAGCATTTATTATGTTAACGCATCGATACTTTTATTATTTAAACCCATTGATGCTATTAGGTTTAGTAAGATCACTGATAGGGTTTAATTTATTTGAAATATTATTTTCACATAAAATGGCATATTCATCTCAAATTATCCTTTAGGACACATCCACATGGGTTATAGTAGCTCATAGTATACATTTTCTGTTTAAAGTCACCTTATTCTTGAAAAATGGTTTGAAAACTATAATTAAATTCAGATTGTGGTTATATGGTTCTCGAAATTAATTATAGGTATGTGCACAAAATTTTATTTCTAACTTTTCTCGAATGTAGGTAGAAAGTCTTATGATATCAAGTGGTCAATTCTTCAAATTCCATCTCATTCCATATTGCTCAAAGTCCTTCACAAAGTTCTCCCTTTCCATCGTGAGCAAGTTAAAATTTTATTTATATTTTGATTATCTAATCGATTTTTTTTCCATCTCAATTTGAATAAAAAGGTATCCAAATTTTTAGGATCTTGATTGAGAATCGAGTTCATATGTAGAAAATATTCCTCCATTTCAAAAATGTTGGAAGCTCTTATCAGGAGAAGCATATCACGAATAGTGGGTAGATGAAAATGGAAAACTACTTTACCCTTCCAACTATAACATGGAATCTTCCAGCCACAATCTTGGATCAATGATGGTAATGATTGTTTAGTATAATGTAATTTCAACAAACCAATTTCATTGTGCTTACTTATCATTGATGTACTAATGTTCAATATTTTTTGAAATTAGGATTCTAGTGATGATTAGCTACCCATGTGCCATCTTCTAGTGCACCCCACTAGAAAGTCAAAATTGAGAGAAGGTTGCCTTAAGAGAAAGTCTCAAAGAGGAAGCATACAAATAATGGTTCAATCAACCACCTATTCAATTCCCACTATGTCTAAATTCACCAATTAGGAATGACTACAACAAGTCTTCATCACAAGTTGACAATGGACGAAATCAAATAGAGGTTGGTATAGATGATTACTTGTGGGATATGACTGTAATGTAGACAATTTTGTTAGATGCATTCTAGAATGATGAGCTAGGGTACAATCCGGCTCATATCACTGATACCTTATTCGAAAGCCTGAAAATTGCTTCCACCACCCCTCTCTTTGGACCTAGCAGTCAGTCTAAGTCTACTGAGCTTGGGACAACGATGTTATTGTACAGCTTGAAAGAAAATTTTGGCTTGTCAAATGTGTGTTTCTTGACAATATTGAGGTAATTTTCCTACATGATCGATAAATTCCCTTATATTTTAACGAATATTGTCACACAATCAACATTAAATATTGACATTATACATTTATATTTACCACCAACTCCATGTTACTTAAATATAAGGTTCTTTCAAGTGATAATGTCTTGCTGGGTCGCTGCAAAGAGGTAATGCAATTGTTGAAAATTTTGAGGATTGAGTACATATCACATCATTCATGTCTAAATGATTGTATTCTATATAGAGGAGAATACAAAAACAAAGAGATATGTATGAAATGTGAGCATGATAGGTACCATAAATAGACAAAAATGGTTAAATCACATGGTCCTCCTCATAAGATATTGAGGCACATGACTATAATTCAAAGGATTCAAAGGCTCTTTTGTTGAAAATAATTACCTATGTTTCAATGGTGACATGCTTCACACCGAACTGATTCGAGATTTATGTGAATCCCAAGAGATTGAATAACCACGAAACATATAGAGGATACATGGACTAAAAAATTCAAGGATGACGTATGAAGTTTACAACTCAACATAGTCATGGACGGTGTCAACCCATATTCCCTCCAAAACACTAACTATTTTGTTTGGCCTATAGTAGTGATCAATAACAATATCCGTCCATGGTTTTTTGTGAATAATGAATATCTTATGTTGGCTCTCATAGTCCCCAATAGAAGACAAGTGAAGTATATGGATATCTACTTACAACCGTTGGTAAATGAATTGAAGGAATTATGGGAATGGATACATGTATACGATGTATCAAGACCCATCAAAATAGAGAGGAGTTTTATTTTGTATGACATATTTTCTTACAGCATACATGATTATCTAGGCTTAGGAGTTTGTTCAGGTAAATTATATGTTTATTTATTTGTTTATTCCACGTATTAATTTAATTGATTGCAATTTTTCTAATCTTCATGATCGCTAACTTGCCTTATACTATACAATAATTTCGTAAGTCTTGTAACAAAAGGGTATCATTGATGTAAAGGTTGTGGACCTTCTCTGAAGGCTAGGTGGTCTGGCCACCTATGAAATCCAGTGTATGAATTCTCCAGGGTATTCCTCCTAGAACAATACCATTATAGAATAACAACATCCACTTACAATGGTAAACCATAGAGAACCCAAAGGCCTACAATAATGACACCTACTAAATGACTTAGAGCATACGAGAAAGAGAAGGAGAAGGAGCTTCAAGAAATCTCTGATTCAAATGGGGAGCTTATGTTCGATGGCACATAATTCTTAGACACTTATTTTGTTAAATTTTCCATTTGGATGAAAAGGAAATTTGTCTTTTACGAGCTCCCATATTGGGAGCATCTCAAGATTAACGTATATTTAAAAATGTTTCATCTTCTTTATGGAGGAAAATATCATCAAAAGAAAATGACACATTGGTTGTTAGGAGAGATCATATTTCTTCAAAAACTAAAAAGAAACATTGGCCAAGACAAGTAACTAGAGGAGTGGTTTGTCCCTCTTGGTCTTTCAAAGAAGGTGATGTCCCATGGATTTTAAAGAAAAATGGTCTTTCTCTGGAAAATGAAGTTATAATGGAAGTGTGGGTGCCTTCTTTATATGGGTCTTCACTATGACATTGCTTCACTGTGGAAGACCATTTGTCAAGGTTAAAATCACATGACCATTTGAACCTTCTAATAGTACGCATGCCAAAAGAATTTCTATGAAATATGATAAAATAGAATTAATTTTGTATGTGTTTACTTTGTAGTGTCATTATCCTCCGCTCATGCACGAGTGTGTGAACCATGAATTCCCCCAAGACCTACGATGTGCCATATGTAAATTATCTAGATTTGTACATTGTATCACATAAAAGGATATTCATATGGATAACATTCCATGGTGGCATCAAGAGATAGATGAGATTTTTTGTATGTTTGAGAAGGAACTACCAATGAGTTTCATGGACCTGCAGGTTCATCTTCTAATTCATCCTGTAGATGAGGTTGAATTAGTTGGGGTGGTTTCTTGTCTTAAAATGTTCTTCTTAGATAATTACATGAAGAAATTGAATGGTTTTGTTTGAGAAAGGGAAAATCCCAAGGGATCTATGGCATAGGGGTACATATTGTATGAGTATTTCTATTGTGCCAGTGAGTACATCAAGCAGATCTACAACACACCAGTTTTGATGATTTGAGACGATGAAAGAGATGAAGAAAAAAGAGAAGGGGACCTTCTCCAAACGCATGGAAAAAGGTGCATGATAAAGCGTAAGTGACTTATCATTGCTCAATTTTCTACATAGTAACTATTCACACTAAACATCATATTAATGCATATTTTCATCTCATATGTACTATACATGTTGTTTTGATTTCATCACCAAATTCATAAACTGAAGTCATCAACAAATTCATTCTTTATAATATGGAAGCGGCATAACCTTGGGTTGCATTGTATGAACATAAGATGAGTAAATGGAATAATGACATGAAAGAATTCAAACAGTTGAATGGTAGAAATGTACCTTATCCTAGTAATATAAAAGAGAATATGCCAATTACATGCCCTAAAATTTGGGTTTCTGATCAAGTCGGAGAGAAATACAATGCATATGGTCATTACCCATGTGTTGAATAGGATGCACTAAACATAATGATTTGGTGCAACAACTTGGAAATAATCTCTTTCTATACATTTTTAACTTCATACTACACCATTGAATTGCAACATCTATATTTTATATTTTAATTATGTTCAGGGTATTAAACACATGACATTGTGATTTTTTCACTTTTTTATAGGTGCATTTGTTCCCATCTATGTGGGCATATGGACATCATTTTCGCAAGGAGGATGTCGATGATAGATAAAGGCAGAAGACTATAGAGTGGAATTCGAGTTCAACCAATCTAGTTGTGCTAGTCACCTGATCAAAACCTATACAAGGGGAATTAGTTTATGTCGAAAAGATACAAGAGATAATTCAAGTGGACTTTTGATTGTTTCAATGTGTTATTTTTAGGTGCAAGTGATGTGATACCTTTGATCAAAATAATGTAAAGTAAGATCATGACAGCAGGCTGATATCTATCAACTCTATAAAGATGTGGCATGAAACTATGGAGCCTTATGTTTTCACCAAACACTTCAACCACGTGTGTTTTTTACCCAGATGTGTTGGATAAGGATTGGTGGTTTGTAAACATAGATCAAAACATAGTTTTGCGAACACCAATGTTATCATTCCATGTGAGGAAGATATTTAGGGTGATGACAACAAAGAATGATATGTACTTGTGTTATTTCATCATTTATATTATTTTTGTATGTGTTTTTTTCTTTATTTCACTAATTATATTTTTTTTTATTCGTCTTGTTGGCATTTTATATAATCCATAAAATTCACCAAAGTTTTTACATGTTTGTTGCAATGGAAACATTTTTACACTTAAAACAAAGTATTTCCAATTGTGTAGTTTATAATTTAAAAATTTAAATTTTAACATATTTGTTTAATGTGGTTAAATGTAATTTACAGTAAACTTACTCTATAGGCTTCGGAGATACATAAGGATGGATCAAAATATTGTAATTATAAGCATGAGTTAGCAATCTACAGCTATATTTTATTAAGATATAAATCTAAATATACTCATATTATCTCCTTTCTCAAATTCCATTGTGAGTATCAATCTAAAAATCCTCACAAATTGATAGAAAATAGAGAAGAAAAACCATATATGTGATATATATGTGTACTAAAAAGCCTAATACAACCATTGTCAAAGTTTTTCAGTATAGTAAAATAACCTCCCTTATTTTGACTATGCAATATATCTCCATAGATATAAATGAAATTTAAAATATGGTGTACAATATTTATGATAATAAGGATTCAAGGTGACAATCCTTCTCAAATAGGAAAATGTTAAGAAGATAACCAAAATGAGAAAATAGGGAATTTGGAAACAACATTGAAAATTTATTCTAGATTTAGATACTTATTCGTTTATTAATCAGTTCACATGTTTTTTCTCCAAGTTTGTTTCAAAATCGATATAAATCCACCCAAGTTCAAATGAGGTTCGGGAAGAAGAGCAAAAGGTAGAGGAATCCGAAGGCAAGTAAGAAAACAAGGTTGATTTAAGCATTTATGGATAATGGAATTTTTTTTACTTTTATTTTCAATTGTAATTATAAATAAAATTTGAATTAATAATATTTTATGGCTAAGAATTAAATGATAAATAATGTGATGGTGATTAAGAGACATTTGTTTGACTTTCTAATAGACTTGGTGATGCATTTTTCTTTCCTATTTATATTATGTAAAATAAATATCTATTTTCATGTATTTATAAGTAAATTATTTAAAGTAGACATGTCTTTATGATTATAAAAATGATGTAATATTAGCTAGGAGAAATGTGAAAACATGAATTTTAGTGACTACCTCGCGATAAGTATGTGGAAAAAATAATATTTTTTGAGTTTTTCATTAAGAAATAATAAAATATATTATTTGTCAAAAAGTTAAATCTAATATAGTATGATTTTTGTATTATTTAACTCATATTTATTATTAAAAAATGATAAATTTAAACCACAATAGCAAATAAAGAAAAAAAATAGCATCAAAATGTTCTATATTTATTACTAGAAAAATATCCACTTGCCTCTTTAAGGGAGAACTTCCAGTAGAGAAAGTCACCCTGAACTACAAGTAACTTCATATTTAGGGAGAGAGAAATTTCTAATTTAAATTGGTAAGAGTTGCTATTAATATTAAAATTTATATTAAATCCAAATTAATTATAAAAAAAATTGACTTAATTTTTTTAAATTTAACAATAGATTGCATTTTATAAACTGATATAGATCCATCTTAACAATGGATCTATCAAGAGTCGAGAGGGATCGAATCTCATTATATGAAAATGTCTTTTTAGAATGAAAAACTTTAAAAAAAATGTACATCTCAAAAGAGTTAATCTCTTTTAGTGATTCATAAATATGTGATTAAGCTGGATCTATGCTGGTTTAATATATTTATATATAGATCGACCATAGTGTAATTTTTCATTGTTTAAATTGTACTTTTGAATAATTTATTGATATTAATATTTTATTAAAATTTGAAATAATTGCTACTGCATACACATCTATCTGCAAGCACATTAAATGAACATATCGAACATGACCTAACAATATACACATCATCACCAACATAGAAATTAACTACATTAACATGAAACAAAATGCACCATATATATATATATAAGTCAAATAAGTGTCATAAAATATATGATACAAAATATGTAATAGTGGTAGCCTAGTCTGTAGCAGAACACAATGGTTGGTCAAGTACTGCCTCAACAATTGAACTATGCGGTGTTAGAGGAGAAGGTGGTTGGTATGCTCTCTTAGGAGAAACATGAGGCATCAACACCAGTACTAGGTGATCATCATGAAGTGAATGACAAGGAAGTGGAGTACTATAAGAAGTATCACCAACAGCTTGACCATGATCTGATGGGGTAGTACTACCAGAAGCATCACCACCCTCATCATCATGATCTGATGGCATAGAACTAGGTGAAGACTCATGTGATGTATCTGTTGCGCCATGGCCATCCCTCCTCACTATCAATATCTTGGTAGCTCTGACGATATGACACATAAGAGTCATCATATCATGTGAATAGCCTCTGGAAATCTCCAAGAGCCTAGTATCTATCTTGATCTCTAGAGCCCTTGCAAGGCAGATTATATCCTCAGCCAAAAACCTAGACAGTCGGTTACAGTAATCCATCCTGAATCAGACAGCAGCCCTACGCGCCTGCATGCCCATGCCCCTTTGCATTTAAGGTGTACCTCATCCTCAGGGGCCTCACCCATCTCTCAATCTCCCTCTGGTGGGAGAGGACGATGTCCACAAAAAATTGCCGATGTCTACAAAATATATAGTACACAACAATAATTAGATAATTTCATTAAACAATTCAATCAAACAAGTTAAATAATATGCTAACACAAATTTTATTGTAATTAATTAAGATAATAGAATGAAACTAGATTAATTTACTAAAAACACAAATATTACCTCTATCATCTACAAGCTCATCCGATGTGAAGAGGTTGTTGGGACAATGTCTTCAATCCATCCCCGCATATGGACACGATAGGAAGACAAACATGTGGTCATCCTCCTAGCCAATAGCCCAATGCCTTGGTAGATTTCCTAGCCGGATACTCCAATAGGCCCCTCTTGGGCATCATCTCACCCCACATGCACATCCACACCTTAATCATCAACCTAGCATGGGGACGATAAAAAGTAGGTCTCGTATCTAGAAAACTCTCAAAAAATAAAAATAAAATCTATGAAGCGAAAGGGAAGTTTGTCCTCCCATGTATCATGGCATGACATTTATCTAAATCACTACAAAATTGTCACAAAAAAGTGAGAGATCATTTGACATGCCATGGTACCTATACCAAATAGTCGACATAAAATAAAATAGGGCAACTAATTGGTTTTCCATCACTAGTATAGTGTGAAATGGTACTCACTAATAATGAAAGGCACCTAACCTCCTGTGCACCAAAAAAAGAAATTTGTAGTTGTCCACCAGACACTTGAAAAATTGTTGGATGCACTGTATGAGCCCCAACATATCTCTAAGAGTAGACAAGATGGCTCTCAGCTACAACACCATGGGGCACATCAGGGAACTTGGGAAAATCCAACCTTCTCCTTGATATGCCTGTGATAAAATATATTTCCTCCTCAAAGGGCCTATACCACGTGTCAGGACCAACACGGAAAGACAACTGGAGTATATTCCACCAATAGATCAGTTGTGCCAACAAGCTAGAGTGCCCTTTATGGATTTAGCCTCGGTATAAATACCTCTCCATTTCTAGTGCCTCCCATGGTCAGACCACATTGTATTGGTCTTCCATTTTCTCCTGCTCCTATTGTTGCTCCCTATATTGACCTCTCTACTACATGATTGACATATAAAATACATCAACCTCATACGTAAAAGTTATTTTTTTTTATTAAATGAAAAATGTATTTGTAAATATCAACATATTACTTTCAATTAAAAAACAATCATCCTCGTGCGCACAAAAAACAATAATGCATCTGGAACGGAGCACCATAAAACAAGAAAGCACTAGAAATGGTGTGTACAAACATATGAAACACCAATTTTGGTTTTCATACATAAAAACACATTGGTTATTTTTTATTTTAAAAATGGTGGATCCAAACAATTTTATGTGGTGGTTCATGCGTATAACCCTTTCACACCTAAATGGAACATTCAGGTTATTGAACACACCAAGCTATATATTTTCAATATTATGTGTGCAGAACATTTGCAAATATAAACACACTAGGGTTAACTTAAAATTGTATGCACCAATGTACAAATTATAGCTTTTGTCGGTACGTTGTAATTTAGCGAACACACCGAGAAGACTATGGTGTGTTAAGTTCATGCACTAGAATGCGATGCACCCTGTAAATTTATAGGGTGCACCGTGTCTAGTGCAATCCAAACCTGTCGAATTCACCACACAAGAAAACCAAAAAAAATAAAAAATAGTGAATTTTTGGACCTAATTTGCAATTTTAATTTGCTAAAAAATTAAATTAGAGAGAAACATAGACATTACCATTGGGGTGACATAGTTGACATGTAAATGAGAAAGAAAAAAATTCACCATAATTTGAGACAATTAGAAAGCCATGCATTGAGGAGAAGACATAAGGATGGTGAGCAAGAGAAGCATCGATGGCAGGGTGCTTGAGTGAGGCAAGAGTGGTACCAATTCTTCATAGCTTTACAACACTACAAATGGTAAAAATGAAATTTATGCCCGGTAGATTTTTTATTTAACCTTATTTTGGTGCGTTATTGTAACCATACTAATGTGTACTATTTCTAAGCATGACACATTTTTTAGAAATTAAAAATTCGATAGTAGTTCTCTTGGTATGTACACACAGGGGTGTTTAAATACATGAATCGCGCCAGTGCATCATGGGCATATAACACCGAAATGGTGAAAATAATTTTAAGACCAACATTTTTTAAATTTAACCTTTGTTGAGTGCTATAGATTAGTTTAACCACTGGTGCCTTGGTAGTTACACATCGAGGTGTTTTAATACAAATGCAACATTAGTGCTTCATAGGAATATAGCACCGAAATGGTGAAAATAATTTTATGACCGATTTTTTTTTTTAAATTTAACCTTTGCCCAGTGTTATCGATTAGTGCATGCACCGGTGCGTCATATATGGATGACACATCATTTCTTCTATTTGTATAAAAATAACACTTCAATGGTGCATCACTCTCTATTAAACACTAAGGATTTTAGTGCGCTATATTGTGTACGCACCGAGACATTTTTGTACTAGTTTAGCACCAGATCATTGACAAGATATAGCATCAGACTGGGAAAAATGAATTTTACAACCGAAATTTTTTCAAATTTAACCGTTTTCCAGTGCTATCTAGTCTTATACACACTATTGTGCTTTATCTACTTAGCGCACTGTTATTGTTTTATTAGTATAAAAAATAAATCTGTGATGGTGCACCATGTTCTACTAGGTATCGATATATATATATAGTAACGCATTGGTCCATTACTTTATTATAGATGCACCATTAAAATACATCCGCTAAAACATTCATGTGCCAAACTCCGCTAGTGATCTCCGCTAAAAACAAATTTTTGGGCTATTTTTATAGGTGCCTTCACAAAACCTCCACTAGAGGGCCTTTTCCATGTAGTAAGTGAGAAGTAGTATTTGCTAGAAGATTTCAAGAAAGTTAAACCCCCTACTTTTGATGGAGAAATGAAGAAATCAAAAGATGCAGAAGAGTGACTGGTTGGGATGAAGAATTTTTTCAGATTGCATGATTATTCAGAGAACATGAAAGACAAGATAACTACCTTTAGTCTAAAGGGAAAATCATATATATGGTAGGAATATGTAGATCATTTCAGAGGAATTAGAGAAGAAGAGCTGATTTGGGACGAGTTTGAAAGACTCTAAAAGAAGAAGTACCTATCTAAAAGATACTATGATGAAAGGTCCAAGGATTTCTATGAGTTGAGGATGAGTTCCATGAAAGTTGATGACTACACTAGCAGATTCCTAGAGTTTTTGAGTTATCGTCCTTATCTCAAGGATGAGAAAGAAAATATCAAAAGGTTCATTAGTGGCTTGCCAGTAGCATTCAAAGACTAGATTAAGTTTGATGAGTCTCGGTTATTGGAGGAATCCATCAGAAAACTAAAACATTGTTATGAGAAGTTAAAACACAAGCCTAAATTCAAGCATGACTAGAAAGGTAATGATAAAACTAAAGTAAAATGGACTAAGTGAGGAAGATATCAGGATATAGGTGACAAGGAGAATGTAGTACCTTATAAGAAGTTCAATGTAGTTGAGGGAGGACATGGGTCTCAGCATGTGGGACAACGAAATAAAGGAAATGGCAAAGAACCATTGTGGTGTTGAACTTATGGTGGAGATCATCGCAAGAAGAATTTTCCTTTGTATCAGAGTGGCGCAACAGAAGCATGGAAAGCTGAAAAGTTACAATGCATAGGAGGTGCAGGTAGTTGGGGTGTAGCTTAGAGAATTCCCTATATTTATGCAACAATGGATAATAGGAAGGTAGATCATCAGGCATCCATCACAAATATGGATGGTGGAACCAAAGGGAGAGTTACAGTCAGATCCTAAATGCATCTTACAATGGAAGAAGCTCATGCTCCAAGACTAAGAAATAGAGAAATTTAAGGTGCAGTGGAAGCACTTTGGGGTCGAGGAAGCTACTTGGAAGATGGTTGATCAGATGTAGGCATAATATATGGTTTCCAACGATAGCTAAATTTGTCAAGGGAATTGGAATCCCTTGGAAGATGATATGTGCAAGTTTTCATTTACAGGGTAATGTGTTGGGTATTTTTAGGAAAGGTAACTAGTATATTGTTATATTTACCAATACACTGACAATTGTGTGTTTATGCCAGTATGATGCAAGGAATTGCATGGAAAAAGAGATTACAATAGATCTTGAAGAAGGCTTGGGCTAAGCTTTAGTTCATGAACCCTTGGAAGCACTCGGAACTCGTTAGGAATGAGTTAGGGTGTCTATTGAAAGTTTTGCGCCTTCGGTGTTTCATGATTTTTTTTGTTTGATTTGTGATTTTGAAAGTGACTGCTCTCCCAAAGCTCCATAGATTTCGTCTTTCCCCAAACAATTCGCAAGACCCTCAAAACATAAAAGGCAATAAAAGGAATAAGATATAAAGAAAACATGGAAAACCAATCAACAATAGAACACCACAAACACAATGGTACCCAACAAGTAGTGCACACACCTGGATGAAGCCCAAGGCATGAATAAAGGGGAACAAAAGGCAAGAATATGATAACTAGTTTGGTTGGTTGGGTCCATGTGGATGGATGGATAATGGTAGGAAAATCATGAGAAAGGTAATAGGAAAGGTAAAGTAAATGGGCTTGAGGTAACAAATTCCTTAGCTATGTTGGGAACTGTTGTTCTCAATGTTGTGCATGTGTTGCATGGATAAAGGAAGTTCTTTTAACATTGACCTTACAAACACTGATAATTGTGTTTTGATCATGATTATGTTGATATATGTATGTATGCCATTGCTTGACAGGGTCATTAGGGATCATTTTTGTGGAAGAATGATTGCTTTGTGTAGGTGAAAGGCAGGAAAATTTTCTTTGTTTTATGAGGAATCAAGTGGGCAAAGTAACCCTGGAAGAGCTATGAGGTTAGTATCACGTGGATATGATTTTGATATTATGTGCTTATAAATATGCCTATTTTTATGTTATGGTAGACAATGTTGAAAGATATATTAGCTGAAGCAAAGTAGTGTGACATACAACATGCTAGGACAACCATGGGTAGTGGAAAGAGACATATACCTAAGACTTGGGTTGTGGATGCACAGTGTAAGGCATGGGAAATTCTCAAGAGGCAAGGTTTCCTAGTAGAGATGGTGTGATCTCTGGATATGTAGTACTACTGTAATGTACATGTTGTACATGTTGTGTTGTGTACATGTTCTATTATGTCATGTGTATTGTGTATTCATTGTATTGTGACATGTGTATTCTTTTTGTTGTATTGTGTGTACATGAATATGTAGTGTTGTACACTTTGTGTGTATGTGTATGTGTTGTGAAGGGGATTTATTCTTAGGATTCATGGAGACTGTGGGTTAGGACAATGTCTATAGTGCCATGTAACAACTTGGGCTCCCTAAAGGCTGTGCGTTGGAGCCCTATAAAAACTTGGGCTCCCTAGAGGTTGTGGGTTGAGATAGTAGTCCTTGGAGCTCTAGACATCTTGGGAAGAGATCAATCTTGATTTGTTGATATTAAGGGTAGAGGTGGTATATTCTTTGGATGCCCTTGTTTCTGATATTGAGGGTAGAGGTGGTATACTCTCTATACACCATTTTTGTTGATATTGAGGGTAGAGGTAGTGTAGTCTCTAGACAACCTTTCTACTGATATTGAGGGAGGAGTCATTATAGTCTTCGGATTCCTTTATTTCTTTGGAAGAAGAAGGCACTAAGTGCTTTCCAGGTTGGAAACAGATCCAGTGTGTGCACATGGTCAAAGAGAAGAAAAGGAAATAGGTGCTTTCTAGGTTTGGAAACTGATTCAGTGTGTGTATGGAAGGGATAAAGAACAAATGTAGAAGTAGAGAACAATTTGAAATATAAGTATTAGTGTTCTAATTTTTTTAAATTATGCACATAGTCTAATATTCTAATTTATGATGGTTGAGTTTTGAACTAGCCAAATGTGATATGTTTATATATGATGATTTGATCAAAGAAATAATTTGGCTTATTGTGACAAGGAGTAAATAGAATTGCAAGTGTAACCTATTGACAAGCTACCAATGAGGTATGATTTCAATTTATTACAGTACATTTTGAGTCTAATGGAAATTATGTGCTTGGTATAAGAAAGCATGGAAATGCCCAGGTTTGGGGTGGTTGGAAGTTTACTGCAAAATAATTAGTAGCATTAGGAAAAGGAATTAGAACATGCAACAGTATGTTGTTAAAGCACTACAAGAGCAAGGCCATTGTGGGACACTAATACCAATAGTGTCCATTCATTTTGATGAGCATGTTATGATTGATATGATGGTTTTGAGGTAGGGATATGCCTTGTTTTTTGGACCTTCTAATGCAAGGAAACCTTGCCAAGGGATGGATCGCCTGAGGGATAGGGAAGTAGAGAAGGGGATTTTAGGGAGCTTGGAAGGTGAGTGACTGCAAAGAAGGGGGTGACCCAATTTTCCAAGGGACTAAGAAGAGAAGGGAAGGTAGGGGAATAAATGTGTTTTGGTCAATACAATTGTTGGTTGGAATCAAAAGCACATTGGGATTGTGACTAGAGACAATGAGTTGGTAATTTTTCACTAAGAGAACAAGTAGCGCGCGGATTGTATTTCTGGACATTAGAGGTAGAGTTTGATCTTAGCAGTGGATTTTGGACATCCTGGGAAGGAGGCGAATCCATGGTATTACTTCTGAGGGTGGATATGTGAGCCTTTGGATTCTATTGTTGTTGATGGAAGCATTGTATCCTTTTATTTATTGTTTGAAGAAAACGTACATATGTATATATGTGTATATTATTGTAAATATTGTATCGAATTGTGTTTATAAAGCTACATAAACAATATGTTTATTTGTTGGTTTAAGAAATTGTGCATAAGCATATATATGTGTTTGTCATTGTAAATAATGCATCAAACTCCATAAGTAGCATGTTTTGTTGGTCATAAGTGTCATAGAACACTCAGGACAGTGTTCCCCCAAGGGGGAGGGGTTTCTAATAACCCCTGGTTGAATTTTCATGTAAATAAAACAAGACCAATATCATGGGACACGTTTTCCAAGTTGAATGGTGGGAAAACATTATAGTTGGAATCACTTGTGGTTTATTAATGGCCATGGAAATTGGTAAAGGAAAAGACGAAATAAATGACATTTAATTAAGGAAATAAAGGAAAATAGGAGAAAATGAAGGTGAAGAGACACAAATATGCATACAAGGGAAATTAGAGAGAAAATGAAAGAAAGTGAAAGAAACGGGAAAAAAGAAAGGAAGAGGCATGAGACATCAATGATGAAAATGCATCAGAGAAACAATTCACAACTTTCAGTTCTCTTCTTCCACTCTTATAGACTTAATAGTATTCTTGGAGCATCCTAGCATTCACTTAGACTTGGAGAGAAGCAATCAAGAAAGCAAAGGAATTATGTTGGCAATAGAAAGAAGGTTGGATCAATAAATACAACAAGAGTACATTGCAAGTAGCAGGTTGCATATGTGATTTCATTGTTGATATTTAGATGTATGGTACATGCATGTTGTTATTTGGTTACTCTGTTGTTATTGGAATGGGATTTTCCTAGATTGACAATGGTTTCATCTTTTCCTTTCCATTTCTTGGATAGCTATGATGTAGTGGGTTCTGTGTTTTTATTAAGCTTTTGATGGTCAGTAGACTTGGATCTTGGTTAAGGTGGTCTCAGGAAAATTCCCAAGGTCCAAGGGTGGAGATGGACTTTCTCTTAGAACTCTTGATAGATGGGGGCAGACAGGAAAATTCCTCTGGAGTTGGTGAAGGAAGTCAAAGCCATCCAATATTGTTTTCGAATTAGTGATTTTTGGACCAGTTTAGGTGAAACCAATGTGGTTGAGGGTTGAGGTGGTTTTTCCTCTGGAATATCTGGTTGGTTCTATTTTGGTTTAACCCATATGATCCCACATTCATGCTTGGAATATGGAATGGAGGTGATTCGCTGGAAGAGAGATTTGGTTTAGCCCAATCTATGGTTGGGTGGTATGTGGAAGTCCCTGACTTGGTTGGATTTTTCACATGTTAACAACAGTATTTTTCTTATTGTGATCAATAAGCCTATTTATTGGTTATTATGTTGATCTTATGGCTAGTTTGACATGGATTATATTCTTGTTTTACGCTAGTTGCATGCATGATTGAATGATGTGTTATTTTTATGGATCTCATTCATGTTTTGATAAATTATTGAATGGTTAATGTATGCTTGGGCTAACAAGTGCTGTTATAGCTATCTTGAGAGGGAATTGAGTCATCTTGATAATTTTGTAATGAAGTTGAGAAGATCATGATCATATATGCATTAATGACCTGTAGCTTATATATTTACTCTAAGTTTGACCAAAAAATTATCGTGTGTTTGGTGTGTTTTGGGCAAGATCTAGTTTTAGTATCTATTGTTTAAACTTGTGATTATTCTAGATATGATTCAGGAAGGTTTTGGGTTGTTCTAGGTAGTTCCCTGTAGGCTAGCCCTTAAAAAGTGGCACTAATCTCACAACTGCACCCTCTAAACTAGAGAAACTCAGTTGCAACTACATGGAAAGAGGCTCATGCATGTGATTGATGCCTTCCAACCACATGCATAGTGTTTCAAGCCTATGGTTGGGGTGTAAAGCCTAAGAAGTGAAAGTTCCATCTTAAGGATTGAACACCAGTGGTTGTTGTTAGACACTTGGGTGATCTGATATCCCTGAGTAGTGGTAATATGTTTCCAGTTAGTAGACTCCACAACCATAACTGGAAATTGGAGGTCAAGTCATGCCATAGTAACACTCAACTCATGTTTACCTAAAGAGCTTGTAAAAGTGGGTAAATGTGGGGTGGGGCGGTTACAAGTATCACTTTTTTTTCCTTATAGACAAACCCATCAATTTCTTCATCACAATCATCATCGAAGTACCACACATAAAGAGTAGTATTTTTTACTTTACTCATTCTAATGCATCAATAATTTTAGTTGTAGATAATGGACCTAAAGGATTCATTGGATGGGCTCACAAATTTTCATAATTTTACCTTAAGTTATAGCCTTGGACAATGTAACTATTGCATCCATTGAATGTAAAATTTTGGAGGAAATTCTCACTTCATTATTTCTCTTCTATGTTTCTTCGCCAAGTTCTTTACTACTGTCCTACTCTATAGTGAGGGGGACCTCGGTAGAATCTTGATTGCATAATAAAGAAGGAAAGGGGAGAAGGAGGATGCCTTAGTGGCCAAATCAATGGAGGACATGCTTCACTGGTTGTATATAATCATTTATTTTCAAATACACCAAATTTTCCCCTCTCTTATAATCCCTCTAGTTTTACAATATAACATACAAGTGCTTTAGCTCCCTACCTATTGTGATACAATATCTACCTTGTATTTATCTCATTTTGAAGCTCCAGTTTCAAGAACATGAAAATAATTTGATGTAACTCAACTCACATTTTATCCATCTCATGATTCCCATAGTAATTTTTCTTTAGTAGTCCTAAGTATCATAGACCATTCAATATCCTTTTTTGCATCAACCATTTTGTCTCCACAAATTTATGTATTCACACTTTCTTTTGAAAACTTTTGGATCAAATACACCCATTCGTAGTAGTGAATATGCATTTAGTATGTGCTTAGTTTAGAAAACTTCGCTATATTCATACTTTTTTCAGATCCACTCATAAATAACCTATTTCTCTCATACCAATTGTTGGCTTCAATTTCCTACAACAAATATACATCAGATATGAAGCAATGGACATAGAAAGTTTATAGTCAAGAAACTTCCAAATAAGAAATTCTATTAAATAAATCATTCCCATGTGAATTTCTATTACAAAATTTTTCTCTTTATATAATAATAGTTATCCATAATAGTCATGTGATAACTATATCCTTAGTTCAAACATACAAATAATTATCTCCACAATAATCCCTTCAAGCATCTCTCAAATAACGTTCATCCCTTACATGTCTCAATGGTGATCTCCCATTTATGGCATAATGAATTTCCATGTTTTGATTCTTGTGGTGAGTTATGTTTTAGAATGGGGTTGATTTTGAAGGGTGCTCATGGAATAGGCTAAACATGCTCCTTGAAGATGACTAAAATGGCCTCCATTTTCCCTTTTGTAGCTAACCCATTTTCCTATTTGTTTTGGTGCCTTATGATGTGATAACAAGGGATTGGGGCCATAATTTCCTTTCCCTATTGAATTTCCTCCAAAATAGAGTTTAGGTGATAGTCATGTGATGTTATATTGAAGATAAGAGATTCGATAACTACTACAAAGTCTCTAATCATTGTTAGATTTGAGGAATTGATAGCTTATGCAATTTTTAGTCTTGGAATTAAAATATATTTTTCTATATTATTGCTTTCTATTGCAAGCATGGATGCATAAGAATAACCCCCCTACCCCCCTTGCAATTATGAATAACCCCCTCACCAACAATCCCCATAAAATAAGTAAAATAATTAGAAGGTAAATTAACCATTCATTTCAAATTAAACATCATGATGATGATGATTAATGCCCCTTAAGACCAAAATGGTCTATTGGTCCTAGAAGGTAAGAGATTACTTTGAATTATTTAGAATTTTATATCCATGCTTAAAAGGCATGAAGAAGAGCATTTCAACATCGTCATATCTTTATAGAGTTAGAAGGTCAAGAAGATTGGTAGTGTGATGAATATTTTGAAAATTAGATCTAATGTGAGTATACATCATAGAATCTAAGACAAATTTATTTCATACTCAACTGTCAATGTGTTACATAGATGACAAACTCTTTCAACCCATGGTGTTTTGGGAAGTGACCGATTCCTAGTTGCACTATGGAACTCATGAGAATTTTTCTTATTTTAACAATGTTTGCTTTCTTCTTTACACTAGCCAAGATGAAGATATTTTTTATTTGTAATATTTGGGTTAATCACATCCTTATAATAATTTAGCTCCTTTCTCCCTCTAACTCCTCACCTAAAAATTTATACTTAAACTTTAATGTAATAATATTTTTAATAATATCTCTATAGAATGATCTCCTCCCTTATCACCCAATGGAATAGCTAAGACTGAGCATCCTTATGCCATCCCTACTTAAGCTAAATATGGTGGTTTCAAATCGAGTTTGAAGAAACTTTAAGAAGCCTCTTGTTTTCCATGTTGTTTATCTTCTTCTTATACATAAGATACCTAGTCATAGCCATGATTTAAGTGGTGGAAATGATTAATTCAATGAGGAACATAGAATATGTGCATTTCCTTTAATCCAAATTTTATATGTTATACATTTCTTTTAGATTTGTTCTATATTCCTCCATACCTCTACAAAAATACTACAACACCACATCTCACATCCATATAACTTAATACAAATATATAAAATATAAGTCAAATTAATATAACTTTTAAAATGTTAAAAATATATATATGTATATATATATTAACTAATACTATTTAAACCTTCAATAAAAAATATATTAATTTTTTAATATTAATAATTTCTTTTTTATATATATTTTAATTCAAATAATAATTTTAATAAATAATGGAGATCCATGTAGGTCCTCACTAATATATAAACAAAAATTATATTATGATGTGAGTTAAAATAAATTAAAATTAAAAGATCCTAATGCTTCGAGTTGCGAAACACTCTTTAGATTTTCCAAATTTTATAAGCATTCAATACTACTCACATCCTTCCTATCACTTGTTGATGTAAGTGCTGTTAAGTAAGGGTTCCGGTTTTTTCATTGGATCCTACCTTGAAAGGATTTATCAAAACCCAAACTTAAAATATTGGTAAATGTAAAATTTATATATTATAATTTATTTGTTTTGTAATTCTCTGCGATAACTTCAAACATGGAATATTAGAATGGCCTCATCTTTGCAATGATTGCAGAACGAACTTTGCGATAACTTCAAACCTGGAATATTAGAGTGGCCTCATCTTTGCAATGATTGCAGAACGCACTTTGGGCGGCAGACGATGTACATGATCCTCGTCATGACATCCCTATAAAATAATGGATCTCAGAGTGCACCTAACGATGCATAATGGAGCATAATGATAAATCTTGACTTTACTCACAAATACAACGCTAGAAATCGCCAATTAAAAATGTCCAGAAGCTTCTTATCGCAGGCCTACAACATCGTCTGAAGTGCACGAAATGTTAAGAGATACCCATTCTGGTATTGAAAATAGTTAAAACCTGCTAGCGCTGTGTCCCAGCAAGAATGATATATATATATATATATTTTATTGAAAAAAGTTAAAACCTGCTAGCGCTGTGTCCCAGCAAGAATGATATATATATATATATATATATATATATATTATTGAAAAAAGTTAAAACCTGCTAGCGCTGTGTCCCCAGCCAGAATGATATATATATAAAGCAATGTGAAGCATTTGGTAGATCTACCCTAATGTCGACCAACTGAATTAATTTTAGGGACCATTCGAGAAAAGGGTTATAAAAAATAAATGTATTGCTTTTATATATTTAATCAGTATAATATTGACCAAAATTTGCATTTAAATATCCATTAATAATAACATATAGATATTAAATTTATTTACTTTACTGATTTAAATTTTTAAAAATATCTAAATGATGTTAATTATTTAATAACAATCATTCTTTAAATTAGCAATCATTTTAAAATAAAACTAATTAGTAATTTAGAATAATAGATTTGATATAACGATATATATCATTTATAATGAAAGGTTTGGTAAAAAAATAACTTGCTAATAGGTTTTAATAAAAGAGATTTAAGCATATACATAGGTTCTAATTAATTTAGAATAATATATTTGATATAACAATATATATCATTTATAAATAGAAGGTTTGGTAAAAAATAACTACTTAATATGTTTTAATAAAAGAGATTTAAGCATATACATATGACGAGAGATAATATTTTTATCATGGTTAATTATAAGAAGATTTTGGAGAAAACCTTAAAATAAGATTTATAATTTGTCTAATATTTGGATGTGGAAAAATATGATTTAAACTTTTTTCAAATTTTAAATATTTCCGTCATATAAATAATTATTTATTTTTAAATAAAAAAATTGTATTTATCTTTTTTCAATTTTTTATAAATAATTGACGTATATTAATTTAGTAAATCTACAATTGAAATATAAAGTCAATTGAAATATAAAGTCCACGTTGGTTTATATATATATATAAGTCTATATATATATATTTCTCTTTTAATTTTATTTTTTATTATTATAGATTTATTAAAAAAGTATAACCTTAATATTAATATTAATTTATAATTTTTATTGAATTTTATATATTAGTTTTAAACAAATACACCATGAACATGAAAAAGGAAAGAAATATTCCAATTAATGATCAAAATTAATTAGATAATGATCTATAAACATATCTCACTCTATGATCATCTAGTTATCAAAATTGATGCAGGTGCATAGATGGAGCACAAAATTCAATGAAGACTGGACCAAAAGCCTGTCAATGTAATGGGATGGTCACATGGTGATGGTGGGAGAGATTTTAAATGTTTTTGTAAGAAATTGTAAATATTTACATTAGGGAGTTGTGACGTTTGGTTATCCCATGTAGCTTTCTTTTTAAAGAGAAAGAGTGTTTGAGAAGAGAGGGTGTACAAGGGAGGCAGAGAGAAGGAAAAAGAGAGGAGAAGCTCTAGTTCAAGGAGAAGAGGTAGAGATTAAGAGGGATGGGCTTCACATGCCCACATTGTATATATGACCAGCTTAATGTATGTCAAATTTGATTAATAAGAAGTTTGTTTAGATGACTTTGTGTTTTCTTATTTCTCTGTATGTATATGGTTAATGAAGTTGTTGGTCTTTGGGGAAAATCAATTTATGTCTGTAAACTGTTTCAATCGCATTTTATTCCTGTGCATTGTTGTATTTAGAAGTATGCACTTGTAAAGTATATTTGTGTTAAATAATACAAATATTGGGGCCATAAATCGTTGGCGTTCATTCATACATTTTATATTCTTGTTGACATGATTTCAATGCCCTATGATGGAGTATTTCCTATGTTTTGGTAGGAGATTGTGTGTGATTTGAATGTTGTTAGAGTAAAACAAAGCACCATTGTTCAGATGCAGTCACACCCTTTTGACTGGAATGTGATATGCTTTGTTTGGTTCCCTTGAGCTAAGAAATAGTGTTCTTGAGAATGAAGCAAGAAATCTTGTAGCTTATAGTTTATGCTAGTGTTGTTGAGTCACTGTAGCTGGAGAGTGCCTACATATGGAGAAAACTAGAGCACCGAGTTTTTTGTATGTTGTCAAAACCTCTCAGATTTAATTGTACTTGGTAAGTTTGAGTTAGAGTGGTAAATCCCCATGAAGCAGAGCATGTGAAGGCATGTGTAATGTTAATGGGAAAGTCTAGGTTGTGTACAACTGATTGGGAGCAAGGTCGAGTCATTTCACCTTCCAGCAATTTGAACAGACATTTTTTTGGAGTGATATGAAATCATTTTGTACTGCCTACAAGTTTTTTTTACAACGCTACAAAATTATTTCGTATCACCTACAATAAATAGTTTTCAAGGCTACGTGTTAGTATTTTAAAGCTCATTTGGCCTGCCTATTAAGATAAGGATATGTAAGTTGGATGAGGTGAGAACAAGGATTTGAGAAGGTGAGAGAAGAATATATCATGGCCTTTATCCAAGTAAGTCCAAGTCATTAAGCTGACTACATATGAAAAAGTCTCCATGAAAAATTGTTGATTTCAATACTAAATGCAAAGTTGTGGGTGTTTGTGGAGTATTCTGGGTTATTGGAGGCTAGGGTAACCAACTCTGTCATCAAGTGGTATCATTGCCTAAAAAGAGCAAGATTTCTCTTTGGTTATGTAGTTAGAATGACATAGATTGGATATTAGAGTTACAATATAATTGAAAGTGTAATGATCCGGATTTAAACAGGAACGCAACCAATTACAAAGATAACCGTATACCAAAGGTGCAACGGAAATAATACTTCATTTCATTAATGGAAAATACTGAAATATGCTTACAAATAGTAATGGAAATAAACCAGCTAGGGTGATGGTAGCTTATCTCTGAGAAGAGATGTGGTGGCTACATGCCTCTGAACTGTGCTCAACTGGGTTACAATGAGGCTCGAAGGCCTATATATTATTGAGAAACAATGGAAAACCCTTCACATCCCAAAACCTAACCCTAGAAGATGAAACACCAAATTGTGGGCCGCGTTTGGGTAAATTGGTACATCAATTTCTCGGGGTCGTAATTTTGGCATGCGATCTCCGTTTGATGCGTACGATAGCTCGTTAGAAAGATCTATCCGAGTACTACCACTTTGGGAGGCAACATCGGTCCATGGACCCATGTTTCCCCAGATTTCCCAAGAAATGTCATTTAGGGCCTCAAAATGGCTCCGGAAGTTCAGGACCTGAAAAACTGCTAAAAATAGTAAACTGCTACAATTTAGGAAATTGAAAAAGCTAAAAGAGACAATTGTGGGGCTCCAAATGGGATAGGTGGGTGGCCACCAACATCCACCTGGATCATTCCTCCCCCCTTAGGAAGCAATGGTCCCCATTGCGTTGAGTTCATCCCTGAGATGAGGAAGCTTCTGCTAATCTGGGTCTCTGGTGAGCAGTTTTGCAATCTCTGATGTGTCCAGAAATGGTGGGAAGCATGGTTAACGACGGTCCACATTGAACACTCGGTGCAAGCCAAGGAATGGAGGAATGCTGTGCTTCAAAGCATTGTTGCCCGTAGGCTTGGTACTGGTGTAAGGACCATGTCGGAGTCGCCTGAGTTTCTGATGGGTTCTGGTAAGGTGTTCTCTCTGCAGATGTAACCAAATTTTGTCACCCACCTGAAACTTGTGTGGTACCCCTGTGGGTGAGGAGAAGTTGTTCCTGTGTCTTGTCATGACTATATCCCTTTGCTGCTACTGCTGCATGGAGGAACCCTTCATGAGGGTCATGGATGTGATGGAAATCTTCCCCTTACTTTGGTAGTGAACCAGACAGATGAATTTCCTGGTCTGGGAGATGATCTTGATGCCTTTCTTACCGGTGATCAAAGATGTGGCGGTAGGTGGAGCTACCTCCATTATCCTGTATAATGAATTATTCAAAGAAATAATGAGAGCACGAGGCCTGGACTCATACACAGCATGTCGCCTCCACAAGTATGGCTGGCCTAATAATACATCACAAACATCCAGAGGTGTAACATCACACAATACCTCGTCTGTGAAGGGTTTGATGCTGTAGGGAAGGCGGCACTGTTGGCGAACTTTTCAGATCTCGTCCTTCGTGAAGCCACCTGATACTGTACGGCTGCAGGTGCGGTGTAGTCGGTAGGCCCAAACGCTTCACGACCTCTGCTGAAATGAGGTTCTTTTGGCTGCCACTGTCGACAATGAATTGCAGCGGCGAACCCTTCACCCACATCTGTGAGTGGAAAAGGCGCTCCCCCTCTTCTGGATCTATAGGTTCATTATTCTGGATCTTGGCAGTGGCAACAATGGCGCTGGGATCCGCATCAATGATCTGCTTCCCTTTGCCATTCCCCTTGTCAGGTTTTGGCTCGGAACATGCATCTGATTTGGAAGCCTTCAACTTGATCACCAGCGACTGCTTGGTCCGACACTCACATGTGTTATGAGTGGGACTCTTGTGGAACTCACACCACTTTCTTGTGTCCTTCTTCGGCTTCGTGGTATTGTTCTTTTCTTGCGGCTTCGACGGGTTGTCTTGGGTCACCCCACCTTGGCTTTGTCCTTTGGGCTTCGGATTTGCAGATCCAAAGTATTGCTTCTTCTGTTTGAAATTTTGTTCGATTTTGATAGCGTAGCGGTATGTTGTGCCGAGTGAGGAGATGTTCAAGAACCCCATTTCTTCTTGGATGTATCTGTGTAGGCAGCCGCGATATTTGAGTACCAGATGCAGCTCAGAATCCTTGATACCCAACTTTGTGCGAAGGGCATGAAAAATGTTTGTGAACTCCGGCACATCTTGGTCTCGTCCCTGCCGCAGTGTGGTCCATTTGATGTATTTGTCCTCATAGCTTCCGACAGGGAAGTACTGCTCCTTGATGGCATCCCGGAAGTCATCCCAAGTGGGTGCGGCTGAAAATAGTGATCCTGTACTTTCATCCTTCTGCTCGCAGTAGGTTTCCCACCAGTCCTTGACGTGGGGGGCTGCTTTGAGAATAGCGAAAACAATCTTTTCCCTACTTGAAAATTTGTGAACAGAAAAATACCCATCTAGCAGATTTAACCATTTATCTAGGACATCTGCATCTATTTGATCCTTAAAGATGGGGATTTCAAAATTAACTTGTACCTTAAACGGTGTGGTGTTTCCAGAGTAGCTATTGGAAGTTGATGCGTCGCCTCTGGGTAGCCGTTGAAGGATTTGCTCAAAGCTATCCATCATCGCGTTCCTTTGCCGCTCGAGGAATTCTTCGAGCAAGATTTTAATATGATCTCCTACCCCCTCGTCTTTATTCTCATCTGCCATGGGAGGCCGTCGGGATTTGCGAGGCTGGTCTTGCAAAGGTTCGACCAGTTCAAGCCCTAACTCCTTATATCCCGACCTCGTTGGGGACATGCAAAGAAAAACAGAGAAAAAGTAGACCGCTCTGATACCACTGATCCGGATTTAAACAGGAATGCAATTACAGAGATAACCATATACACAAAGGTGCAGCGGAAATAATACTTCATTTCATTAATGGAAAATACTGAAATATGCTTACAAACAATAATGGAAATAAACTAGCTAGGGAGATGGTAGCTTATCTCTGAGAAGAGATGTGGTGGCTACATGCCTCTGAACTGTGCTCAACTGGGTTACAATGAGGCTTGAAGGCCTATTTATTATTGAGAAACAATGGAAAACCCTTCACATCCCAAAACCTAACAATAGAAGATGAAACGCCAAATTGTGGGCCCCGTTTGGGTAAATTGGTACATCAATTTCTCGGGGTCGTAACTTTGGCATACGATCTTCGTTTGACGTGTATGATACCTCATTAGAAAGATCTATCTGAGTACTACCACTGTGGGTGGAAACATCGGTCCATGGACCCATGTTGCCCCAGATTTCCCAAAAAACGTCGTTTAGGGCCTCAAAACGGCTCCGGAAGTTCAGGACCCAAAAAACTGCTAAAAATAGTAAACTACTACAATTTAGGAAATTGAAAAAGCTGAAAGAGACAATTGTGGGGCTCCAAATGGGATAGGTGGGTGGCCACCAACATCCACCTGGATCATGTAATGAACTCATAGTGGAGATGTTCATAGGTTAAGAAGATTTGATCCATGTATTGATGGAATTTACAAGTTTGAAGACAACTTGACAATGAAAAGAGGATGAAGAGAAGAAGGACCTTGTAACAAGAGGGAAACAAGTTGAACCCTTAGGAAGTAAGTGATATGATTACAGGGAAGTGAAAATTTGATGTGCTCTTGAGGAAAAACAAGTGTATTGGTTGGAAATGAATTGGTTCCATAAATAGATCCAAGAAAGATTGTGGAAGATGAGATCTTTTTATAGATCTTGTAAAAACTGAACATGATGTTTGTGCTAACTTGGTCATTAAAATACTTATGTGTTGCAAGACGAAATTGGTAGTAGCTACCATTGAAAGTAAACCTTGTCAAAGGAGGAGAAGGAAAATATCTTAGATAAAGGAATGGTGACAGAACCCAACAATAAAATAAATTTCTTGAAAACTAATAAGAGTGAGTGATTGAATATACAATAGCCAAGAACTTTGAAAGCTTAGGAGGAAGAGTGGTGAAGAAAAGGTTCCATTATAGAGAACCTAGAGAAGAGAATATACGAGGAGGATGACTTGGTATGGGTGACAAGTAGCAGACTTGCTACGTAGAAAAGAAGCTCACTAGTAGACAAGGATAGTTCACAAGAGGAGAGAGGAATATAACTATTATTAGTCATAGCTGAGGTTGAAAGGAAAGTCACATGCAAAAAAATAAAAGTACCAAAGAAACTGGAATCAAAGGAATGAGTGATGAATAATTTGAGAAGGATGTGGCTGAGTTAAGGGAAGAACTCAATCATGTGAAAAAATTGTTAGAAAAAGGTAAAAATGACCAGAGTTATGGTTGGATAATGAG
This sequence comes from Pinus tabuliformis, assembly GCA_031772625.1. Lineage (NCBI taxonomy): Eukaryota > Viridiplantae > Streptophyta > Pinopsida > Pinales > Pinaceae > Pinus > Pinus tabuliformis. Next base: position 483,812,784 of record CM062815.1, read on the forward strand.
CAATCAAGAGGAAGAATGGTGTTTATTTAAAGAACGTGAATGTCTCCAAGAACAAAGGGATGACAACATTAAGAAGAATTTTGCATCGACAGTTGTGTGTTCAAGTGAATATTAAGTAAAGAGGTAATGGTATTTTTGTTTTAAGCTATTTGTAGATTAATTTTTTAGTCCAAGTAGCATTAGTGAATGTTTGCAGTTGAGGATGATGGCGAGGAACCTTGTAATAGAAAGTGAGGAAGAAAAACAAAGTTATCAGACGAAGAAGTTGAGTAAATTGCATGTAGGAGACAAAAGATAAGAGTTCTCAGATGAAGATTTTAGAGGACAGAGTTAGCGGAAATACTAGGAGAATACTAGGCATAGAAGAGCTTAGTATGGTATTTGCAAACAAGCTGGTGAAGTTAGCTTCTTGTAATGGATTGTGTGTAGCTCAAAGTGAGTAGGGAGAAGCTCATAGAAGAAGGAAATGTGTGACTACTGAGAATCATAGTAAAGGTTTAGAGAGAATCCATAATATACCAAATCAAGACAAACTTGAAAGAGAAGTAGCTGAAATCAAATTATAACTAGATATGATGAGAGGACTTCTACAAAAAGACGAGGAAGACAACAATTACAGATGAAGGCTCTAGAAGAAAGAAAAAAGGAATTTGTTGTAGGTTAAGCTGAGATAGAGATAAATGTTCAATTGGAGGAAAAGATCTAGGGAGTTGAATGAAACAATGGAAGAAGAAACTAAGGGTGATGAACACGTGTGTGAATTCTATTGAGGATGTTGTTATAATGGATGGAGTAGATGAATATTTGACAGGAAGATTGATGACAAACAATTTCAGCCGAGGGTTGAACTAGAAGATGAAATTGACAAAAGGAGAGCAGGAAGGTATATTTGGTTTCATGAAGAGACAACCTATGCTTCTCAGGAAATTTTGAGCAATGTATTAGAAAGTTTGAACAACTCGACAACAAGTAAAGGTCAGAGTTTGCAACAGAAGTAGTAGAAGAAGGTAAAATTTGATTAAAGATCTGGTAGAGATTTATTTTCACTATGCAAGTGAGAGTAGAGCATGGTGAGGAGATTTTTAGCAACCTAGAGCAAGGAATGCTCGAAGGGTTCTAGAGAAGAGGGTCTGGAAGATGTCAAAAATCCAAACTCAAAAGAATGTTTGGTGAGGTATCATGTATCAAGGTATATACTTATTACTGCAGAGGTGTGTTGTAGCTCATGAGTTGAAGTTATAACGAGAAGACCATATGCATATGACCAGGAGGTTATAAATTTTCGTACCTTGGGAGTTTGATGCAGGTGCATAAATGGAGCACAAAATTCAATGAAGACTGGACCAAAAGCTTGCCAATGTGATGGGATGGTCACATGGTGATGCTGGGAGATATTTTAAATGTTTTTTAATAAATTGTAAATATTTACATTCGGGAATGATTTTTGTTTTTAGAGTAAATTAGAGGAATTATTCCCTAATGTAAGTATAGTTTTAGTTTCCCTTATTTTGTGGAGAAAGGGAAACAAATCATCTCTTGTGACTCTCGGTTTCCCATGTAGCCTTCAGTTTAAAGAGAAAGAGTGTTTAAGAAGAGATGTTATGCAACAGAGAAAGAGACGAAAAGCTCCAATGCAAGGAGAAGAGGCGGAGGTTGAGAGGCTTGGGCTGCACATGCCTACATTGTATATCTGGTTAGTTTAATGTATGTTGAATTTTATTAACGAGTTGTTCTTTTAGATCCCTTTGTGTTTGCTTATTTCTTTGTCTATATATGGTTAATGAACTTGTTTGTATTTGGGGCAAATTGATTTGTGTCTATAAATTGTTGCAATCACATTTTATTCTTGTGTGTAATTGTCTTTAGAAGTCTGGAATAGTAAAGTAGATTTGTGTTAAAGAATACAAATATTGGAGCCATAGATCATTAGGGATCATTCATGCATTTTGTATTCTTATTGAAACGGTTTCAAAGCCCCATGATGGAGTATTTGTTGTGTTTTGATAGGTGACTGTGTTTGATTTGAATTTTTTTTAGAGTAAAACATAACATCATTGTTTAGATGCAGTCACACCCTTTTAACTGAAATGCGATATACTTTATTTGGTTCCCTTGAGTTTAGAAATAGTGCACTTGAGAATTGAGAATTGAGCAAACAATATTGTAGCTTATAGTCTATGCTAGCACTGTTGAGTCGGTGTAGCTGGAGAGTGCCTGTGTATGGAGAAATGAAGAGCACCGAGTTTTGTTGTATGTTATCCAAACCTTTCAAGTTTATTTCTAATTGGTAAGTTCAAGTTCGAGTTGTAAATCCCCATGGAGGAGGGCATATGAAGTTGTGTGTAACGTTAAGAAGCAAGTATACGCCATGTATAATTAATTAGGAGCAAGGACGAGCCATTTCAACTTCCAGGAATTTGAAAAGACAGTTTTTTGGAATGTTACGAAATCATTTTGTAGCACCTACAATATTTTTTTACAAAACTAAGGAATTATTTTGCAGCACCTGCAACAAAACATTTTGAGGGCTGCGTGTTGGGTTTTTAACGCCTGTTCTTCCATCCCATTGCATCATTGGTAAAGAGAAGCATATGTAAGCTGGATGAGGTGAGAACAAGGATTTGAGAAGGTGAGAGAAGCGTCTCTCATGGCCTCTATCCAATTAAGTCCAAGTTCTTCAGCTGGCTGCATATGAAAAAGGTTTCATGAAACATTATTGAATTAAATACTAAATACAAAGTTATGCGTGTTTGTAGAGTATCTTGCGTTATTGGCAATAGGGGTAACCTCATTTTATTTTTCATCAAAAATGGTTTGATGTAATATATATAAGTTCATTTCAAAAACATTGTGAAAAATAAAAACGAAAGAAAAACCAAAAAAAAAATAAATAATAGAGCATGCATGCATATTGCTACAAAGATCCTTTTCTTATTCACATTAATAATATATTTGGATTTTTAATTTTCTGAAGTTTTTAAGAATGAGAATGCCATATAGTAGATTCATACATTGAAAACGATTTAAAAATTAAAACTTAGTACGGTTAAGATTTGGTAATACGAATTTAACAATATGTTTTACATTTTTAGTTAACATACATTTATATTAATCTAAAAATAATTTTGTTTTAAAAAATAATTATAAAAAGTTAATTATTTTTAAGCAATTTTAATATGAACTTTAAAATTAATTTAATTTTTGAAAATGTATTATCATTTATTTAAAAATATAAATAAAAATAAATATATATTATGTTAGAGGCTTTGGTAATATAAAGTTAAAGGATATTTATTAGATGTGCAGAAATTTGTAAAATGTTTGGTCCCTTTGTCGTTAGGTTTTTTTTGGCGAATCTAGGCATGGAGAGCACTAAAGGAGGGGGATCGAGCCCGTCCTATGCCAAAATCATGATGGGATACAATAGCTTGACCTTCCTAGACATGGATGATTCAAACCATAAGTTTGATGATCCAACCAATTTGGAAAGGAGAAGCTAGAAGGAGCAAATGATGAAAATGGGGATCAATCCTAGTCATAGAGAAATGGAAAGCCCTTGCGGCAAAGGAACCGAAGGTGATGTTTACAAAAAGAAGTAGCGGATCTCAATTATGAAGTTAAATCTAGCAATATCACCACATACATTCAATACATGAAACACCAGGCTTTAATCAAAGAATTTTTTGGGTTTTGGCCCTTGAAAAAGACCTTGATCTACTGGATCCAAAATAACTAGATTCCAAAAGGAAAAATTAGCCTAGAGGTTGAAGCAAGGCCTTCTTTACCATCATTTTTCAATGGTGGAAGATAAAATAAGGACTTTTGAAATCATACCTTCTTCGACTCAATAGACCCATAATTTAGATTTTGGATTAAAATATTTAGCCCAAAGAACGTGGATTTATGCACAACCCCAATATAGATTAGGTTTTTTTATGTGCCAAGGAAATTATTATAAGATGATAACTTAAAGAGTTTTGTGAATAACTTTTGAAAGTCTCCTAGGCCACAAATCTAGGTACATACACCTATTGCACAAGAATTTATGTTTAAATGAATATCTCGAAACCTATTCCAACTTCCATTGATATCTCTTACCTTGAATTTTTTTGGAAATAGACCCTTGACTATGGCCATCTCCTAAAGACTCTCCTCTCAATGTAGTCATTGATCCCAAGGCTCCTCTCTTAGTCAAAGACCCAAAATATTTTGAAAAACAATATAGCCATCATGGCAACACCTAACCACTAGACCCTTTCCTTTAGCAAAGGCTTCTGCACTCACAATAGCTTAGAATCCTTGAATAATCTTGAAGGTATAAGCCTTCTTTCCTCTTAATAGGCCATGCCTTCTTCCTAACCTAAGAGATCTTAGATCCATAATGTGTACATTAAGAACTTTATGCAAACTCGTAGTGCGAAAGCGAGGTAGGCCCAACATAAATATTTGGTAAAGATAGTCCTCAATGAAGTAATCATGATATAGGTGGATGTGACCCAGGAGAAATAAATAGGGGAATATATGGATCTAGCATCCCTATACCCACCATAAATGGTTAGGAAAGGGAAGGATTGACACTCAATCCCTAAACACCAAGTTCATATTTTGCAGAAGGGATTCATTAAATAAAAGGCTTAAGATTAGTTAGAGGAACCAAGTATAAAATTTGAAATTGTAACCTAGGTGTTTAGGTACACTCCTTCAGATATCCTCTTAAATACTCAAAGGAGGAATAACGAGTAATTAGCAGTTATTATAAGAACTAGGGGAATTTTTTGTTCTTTAGGTGCAACATGTTAATGATAAAGGAATTCTACTCCATTCCAACCATTCCTCAATGAAGATAATATATTAGAACATAAGAGGAATGAATTGTAAACTTAAGAAATGGCTTCTTAAGAACCATTGTAATAAGGAACAACCAACAACCAAGATGATACAAGAAACTAAAAGTTCTAGTGAAAAAGCCACCTTGATAACCTTCAAATATTGAGTAGGATATAAATTCATGGTAATTTGTGTGAACGATCAAGCAAGTGAGATATTGCTACTCTAAAACACAAAGGAAGTAATTATCTCATACATGTTAGCCATCCACAAAACCATAACTGTGAAATTCAAACTGATAAGCTCTATAAATATTGGCTTTCTCATAAAATTCTATGGGCCAACAATAGCTAGGTAAATTTTGGAGTTCCTTAAATCTCAAAAGATATAATACTGGACTCATTACTTTCCACAAATAATAGGTGTGGATTTCAACAAAATTAAATATCTCAAGGAGAAAAAAATGGGACTTCAAATGCTTGATGTAGATGTAGAGAACTTAAAAGAAATCCTAAGTCAACTTCACATGTTATATCTAAACAGTTGAAATGGTATACACACTTGCAACAACCAAAGGGGAGGATCTCAATAAATCAACTCTTGGTTAGACAAGTTTCTTTCCCTAGAATCCTCATTGGAAAAGGATATTCTCATAGAGCCATCCATCCTTGCATGTAATGGACTAGATCACTAGCCCATGTGTCTCAACCTACATATTAAAGCAAGCCCAAAAAATTAATTATTATGTTTCAAAAGCTTTTGCCTAATTGAACCATCCTTCATAGAGCATATTATGAACTTGTGAAGTGAGGTTAATTACATGGAAGAATGTTTTATGTTTTTATTCCCAAAAAATATCAAATATATCAAGGCCAAACTTAAACAATGGAACAAAGAAGAATTTGGAAATATTTTCAGAGCCAAGAGATAATTGGAATATAGGAGTAGAAAGGTGTAATAATCTACAATTATGGAAGGAAGAATAGATGAAATGGTAGATATAAAAGCAAATATATTCACTCAATCAAAGGATAGGATACAAAAACATAAAATTTTATGTAAGTTGAAATTTGGAGTGTGATGGATTAGGGAAGATGAAAATAACACCATTTTCTTTCATAATTAGTAGTGGAATAATAACAAGATAACTTCTCAAAAAGATGGAGAGGGTAATAAGCTAATGGATCACGAAGACCTATATTAAGAATTAATTCACTATTACAATAATATTCTTACCAAGAGTACGAAAAGAAGATAAGATGGGATCCAAAAACTAACTAAGCATATTTTGTCTCTCCTATCAATATATCAAAATGAATTCCTCATGAGCGTTAACACCAAAAGATCATACACCTGCTAATACAATCCAGAAGACATTAAAAGTGTCCAGTAGAATGCATAGGTGGAAATTTTTCCAGCCGAATACATTATGGAGATTCAAAAATCAAAATTTCTCCTAAGGTCCAAATTTTATAAATGAAATCAATTAAGGTTGTGCATATATTTCTTTGATAATTGCATTCGCGTGACATATCCTAAAAAATTTGCATGGTTCTAGAAAAGATGACTCAGTAGTCTAGGACCACTCTACACACTTGGAGCTTAATTTTTAATATGAGATGGGCCTAGTATAGCCAAATTCGAGTCACCTTCGAGAAGTGCAACCCTCAATGGAATCCTCTTGTCCTACTCATGTGTCTTTATTATACATGTACCAAGAGAGGGAATAGTAATTCAAAAACCTCTATATAAACAGGTCATGGGAGAGCCAAAATGATGAGACATTGTTATGATGGGGAAATTGTTGTTTGAGAAAACCACCATTACATTGTTGAAACCAATGAAGTGAAGAGCACTAATATGTTGGTGAAATTGCTTCTAATAAACCCAACATATTAGTGAATGAATAGGAATCCACCCTTTGGAGATTTTTCACACTTCTTTGAGAGAGAGGAGAAACTTGCAAAGAGATTGAGAAAAGGGAACCCCCTTGCTGAGGATTTTTTAGCTGCCTAGCTCAAAGAATTATCTTCAAGTGTCTAAGATTATAATTGTATTCAACCTCTATCCCCAACAATCAATAAAGGGAGATTTTTCCATACATTATTGTTGTCTTTTCTCCATTTGACCATTTTTTTGTTCATGCACCTCTTTTTTTAAGTATATGTTTATGTATGCATTGTTTCCACTATTTACAATGTTGTGTCTATTTATGTTTGTCCACTAACAATAACAATTTTGAATGTGATCCTTTACAAGTAAAAATCCACTGCTAAGGGGGTGTTTTTCGGATCTAATTATGCTCCAAAAACACTACAACAGGAACAATGACCATACTAATATCTTTTCATTAATATAGAGATTGTTTGCAGGACCTCCTCTCTGCACAAGCATCCTTCAAGGCACTCCTCACCTCCGTAGATTTTTTTTCAGTCCCCCACGATCTGTTCTAAGCCTGTGGAAGTGAAAAATGTTCAAATCTTTCTCATCTGCGTGCTTTTCTCTCTCACAAACATGAAGCATGTGTCTGCTTCTGCAAAATCCGCAAAGGACACATCTGTTTCTACCAAACATGTGCGACAAATAGAAAGCAAAGAAAATCCTTTTATTTTTCAGTTTGCACAGGCGATGGGCAACATTTAGTGAATTTCCTTCACCTCTGCATTCTGTGTTTTCTGTTCAGTACCCCTGGCTTCTTGAATGAACCCTAATTCATCAAGAAATTAGATATCTTTTTATTATTTGCAACAAATACCGACATAGCTTAATTTGCGAGGAAAGTAAGTGGCCATAATCCACATATGTTTTCAAACTATTTTTCTTAATTTTCTGCAAATCACCTTAGCTTAATTAGTGAAGCAAGTAAGTGGCCCATTATCCACAAATCTTACTACTAACCAAAGCATTTTTTAGGACTAGGAGAAAATGTTACTAGAAGTAATATTTGCTTCACTTGCATCTACTAGACGAACCTAGGATTGCATATGAAAACCTTCACGAAAACATTTGAATTTCCATCTCCCTTATTAAACTCCACATAGTTTAATAGGAAAAAAGTAAGTGGCCCATAATCCACAAACAATTTTTTTTTCCATGCAAGGAACAACAAAAAATTAGTGTAATTAAAAGCATATTAAAAAGGATCACCGCATATCCAAAGCGTATCACACTTTGTCTGCTCACTTGCATCACACACTAAGCCTTCATATACGTTGTACTCAAAGATCATCCATCTTTTGGATATTTGGTTACTTAGTCTATTTTGGTTTACAAAGTCACTCCATAAGTGAACTAAGCCTCTTTAAAAAACAACCATAACTTGAAAAATTAAATATCCCCACAGGGGCCACCAAAATATCTATAGCTCAGGTTAGGACCATTTGGGGTAGGCATCCCATAAGCCACCATGGTCATGTTTCACCATTGAACATAGTTTGCTACTTTCTAGGGAGCTTAAAAACCCTCCAATCATCCCACGGAAAAGAAAACCCTAGCATGGAAGAGACCTGATTCAGAGGAGGTTCGGCTTACGTCCAGTGTGTCTAGTACTCTTTGAGATTACTTGACCCATCCAGTGCTCAATACTGGTAACCAGTTAGCAAGAAGATAAATACTAGAATGTTCACATGGGATGAAGGTACTTAGTGACCAGATATAGGGCATCATTTCCCTATCGGTGAAGGTGCGTGCATTACTTGAGCCTCATTACCATTACTTTGGTTGAGTCCTAGACTACTGGAAGGCGTCACCAGTGCTTTCAGGATGTAATGCCCCAGGACCCATCACAAGTTATCTCTGCAAGGAACAGTTACTTTGAGAGCAAGCAAGATGATTAGGTATTCATAGGACTCTCTATCATTTGCAACAAACAAAAACATTTTTCTTATTTTCTTGGTCACATAGTTTAAGCTAAAGGAAAATAAACCATTTATATTTTATCTTTGCTTCACGTATGTGATCCAATTGCATTGATACTTATCTCCTTCCCTCACAAGACAGAAAGTAACACATAATGTAAATCGACACCATAGGGGACCCCATGACTCCCTGTCAATCTAGGTGCTTTTTAAACCTCCCCCCATTGCTGGGAGGTGTGCCAGGAATCCCACCATTTAGGCGAAGAGGACATCACTCAGTCACCATTATGGGATCTTCCTTTACTCATGCAACTTTTCTTGGAACTCCTCCATGACAAAGTACACCGTTCACCACTCCTGATGGATATCCACATGCTACCCCATTTGGGAGTGCACACAACTCTCCTCCAGCCATTCCCTAAGATACTCATCAGGATAATCCTCCTGTGACATCCCCACAGAGGACTCCATTGCATATAGCTATCTAGAATCATTTTGAGATGGCAGGTAATACATAGATCTCATTCTTAGCTTTGTTAAAATCCCAGGTTTAAGAAAGCTCACCAATGAACCAATCGAACATGGCCCAAATTGGCCAACTATGCCCACAAAGCTCCGTTTAGATATTCCAAAGTTCAAGGGAAAGCAAGGCAAAGACCCAAGGAACCATGTCATGATGTTTCACATGTGATGTTCATCTAATTGCATATCAAAAGATACTATTAGTTTATGGCTATTTCAACACACCCTAAAAAGGCACAACGAGAAGTGGTATATAGACTAGCCCTCTGCATCTCACAAAACCTTTAGCTCATTGGATACTACTTTCCTTACTTTCTTCCAACTCCCAGTCTGCCATGATTTGGGTTTGGAACTCCTAACCAACATCAAACAAACAAAATCTATGCACATCTTGGACCATATCCATGAATGTCAGAAATGTAGCAGCATATGTAAAACTGAATTTTAAGATAAAGTCATCCTGGATATTTTATTGCGATCCCTCATCTCTGAAATATCTAAATACGTGGCTAAAACATTCCCAAAAACCGAGAAGTAAGCAATTAGTAAATCCCAATAACTAGAGTTGATTTATAACCAATCTAGATACATTTATCACGTGCTTTCAGACACCCTGCACCTGTAGTCTTATTGAGAAATCACAAGCACATAAATACTGTTTGATGGACTAATTAGGGTCCTATCCCAAACACATCACAACAATAATTGTCAATACCCTATGTATCTAGTTAATGGCCCATTATATAATGCTACACCACCATTGAAAAATACAGGGTATTATAATGGTCAACCCGCATCTATGCATAATATAGTCAATAGAGTTAACCAACACCAACCCCTAGAAGGAGGCTCATATCATCCCCCTCATGGAAATAAATACTCCTCCCGGAGTGCAGATAAGACGTCTGCTCCCCCAAACCAGTACGTTAACTAGGGACAAGAGAACAAATATTCTCCTTTCCCAGCACCGCAACAGAATATCCCGCCAAAGAAAAATAATGCACGAGTGAATCTAGTGAAACCATCTCTCACTTCACCGCATTAATCAAAAGAACAACTGAATTCAGTTAATCCTTCTAATGGTGTTGGGGAAAAAACTAAAAATAAGCCAGAGGGAGAACCTGAGGAGAGAGGAAATAATTAGTAGCAAACCCAAGGGCACCGAGAAGGGATAACCCCTACCAGAACCAAAACCATAATACAACTAATAATGACTTGCAAAAACAAGAAATAACACCAGTCTCCTGAGTAATAATGCTTGCGCTATCTGCGGGGAGTACAACCGTTATGCCCATCAATGTCCTCAATTGCCTGATTTGAAATGGCTACAAGACAGTAGGGGGCAAAGTAGGAAACTAACTGTATTCGTACAGGGACCCTTCCCCCATGAGGGAATTTTTAACAAAAAAAAAAACTTTCTCAAACTCACCCATCTGGAGGGAACCTCAAAAATACTCCTAACCATGATATATTCATGGCAGAAGAGGAAATCCTCTTACAAACAAGGAATCGAACTTATGAGACTCCCCCGAAGCCCAATCCGTCCACCTCGGCTACAGGCATACCTACTGGACGTTGATCATCATGCGACCTTCCATAGATGTCATGCCTAAAATGGTTGAATGATCTTTATGACACACATGACCCATTTCAAAAGTTTCCCATTGTTACAGTATAGTCGATGAATAACTCAATCAGCATTAGTTATGTTAGGGGTTGAAGTCTTGCAGATGTGCCCAACCCATCGTAAAGCCCTACTTTCTTCTTTAGGTAAAATAGACCCATCTGATTCCTGCCTCATGGTCTTTGACTTGCATAAAGCTACTCCATGACTTCCCTCAGTTGTCTCTTTCCAAATCCCTATCTCAGTCCAAAATATCAATATCCATCATTGCATCATTGATGAAGGGGCTTCCACATGCATCATGTCCAAATTCGTTTGGAAAAAATTAGGATCTCGTGAACTTAAGCCTTCTGACATAACTCTCAGAGCATATGATGAATGCCCTTATCCTCCCATCAGGTTATACCCTATCGTGCTAGCTAAGTTGGCTAGAAAAATTGTGTTAATAGACATTGAAGTACTTGACACCCAGTTAGATTACAACATCCTACTAGGCCGAAGCTATATGTATGAAATGCTCATAGTCGCCTCATCGGTGTTCAGAATCAGGATGTACGCCCATGATGGGAAGGTCATTACCATTGATCAACTCACATACTATGAGAAGACAACTTCACCCACACCAGATGGTGTGTTTCCCTTAGTATCCCAAGAAGTGGTCACTACTTACATTGAGCTCAACCCAGGCTAGTTTAAGCCATCAAACCTCCTAAGAACATTCGCAAGAGACCCTCCAGTAAAACAAGAAATTTTCACAAATATTGGAGCACTGGTGTGCGTGATGACTTCATCAGACACTGCTAAACCTCAGAATCAGTTCTAGACACCCCACCCCGTGTAGCTTAAGAATTCAGGACCTTATCTCAAGCAACCACCTAGAATCAAGAACCAATTTTGGATAACCATGTTATTACCAACCCAAATTACTTGCCTAACTCTATCACCAATACGCCCTTCTTATAACCACCACCGGGTTTTGTCTCACACCAATTCATCCCAAGACTCACATTTCCTGACATAGCCATCACAATACTAGTCTAGTATTTGTCCACCAAGGCCACGCCAGCTAGCACAGGTTACACTGCAAGAAGGGTGTTACCTATTGCTCCTGAGGACAATAAGACACCCCATACATCGCCTACCCAAGTTCCACCTACACCACAAGAAGTGTTGGTACTAGAACCATATAAACCAAAACCAACAGATAATAAGAAAGGTAAAAAGGTAGAAGCCCCAAGTGCCTCCTCCTCTAGGACCCCTCGACCCTGCGCTTTGTTTGAAACCATATATCACCCCACCAGTAAGTGCCCTGAATTAAAAAGTCTCAAAGATATGCTACATGCCTTGAAAGAGAATGTAAACCGTCCAAAATTTATCCACAAGAAGAATACGCCCATGCATATTAAATAATTATGCACCAATCACACATGTGCCATCTGTGCAAAGTACAAGCATTATACCTGTTAGCTTTGCTATACAATTCGGAATTTGGAGGACCGAATACAAGTTTGGCCGTATGTTATGCTCAGAAGGCAGCTCGCAGTAGTTTTTTCCTTCCTTCTCCTTCATCATCCTTACTCCCTTTCACCCCGCTGCATCCGTTTTCCCCTTCACTTCGCCTGTATTCTCATGCTCCTGTGATCTCCATCTTACCTTGGTAACCTTACATGAGCCCCTTTTCCTCAAACCCCGTGCGCTTAACCCACAAGACCACGCCCATATAACTCCCCACCATAATTGTGATCATTGCATTTTTCACCTGTGTGATCAAACCCACGTCGTCTTATCAACTCTGCCATGATCGGATGAAAGTCGCTCCTCCTGATCCCACAAACTGCCGCTCATTAATGTGTGGGGAAAGCGGTTTTCGCCACGTCCTATCTGCCACGTGTCGTGCAGTGAATGGGATCGCTCCCCTGCATACGTTTACCACCCACCTCCAAAAGAAGTGTGGGCAATACCGCTTACCGCCCAAGCCCGCTCTCCCCAGTCGATAAACTCCGTGCAGCTTCTATGCCTAACAACCATTGGATCTGCTTGCCTGAGATCCAGTGGCCTGTGATCATCCCGCCTCCTCCGATCTCCCAGTTGACTCATCTCCGCCGTTTATCCATCCTATCCAACGACCGATATTGCTCTGCCATCCAACCACTCTCCCCACTGTACAATCCACGTATTGTAACCATTCTAGGCTCCCAAACAGACGAAGGTAGTCAATTTCTGATGCCATGTGCATTTCCTCCTCAACAACTTCGCTCCACGAACAATATGGCCGAGGGGAAGAGGACGTGAATTGAGCAGAACAACGTAGTTATCAGTTATGGAGCTTCTTTCAGACAACACTCCACCTGCTCGAGAAAGATAACAGAGGCCCGAAGACCCATTATATCACATAAACAAAGGCCGGGAAATAACTTTCGGGAGATAGAGGCAGAGAAGAAATCATGGGCATTGACAGAACAACTCAGAAAACCAACAGAATCAATTATGGAGCATATCTGGCATGAGAGAGCTCCCTACCAGTACAACCTAAAATATCTGAATATGGTTAGTCTTCTGTTAGAAGAAGAAACCACCAAGCCATGCTTGCCGATAAAGGGAATCAAACAGTTAGGGAATGGATCAGGAAGATTAAGACTCTGAACCCTCTAGAGAGCTTAGGAGCATTGTAAACAGGCTATAAATAGTTGTTAGTAAGATGTAATAGGGGTTCAACTTCTGGAGACACATGAGACTTTGCTACTCAAGCTTCTCATCTTCATTCATTAGTAATACAAGCTTCTTTTATTGTTATACGTTCAATGTCCATTTTCTCTTCTGTTCTAAGCTTGCACTTGAACAGGTTGTTCATGTTTCTTCTATGTTTAAGGCTAGATAACTGTCATCTTATCTCTGCTTTGATATAGTAGATTTTCAAGCTTCTTTGTTGCCTATAGCTAGCCATTCATATGTGTTCATGTATGCAATCTGCTGGTATGGTCAATATTCTCCATCTATCTATTAAATCTACAAACTATTGAGCATTTTCAATCTAAAGCGTTGTGTTATTGGGGGTGTTCATGCATGTCTTGAGTAAAAACATAGTTGAAATGGTTATCTAGCTTGATCCAAACCATCATTTATTCCAATAGTTCAGAGAACAATATTGAAGATTATATGTTACCAGGCATCTCCAATCTACAGCCTAAGAGAGTTTTTTGGAGTGCTAACATTAATTGGTGCCATTACCGGGGAGAGGAAACTGGAGCTCAGCTTCCTTGGGAAATGACACAGACCCAACTTTGATGATAGACAAAGTCTGGACACATTTTTGGTTGTAATCATCTATCTGGTGACTCCACTTCATAATTCTGGATCAGTTTGTGAGGCATACTCAGAGAAATCCTCAGAAATCACAAGCTGACCTAGTACCTGACCTGGAAAAGACCATCGAGAAGAAGAAAGTATTGTGGAAAGGAGCATCGGGTTCAGGTAAACCTAAAAAATATTCTATATCTCTTGAAGAAGGTCTTGCAATAGAACAAATACATGTTGAGAGTATATATTCTAATGCTAGCAGTGAAGAAAAGTTCTCAGAAATTCATAAAGCTCCTTATTCTTTAGTTTCTCCTTTTGTTGTTAGCCCAAACGGAACCTCACCTCCTATTCACCATACTCCTTTGGTCTCGTCAATCACTCCTCTGCCTTCTGTCATTCAGACTTCTAGTACTCTTTTAGTCACCACAGTTATGGCAGGTCCGCAAGAACCCACCAAAATGGAAAGAATCATAGCCGCTAAGTATGGACCTTTGATATTGCCCACTCCTTTGAATGCTATGCCCACTGGAGAATATCAGAAGTATATGCCTAAGTTCACTGGGACCGAAGGTGTCACCGCTGAAGAACACCTTGAGTCATTTTATAGCTATGCTGATAATCTAGATATTAGTGCAGATGATGTGTGGATGAGATTCTTTCTCCAAAGCCTAGATGGGGAGGCTAGGAAATGGTTTAGAGAACATGCCCCAAGATCTATAGCAGATATTGAACCTTTAGATGATGCATTCCTAAAGCATTGGGGGGATAAGAAGGATCTCCTCTATTACCACACTGAGTTTGGGAACTTAAAGAGAGAAAATGGTGAACTGTTGTTCGATTTTAATAAGAGATTTAACCGCATGTACAGCAAGATACCAGCTGAAGTGAAGCCCACTACTACCTCTGCTAAACTCACCTATGCTAATGCTTTTGATTCTGACTTTTGCCTACTGTTGAGAGAGAGGTAGTGTGCTACTTTGGCTAACATGCAGGATGTAGCCTTGGAAGTAGAATCAAACATCACGGCTGTAGAAAAAATCAAGGGAAATGCTGATAGAAGAAGACAGAGGGGCGAGTCTTCATCCTCCTCTAATCCCAAGATAGATAAAATGACCAAAATGATCGAGTCATTAGCCTTCGAAATTTCCAAATTAAAGTTTGAGCAGCACCCTAGGAAAGGGAGAGCTCCCAATACCTTTGCTCCTATAAATCCAAATCCATATAGAAGAGCTAAGGAACAGTTGCAGATATTGCAAAGAAGCAAAGATGCCAATGAAGACCAAAGGGTCAAGACCCCTTTCCAGAATGTCATTATGGAGGAAGAGTAGTTTGAAGAAGATGATGAGATCCATTACCTTGAAGACAAAGGCAATGCTTCCTTTTTTACCACACCTGCTTATGAAAAGTCATTATGCAATGACCAAACTAACCAAGAATGGGGTGGTGAAGCTATTCTGCAGACTGGTGAATATCAAAGATATAATCTGAGGTCAAAGGCAAACAATGTCAAGGAGAATCCTGATCAAAGAGCTGTTGTCCCAACAGAGCCACAAAACACCAGACAGAAAAGGCCGGCAACTGATCAAGTCATCCTCAAAGCACCAGCTCAAGAGGTAAGAAGTTCTGACAAGTCCTCTTCCCCTTTCAACTTTGAAGCATAAGTCCAGAAGTTAAAAATATCTATACCTCTGTTAGAACTTGTAAAGAGTGAAGAGTTTAGAAAGCCTATCCTTGAAGCCCTTCAGTTGAAAGCCACACGAACCTCCATTAACTCTGTCAATTTGCAAGATGATAAACCCGCAGTTGTGCTTAGCCCAATGACTGAACCTACCGATGATAATTATCCATCATTTTATGTCTCCTTGACCATTCATGATAAAATCCTTCATAATTGCCTGCTAGACACTGGGGCTAGCCACAATCTGATGCCTAAAGCAGTCATGGAAGAGTTAGGCCTTGATGTCACCAGACCATATAATGATCTATTCTCTTTTGATTCAAGAAATGTGAAATGTCTGGGACTGATTAAAGGTTTAGCCTTTACCCTAACTCATCTTCCCATGAAGAGTATGGCGATGGACATTGTGGTAGCAGATGTCCCTCCCAAATTTGGTATGTTGTTGTCAAGAGGATGGATTAAGAGACTAGGTGGGACATTACAGAATGATCTATCTTATGCTACTGTTGTAGTTTTTGGAGGAGAAAGCAGGAGATTGTACAGAGAAACATAGTTGGCATATATCATCAATAATGAGAAGAATCCTTCCAATCATCCTATATATGCTGTGGACACTAATTTTGGAGCATGTATACTCCAAATAGAAGAATCTCAGAAGGCCTAGACCCAGATCAAGAAACCAGCAAATCAGACTGAGGAAGAGCAAGGAAGTCAGGTTTGGGAGATGTTCTTTGATGGAGCGTGTTCTAGGGAGACTGCAGGAGCAAGGGTGGTGCTGGTATCTCCAAAAAAAGAAAGCACACCACTGTCTTTTAATTTGGCTTTTCAAGTCAATAATAACATAGCAGAATATGAAGCTCCGATATTGGGCCTTAACGTAGCTAAATACAGAGGAATCAGAAGCATAAAAGTGTTTGGGGATGCTGATATGATCATTCAACAGGTAAAAAAAAAGTTTCAAGAAAAGAACCCAAGGTTGAAAGCATACAGAGATGAGGTATGGAGACTCAAAGATTCCTTTGATACTTTCTGTATTTCATATATCCCTAGAGCCAAAAATCAGCTTGCTGATTCCCTTGCTGTGTCTGCTAGCATGTTCATACCTCCTATGGCTCCAAAACTAGTTTATGAAGTTCAAATGAAATATAGACCATCCTTGCCTGATAATGTCCAACATTGGAAAGTTTTTGAAGATGATGATGAGGTGAATAGGTTCCTGCAAGTCATTGATGAATTTTTTGAAATGTGAATTGACCAAGAGAATGAAGCCTTGGAAGAAAGCCCCCAATCCCAGCTTAGAAATAAAATTGGTAAAGATAGCATTGTCCAACTTCCCAGCAATCATATACCTAAGGGTATAATTCCTCTAGAAATACTTTTTGATCAGAATGATGTGCCTTATAAGGCTGCACAAAAAGAAGACCAATCTGCAGTCTGTAAGTATGATATAGGGAGTCCAGGTCAGCCAAGATATATAAATCTATCCACTCATCTGTCTGTTGACCAAAGTTCTGAATACTGCAATTTAATGAAGCAATTTGCTGATGTCTTTGCCTAGGAATATAGTGACCTGAAAACTTATGACAGAAAGATCATCCAGCATAAAATCCCTTTAGAGAAGGACACCATCCCTTTCAAGCAGAAGTTGAGACCAATAAATCCTTTGCTCCTTCCACTCATTGAAAAAGAAATTAAAAAGTTATTGGCTGCCAAAATCATAGTCCCTCTCAGATATTCAAAATGGGTAGCCAACTTGGTAGTGGTAAGGAAGAAAAGTGGAGAAATCAGAATTTGTGTTGATTTCAGAAACTTAAACAAATGCTCTAAGAAAGACAATTATCCCCTACCCAAGATGGAGCATTTGTAGAAAAAAGTCTCAGGAGCCAAAGTGATGTCTTTCTTGGATGGATTTTCTAGGTATAATCAGGTTGTTGTGCATCCAGATGATCAAGAGAAGACTGCATTCACCACTCCTTGGGGCACTTTTATGAATTTCGAGATGCCTTTTGGGTTGATGAATGCTGGAGCCACCTTTCAGAGAGCTATGAATATAGCATTTGTGGGAGAGAAGGATAAATTTTTCCTTATCTACCTTGATGATATAACAATATACTTCAGCAGCCATCAAGACCATGTGCAACATTTGAAGAAAGTGTTTTTGAAGCAGAAGGTTTGGGATTTCAGTAAATCCTAAGAAGTCACAGTTTTCTTTAGAAGAAGGCAAGTTGCTGGGACATATTGTTTCTGTTGCAGGTGTTCGAATTGACCCAGAAAGAGTAAAAGCGATATAGACCTTGTTTGTCCTGAGATCGAAGAAGGACATCCAGTCCTTTCTGGGAAAGATTAATTTTGTAAGGAGGTTTATCCCAAACTTTGCAGAACTTGCGAAGCATATCACCTCTATGTTGAAAAAGGGGTCAGAAATCAAATGGACTAGCGCAGTAAGAAAATCCTTTGAGCCCATTAAACAAGCTATTATTGACGCTCCCACTTTAATCAGTCCAGATTACAGCAAGGAGTTCCATATATTTTATTTTGCCTCTATTGACACCCTTGTAGCAGTTTTATTGCAAGAAGATGAAGAAGGCTCAAAGCATCCGGTGGCATTTTTCAGTAGAACCTTAAGGGATGCTGAGCTGAGGTATGATATTATTGAGAAACAAGCATACGCTCTTATCAAGTCTTTGAAAGCTTTCAAAGTTTATATTCTGCATTCCAAAGTAGTTGCATATGTACCCTCTGTTGCAATAAAGGATGTCTTAACACAACCTGATGATGATGGAAGAAGGGTTAAATGGATTGCAAAGTTAATTGAATTTAACATAGAACTGAAGCCCACTAAGCTTGTGAGAGGTCAGGGTCTTGCCAGACTATTAGCTGAAGAAAATTGCAGAACATTGGACATGAACCTCATGTGTTCGAATTCAGAAAATGGTCAAACAGAAGAAGAGGAAGCAGCTGAACCAGGAGAAAAGCAGTGATTTATAGAGAATCTAGCTTCTTGTGATTGGTATTCTGCAATATCTAATTTCTTGCTGAAGCTAGAGATCCCTCCAGGCCTTACTCAAAGTCAGGCCAAAACTGTTAAACTCAAGGTAGAAAAATATTGCATCCATGAAAATTTGCTCTATTGGCGGGACCCATCCGGAATGGTTTTGAGGTGTATGGACAAAGAACAATCAATGGAAGTTATGCATCGATTTCATTCTAGCATGTGTGGAGGACATCATTACTAGAAAACTACAGCCCACAAGATCCTCAAAGCTGGGTACTATTGGCCCACCTTATTTGCTAATGTCTTTTCATTTGTTAAATATTGTGACAGGTGCCAAAGATTCGAAGGGAAACAACAATTGAAGTCCCTACCCTTAAAAAAAATACATGCAAAAGGACCTTTTCAGCAGTGGGACTTGGATTTCATTGGAGAAATCAATCCATATTCTAGTGGCTAGCACAGATGGATATTAGTAGCCACTGATTATTTTACTATGTGGATTGAAGCAATCCCTACCAGAAAGGTTGATCATAATGTGGTCATGAAGTTTTTGACAGAGCATATCTTTACCAGATTTGATTGTCCACATAAATTAGTCACAAACAACGCAGCAGCCTTCAGGGAAAAATAATTGGTGGATATGTGCGATTCAATGGGCATTAAACTGGTTCATTCCACCTCATACTACCCCCAAGGAAATGGTCTAGCAGAATCTTCCAATAAGAATCTGATAAGGATATTCAAGAAGCTGTTGGAGGAAAACAAAAACAATTAGGATTCTAAGCTCAAATATGCACTTTGGGCTGACAGAGTGACCATTAAGAGATCCACAGGGAATTCTCCATTCAGGCTGGTATATGGTACTGAGGCCACGTTCCCAATACAGTTAACCCTCCCTGTGGCAAAGTTCCTCCAAGAAGAGCAGAATGAGGAAGAAGACATGGGGAAAGGATCATTGATTTAGTAGAGGTACATCAGATCAGAGAACACTTGGTTGGAAAGGGTGCAACACATCAGAAAAATATCAAGGAAGCCTTTGACAGGAGGACAAAATTAGATAATTTTCAGGTTGGAGACTTGGTTTTGAAGTGGGATGCACTAAAAGTGAAGAAAGGCAACCATGGAAAGTTTGATGCTTTTTGGATAGGGCCTTTTATTATTTCTCAGGTACAAGGGAACAATACCTTCCTCCTACAAAGTATGGGAGGAGAAGCAGTTTTTGATGGCCTGGTCAATGGGCATTTTCTGAAAATTTATGTTGTTTAAGGTCTTTTGGCCTTAAAGTTGTAAATATTTTATTTTATTAGTTTTAGTGTAGGTTCAGTCAGACTGCATGCCCAATGGAACACTAGAAATTTTGGCTATTTTGTTTTTCATAGGAAAGGCATTGATCTACAGGTTCTTGAGACCTCATAGGGAGGATCTCATCCCCAGAAGGAGCCTCTGTTAGCTCTGCTATACAATTCGACATTTGGAGGACCGACTACAAGTTTGGTCGTATGTTATGCTTAGAAGACAGCTCACAGCAGTTTGTTCCTTCCTTCTCCTTCATCATACTTACTCCCTTTCACCCTGATGCCTCCGTTTTCCCCTTCACTCCGCTTGTATTCTCATGCTACTATGATCTCCATCTTACCTCGGTAACCCTACATGAGCCCCTTTTCGTCAAACCCTGGGCGCTTAACCCATGAGACCACGCCCACATAACTCTCTGCCATAATCGTGATCATTGACCTTTTCACCTGTGCGATCAAACCCGCACCGTCCGATCAACTCTGCCACGATTGGACGGTAGTCGCTCCTCCCGATCCCGCAAATTTCTCGCACATTAACCCACGGGGAAAGTGGTTTTCGCCACGTTCCATCCACCATCCATCATGTAATGAACAGGATCGCTCCCCTTCGTACGTTTACCACCCACCTCCAAAAAGTGGTGCGGGCAATACTGCTTACCACCACAGCCCGCTCTCCCCACCCAATAAACTTCGTGCAGCTTCTGCGCCCGACAACTGTTGGATCTGCCCACCTGAGATCCAATGGCCTGTGATCATCTCGCCTCCTCTGATCTTTCGATTGACTCATCTCCAACATTTACCATCCTACCCAACGACCGATATTGCTCCGCCATCTGACCACTCTGCCCACTATACAATCCACGTACTGTAACCATTCTAGGCTCCCAAAAGGACGAAGGTAGTCAATTTCTGGTGCCAGGTGCATTTCCTCCTCAACAACTTCGCTCCACGAACAGTATGGCCAAGGGGAAGAGGATGTGCTTTGAGCAGAACAACGTAGTTATCAGTTATGGAGCTTTTTTCAGACAATACTCCACCTTCTCAAGAAAGATAACAAAGGCTCGAAGACCCATTCTATCACATAAACAAAGTCCGGGAAATAACTTCCGGGAGACAGAGGCCGAGAAGAAATCATGGGCATCGACAGCACAGCTCAGCAAACAAATAGAATCAATTATGGAGCATATCTGGAACGAGAGAGCTCCCTACCAACACAACCTAAAATATCTGAATATGGTTAGCCTTTTGTTAGAAGAAGAAACCACCGAGCCATGCTTGCCGATAGAGGGAATCAAACAGTTAGGGAACGGATCAGGAAGATTAAGACTCTGAGCCTTCTAGAGAGCTCAGGAGCATTGTAAACAGGCTATAAATAGCTATTAGTAAGATGTAATAGGGGTTCAACTTTTGGAGACTCGTGAGACTTTGCTACTCAAGCTTCTCATCTTCATTCATTAGTAATACAAGCTTCTTTTGTTGTTATACGTTCAATGTCCATTTTCTCTTCTGTTCTAAGCTTGCACTTGAACAGGTTGTTCATGTTTCTTATGTGTTTAAGGCTAGATAACTATCATCTTATCTCTTATTTGATATAGTATATTTGCAAGCTTCTTTGTTGCCTATATCTAGCCATTCATATGTGTTCATGTATGAAATCTGCTGGTATGCTCAGTATTCTCCATCTATCCATTAAATCTATAAACTATTGAGAATTTGCAGTCTAAAGCCTTGTGTTATTGGGGGTGTTCATGCATGTCTTGAGTAAAAATATAGTTGAAATGGTTATCTGGCTTGATCCAAACCATCATTTATTCGAATAGTTAAGAGAACAATATTAAAGATTATATGTTACTAGGCCTCTCCGATCTACAGCCTAGGAGAGTTTCTTGCAGTGCTAACAATACCCATAGTTTCCCCGAAGTTCCACGATACAAAGATGTGTTAGTAGTGCTCACTTAATCTAGATCCCATTACTCTCGATAGAGGATGGTTCCAAAAATATATTTTACATCATAAGCAAAAAAGCCTCTTGATCTTCTCATGCGACAGGTTTGTCAACATCCACCCATGTTTGGAGGCGATCTCAATAAACACGTACCTCAACATCACCTACTTGTTCTCTATGTGATGCATCAGAACATTTAGTCAACCAATGCCTGAGTTATGGGAATTTAACTGACTGTATCCAGTTCCTCACATCACCCAACCAACAAGATCAAGGTACAGGCATCACACTTGCCAATTTTTTGCGAGCAACCATCATGTGAGACATTGTCCCTATCTTTTTGATTTTGTCCAATGTTAGGATTCATGTGGCGATTTATCGCAAAGAATTCAAATTTCCCTGAAGTGGAGACCAAACCATTAATTCATTCACCACCCTCCGAGAATGAAGCATCAAGTTCTGTTCTATGCATGTTTGAAGAAAAGTGACTCACAACAACATGGCCTAACCCTTATTATATTAGACCCCTTAAACACTACCAAAACAGATCAAATCTTCCATGTGGTAACCAAGCATCAACACCCAATGCCATGAGACCAGTATGCAGAATTTGTACTGATACTTCTCATACTAATGAAGCCTACCCCATGTTACACACATTTCAACACCTTAGGATTCAACACCATCATCCCATGGAAGAAGCTTCTCTTAGCCCCTGTACACCAATGAGAGAGTGAGAGATTCCTCCAAAAAGCTTACAACCACCTATAACTAAGATTCTGCCACCACCCGATATTGACGACACACAACATCATATATGATTTATTTCCTCGTCTATAGGAACCATGATTCGTGCAGTCTTCTCATCATTTTTTGGTGTCAAGACTAAAAATTCCACCCCAACAGTGGTACTAACTCTGATGATGCAAAACCATCCAATTAGGACCTAGTCAACCTCTTTAGGTTCTACAACTTCAACTGACGATTCATATTCATGTTTATCCACTATCATAACCGAGTCTACATCTCAAGACTCGGCGCACTCCCAGTCAACCTTAGATAATGTTTTCCACTTGGATGAAGATATTCTTGAGATCATGATGGACCCGAATTTCCTTGGGATGCCATGCATCATCATATTTTTTACCAAAAAAAAAAACATTTACCCCTAGTAGCAAGAAAACCCATGACATTTGTGAAATTGCAACAAAAGACTTTCTCCCCCTAGGAAAAGTGGGTTGGTTCAAAACCCCCATCCCAACACCTGATGCATTTGAGGAAGGGAACATGCCCAATATCTCACCCACCATTACAGTGAATATTTCAAAACATCCTGGCAAAACCTAGGAAATCTCCATGTGGGTAGCATGCTCCCCCGAAGAAATAGCTGCATACACATCCCTATTCCAAGAATTTGGAGATATTTTTGCACGGGAATACTCAGAGATTTCAGGCCTTAGTTCTGTAATAATGGAACATTATATTGACACATGTCCAGATGCCCATCCTATCTGCCAAAAACAATGCCAATTGCATCCTTATAAGGCAAAAACAATTAAGCAAGAAATTGATAAACATCACAAATTTGGATTTATATAACCAATTTCTTACACATCTTGGGTTTCCAACCCTGTACCCATCATGAAGAAATAGGGAACCATTCACATTTGTATTGATTTTAGGGACCTAAGAAAATCATTCCCTAAAGATAATTACCCAACACCATTCATCGAGCAAGTCATTGATGCTTGCACCAATTATAAGGCCTTATCATTTATGGATGGGTTCTTTGGGTACAACCAAATTCATATATGTCATACAAATCAGTACAAAACAACATTCACTACCCCTTGGGGGACATTCGCATACCAATTCATGCCCTTTGGTCTTAAAAACACTAGTGCCACTTTCCAGTGGGCCATGAAATACATCTTCCAGGACCTAGCTCACCTCATCCTCGCATATCTAAATGATCTCACAGTATGGTCCAAGAACCATGCAAACCATCTAGAAGACCTCTTCCTGGTGCTCCAAAGATGTCACCAATATAACCTACGCTTGAACTCTCTCAAGTGTGTGTTTTGCGTCAACGCTAGAAGACTTCTAGGATTCATTGTTTCGTGACAAGGGATTGGAGTAGACCATCTAAAAATCTAGGCCATTAGAGAAGTGCCTCCACTAAAAAATTTAAAGCAGTTACAAAGCTTACATGGTAAAGAAAACTTCTTGCGTTGCTTTGTACCAAATTACGCCACTTGCACGTAAGGTTTCCTACATCTCCTTTGTAGGTTTTAACCCCATACAGAAATTACCTGCATACGAATTCTAAAACACATAAAATGAAGAATGCGAGAGCATAACACATAAAACACATATACACAGAGATTTTCCCCTAGATCCCAAAAGTGGGACTACCATCTTGATTTTTCATTATGTTCCTTTCAATGATATGATATGTATTTATACATGCCGAAGCATCCAATACCATGGACCGAAAACCACCGCATCCAATACCATGGACCGAAAACCACAGTGTCCAAAAAACATGTGTGAAAATCATGCACAAAACCATAGGTGGGTTCGCCCAACCTAACATAGGGTCCAAAACCAAAATTTTTTGAGGTGCTGCCCTGGACCCCATCAAGTGGGGTTACGGGTACACCTAAAACCCCCTGTGACCCCCCCCTCCCACTACACCCCCCCCCTCCCCCCACTACACAATCGGCACAACAAAGGGGGCCTCAGTGCCCCCTTTAACCCCCCGGTTAACTACGTGGGCTAGTTGTGGAAAGAATATAATACAACCCAACATTCTCCCATTGTTGTTTTCTTTCCATAGGGGGCACAAGAGAGCTTAGTCATTTTTCCAACCCTGAAACACCCATTGTCTCTCTACACCAAGAGAACTTCTCAGAGCTCACAAATTTTGTCAATTCATCTACAGTATTGTTCAAAGTGTCCACCTTTACCAGCAACACCTTTTTGTCTTCTATCATATCCCTCACAAAGTGATATTGAACATCAATGTGCTTTGTCCTTGAATGATATGTGGGGTTCTTTGCCAAGAAAATTGCACTTTGGATATCACAGTCTATCCTTATATCTCCCTGTACTAACCCCATACTTGAACACAACCTCTGCAACCAAACTGCTTCAGTGCTTGCATGAGTGGCTGCCATGTATTCTGCCTTTGTAGTTGATAGTGCTACTATAGATTGTTTCTTAGTCATCTAACTGACTGCACCTCCAAATAGGTTAAACACATAACCACTTGTAGATCTTCACTGATCCAGATCTCCAGGTCAGTCTGCATCAACAAAGCCACAAATATCCAACATTTTGTCCAATTCTGATCTTCCTTGGTAGCACAAAACATAATCACTAGTGCCACGCAAATACCTAAAAACCTGCTTCATTGTTGTCTAGTGCTCCTTCCCTGGTTTTGACATAAACCTGCTCAACAATCCCACTGCATGTGCAATGTCTGCTCTAGTACAGACCATTACATACATCAAGCTACCAACTGTACTTGCATATGGAACACAGGACATGTCCTATTCCTCTTCTTGTGTCTTGGGACACTGTTCAACAGATAACCTCACACCTACAGGAATAGGAACCTTCACCAGTTTACTATCCTGCATATTAAACCTCTGCAGTATTGTCTCGACATACTTCCTCTGGTTTAACCAAAGCTTCCTCTTTTCTCGATCTCTTTTAACTTCCATGCCCAAAATATAGTTTGCAGCACAAAGATCTTTCATGTCGAATTTGGAGGACAATTGGGTCTTCAAATCCTGGATAATTTCTTTGTCATTTCCAACCAGCAACATATCATCCACATACAAGACCCGATAAATAACATGGTCACCAATTAATTTAACATACACATAGTAATCTGCTTTGCTTCTGGTGAAGCCAAGTCCCCATATAAATGTATCAAATTTCTGATACCACATCCTTGGCGACTGTTTTAACCCATACAGAGACTTCTTTAACTTGCATACCAGTTCTTTCTTACCCTTTGCCACAAAGCCTTCAGGTTGCTTCATGTATATTTCCTCTTCCAGATCTCCGTGAAGAATGTTGTCTTCACATCTATCTGTTCTACCTCAAAATCAAAAGCAACAGTGACAGATAAAAGTAATCTAATAGAAGTTACCTTAGAAACAGGAGAAAAACTATCACCAAAATCAATTCCCGACATCTGGGAATAACCTTTTGCTACCAACTGAGCTTTGTATTTCTCCACCTTTCCTTCTACATTTGTCTTCTTCTCAAACACCCATTTTCTGCCAATGGGTTTCCTTCCAGCCGACAACTCCACCAGATCCCAATCCTCATTTTTGTGCAAAGATGCCATTTCATCAACCATGGCCTCTTTCCAAATTTTTCCATCCTCTGAATCTACTGCTTCCTTCACAGTTTTGGGATCATCATCAGTAATAGATAAAGAAAAATTTGAATAGAAAGAAGATGGAATATACCTTTTTTGCTACCTTCTTTCTCGAACTGATCTTCTCACACCCGGAGTTTGTGGCTCTTCATCTTCTGATTCATCCTCTGCTGTAAAGTTTGATTCTTCCTCCTTTAGATCAAACTCTATCTTCTCAGGTTCCTTTGGTTGGAATTCATTTTTAGTAACATATTTCACCTCTCTGAACACCACATCTCGGCTGTACACAACCTTCCTTATTACTGGGTTCCAAAGCTTCTAACCCTTTAAACCATCTTTATACCCAACAAAGATGTACTTTTCATATTTACTATCCAACTTGGTTCGTTTCTCCTTTGGAAAATGTACATATGCATCACATCCAAATACCCTCAGATGTGAAAGAGAGGGTTTCTTACCAGTCCATAACTCTTGTGGAGTCTTATCCTCCAACGCTGATGAAGGTGACCTGTTGGCCAGGGAACATGTAGTATCCACTGCCTCTACCCAGAATTGTTGTCCTAACTTGGCACCACTAAGCATGCTTCTTGCCCTTTCCATCAACATATTATTCATTCTTTCTACAACTCCATTTTGTTGAGGTGTATATGGAGTAGTCTTCTACCGTGCTATACCACACTTCTTACAAAATTCTTCAAATTCCTTACTGCAAAATTCTCCATCATTGTCTGTCCTCAACACCTTTATCTTCTTCTCTATCTAGTTTTCCACTAGAGCCTTGAATTCTTTAAGCGTGTCAAAGACTTCATATTTCTTCTTAAGGAAATATATCCATGTATTCCTTGAGAAGTCATCTATAAATGATACATAGTACACAGACTTACCCAGTGATGGAACCTTCATAGGTCCAAACACATCACTATGCACAAGCTCTAATATATGTTTCGCCCTCTTACCACGAGGGGAGAAGCTCACTCGATTTTGCTTCCCGTATACACAATTTTCACAGAAATCAAAATCCAGTGAGCTATTACTCATACCTTCTACCATACCTTTACCATGAAGTATTCGAAGGCCATTCTCTCTAATATGTCCAAGCCTTTGATGCCACAACATGGTCTTCTCTCCAGAGACCACTAGATTTTCTTCTCCACTTTCAGGAACCATAGAACTGTTGCACCCATCAATAACAGTGCTACCTTGTAGCTTGTACAGAGTTCCAATTCGAACTCCCCGCATTAGTACCAGTGCTTCCTAAACCATTTTCTAGGTATCCTTCTCGAACATTGTTTTCAAACCTGCATCATCCAACTTTCTTACAGAAATCAGATTTTTGGCCAATGCAGGAATATGGAGAGCACCCGGAAGTGTTCTAACCCTTCCACCTTGCAACTTCAACTTTACTTTACTACGACCAATGATTCTATCCTTCCTATCATCCCCTAAGAAGACATCACCACCATTGTATTTCTCATACTCATAGAACCACTCTCTATGGGGAGTGAAGTAAAAGGATGCACCTGAATCAATCAATCATGCCTCATGATCTACATGTGTACTTGAAGAAGCCAACGACACATCCCCACTTTCATCTGAGGTGGTCTTCGCCTCTGCAGAAGGAGCATCATCAGATCCCTTTCCTTTATCAGGAGCTTTAGATTTACAATCCCTTTTTAAGTGGTCTTCCTTTCCACATTTCTAGCACACCACCTTTACAGGTTTTCCTGGAGATTTAGATCTTCCTCTAGATTTAGATCTCCCACTCGATGACTTATTTTTATTTCTGCTCTGGGACCTTCCTCATACAGACAAGGCATCATTATTCTAGCTCTCCATATTTTTCCATCTCATCTCCTCCGTCAGCAAGGCTAACACTATTTCATCAAACTGCAAGGCAGTTGCATTGCTACCTATTGCAATAACCAGACTATCCCACGAATCTGGTAGAGAACACAAAAAACTGATGCACTTATATTCATCTGAAATTTTAATATCAACAGATGCTAATTGACTTACCACAGTATTAAATGCATTCAGATGCTTTATCACCAAGTCTCCATATTTCATCCTCAGGTATACAACTTTTTCCGTAGGAACAGTTTATTCACTAGAGACTTAGATTAGTACAAAGTCCCTCACTTGTCCCACAAAGCCTTCACCGTAGCTTCGCCTGATACATTCAGCAATATTGAATTTGAGACACACAATCGTATTGTGCTCTTTGCCTTCCAATCCAACTTCTTCCATTCTTCATCGAACACTCCCGTTGGTTTAGTACCCGGATCTACCACGATCCACTAATCTTTATCCACCAATAGATCCTCCATATTGAGTTTCCACAACTCAAAACTCTGACCATTAAATTTCTCGATCTCTATCTTTCCACTGCTCACCATCTTCTTTCACCACACAGATCTCCCACTGAATAGGGTTTACCACAGGCCCGAGCAAAACCCTTTAGCAACAAAGGCGTCCCCTTGAAGCCAAAACTGCTTTGATACCAAATGTAGGTTTTAACCCCGTACAAAAATTGCCTGCATACAAATTCTAAAACACATAAAATAAAAAAATGTGAGAGCATAACACATAAAAAACATATACACAGAGATTTTCCCCTGGATCTCAAAACCGGGATTACCAGCTTGATTTTTCATTATGTTCCTTTCAATGTTAAAATACATATTTATACATGCCGAAGCATCCAATACCATGGACTGAAAACCATCGCGTCTAATACCATGGACCGAAAACCATCACGTCCAAAAAACATGTGCGAAAATCATGCACAAAACCATAGGTGGGTCCGCCCAACCTAACATAGGGTCCAAAACCAAAATTTTTTGGGGCGCTGCCCCAAACCCCATAAAGCAGGGTTACAGGTACACCTCAAACCCTTTGTGACCCCCCCCCCCGCTACACAATCGGTGCAACGAAGGGGGGCTTTGCACCCCCTCTAACCCCTCGGTTAACTATGTGGGCTAGTCATGAAAAGAATATAACACAATCCAACATCCTTCATAAAGACATCGCTTTCCAAAGGGATGATGAAGCTCAAAAAGAATTCGACACTTTGAAAGATACCTTATCCAAAGCACCTTTGATTAGCCCCCCTGACCACAACAAATATTATACCCTATACTTGTCAACCTCAGAAAGAGCCATAACTGGGGTATTAGTCCAATATGGACCAGACAACAAGGAACACGTAATTTATTATGTAAGCAATAATTTACCCAACCTACATTGAATTATGAGCCCAGAGAAAAAATAACCCTAGCCCTTGTACATGATCTACAAAAAATTTGACATTACATCATCCTTAGGACCACTACGGTGGTAGCAACCATCAACCCCATATGATACCTGCCGACTCGTCGTATGATGAGCCACAAATATGCCTGATGGGTGGTTATTCTACAAGATTTTGACCTTTAGTTTACCACCTCCAAGAGAAAAAAATCACTCATATTGGCTGAGTTCATCACAGATCTCCCAATAGATAATCAGGGATCTCAAATTAACGAGGCCCTTCCTAACGAACATCTATTTTTTGTGTCCATGGATGACCCCTAGTACGATGATATCCTTGTCTTTTTACAAACTCAAAGTTCAAACCTCAGCATACATGTGATGATCAAAGATGCATTTGCCAACAAGCCCCTCGTTACCTCCTATTAGGAGATGTCCTCTATCGGTAAGGCACAGACAAAATCCTACGTCGATGTCTTGATCATCAACAAGTTGAAAAAACCTTAAATGATTGTCATAGCAGAGCATGTGGCAAACAACTATCTCGGATGGCCACCACCTAAAACATCCTTTACGCTGGTTATTTTTGGCCCACCCTCTTCCATGATTGTATACAAGCAATCAAAATATGTGAGCGATGTCAAAAATATTCTTATAAGGCACATGTGCCACTTGCCCCCTTACATCTAGTTATAGTGTTCAACCCATTCTGCAAATGGGGCATCGACTTTATGACTTGTAACCCCCCATCGTTTGGCAACTACAAATACATTGTAGTAGTTGTGGACTACCTTACCAAATGTGCAGAAGCAATGCCCACATATAGTAACACTGTTGAAACTACTTCACAGTTATTTAACCATGTGATAATGCGGTTTGGTGTTCCCAATGTATTTGTGTCAAACCATGGTAAAAATTTAAAAAATGACATATTTCAAGAACTGTCCCAGTACCTTGGTTTCTCTCACAGGTTTGCATCTCCATACTACCCCCAATCCAACAGGCAAGTAGAATCCATCAACAAAGTCCTCAAAACTATGTTACAACATATGGTAGACATTCACAAAACTAACTGGCACCACATGGTGTTCTCAGCCCAATGGGCATATTGCACTTCCATAAAATCATTCACAAGATTCACACCCTTCCAATGTGTATATGGTATAGAAGCAGTTTTCCCTATTGAATGTGAAATCCCCACGCTACACTCAACCATCAAGCTTCTAGAAGACACCAAACCATTAGAAAAAAGGTTAGTCAAGCTAGAGCTTGTCGATGAACATTGACGAGAATCCCTTCAAATCAAAGAAGCCCACAAGAAGAGGCTCAAGGCCTCATTTGACCGCAATATCACCCTTCAGACATTCACCGAGGGAGAGTTAGTTCTCTGCTACAATGTTGCCCAAGAAGCCATAGGACCTGGAAAGTTCGAAACCCTTTGGAAGGGCCCATACATAATCAAGCATTGCCTCCGCAAGGGGGCATACATACTATCTGAGCCTGGCGGGACTTGCTCAAAAAATATCATTAATGGTCTCTACCTGAAAAAATTTCATCCATAAAATGTTAGAGTAAGCATGTATACACAATGAATTATTATTTATGATGATCACCACATCACATCATGAGAGCTACAGAAAATAGCCTTGTATATACATTAAAAAATATATATGAATACAAAAATCACTGGCCCACGACCAGTAATGATAAGTCACCAAAAATACAGGGGAGCATCCTCATAAATGGGTGTTTTCCTTGGTGCATACATCATCTCAACCAAAAAATAAAAATACATAGCGAGTCTCCTTAGGGCCCTGATGGTACCATCTACGCATCAAGATCCAAGATGGGACCGGTTGTAGTAGTCACCATACCAATACAACACAAACTCATCCGATGCTCCTGTTCCTAGGAGATCGTCGTCTCAACCACAACCTCTAGAAGGTGATCCCATCCCTCAAAGGGAACACCTCCAATCAATCTCTCCACTCATCTCCAAAATTCATGGTATTGCTATAACTCTACCTCAACAACATCTCATCATGCCTCAGCCTCCTCATCTCGCACGACCAGTCTCTCTGTATACATTTCCCCCTTTCCAGAGGGTCCACCCATCTCTACCCGAGGTCATTGTGCCGGTCACTCTAAGTCATCCTGAGGAGCAGGTAGTGGCCTCGATACCTGGGGTCTCTGAGGAACAAGCATGTCCCCCGTAACTCCCATGTGCCTTGGATCATGGCCAACTAGAATGGCTAATGGACATCCCCACAGCCCGGCATTTGCAAGTAAAAATAACATAGTGTCAATATCATCGTAAATCACAAATACATGAAAAACCACATATGTATAAAAATATAGAAGTAACAAGCATATACCTCATGGTCCCCAGGTAGCATCTGGAGAAAGCCCCATCTTCGAATCTCCCCAAAAGTCAACCCCACGGTACGGGTAGTCAATTATCAACTGCGGGTTGGACTCGAACCAATGTTTTACCACGTCGCTCAAGTACTGACCCATCTCTCCTCCGCCCTCATGCAACATCACTTGTCCCTAATGATGCATGCGAGGGTCTTGAGGAGGCCCGGTCGATACTGCAATAACAAGGTAGCGCATAACCACCCTCTCGTAGAGTATGCTGCAAAGAACACTCCTGTAACCAAAAATCTTCAACGTCAAACGTTGAACTAGGGTAAGTTGTGACATCATCCCTTTCTGCACTAGTTGTGCCCAGTCAAATAATTCCCCTACCTGAAGTCGCTGCAAAATAGAAATATATGGCCCTGAACACCAATTGGGGGATGTCAACCCCACCAGTCTAACGATCATAGCTAGTGCTGCTCCCTAGGCTAGATCCTCCACCGCTGAAATCCTCATGTAGCCATCTAAAATACGGTCAACATAAAAGTGCCCATTAGCCCGAAACATCATATCAGCATCACCTCCTGGAAGAGGATATGGTATCACCTCCCCTCACGACATCAAGCCAGTAACAAAGTAGATGTTAGTCTCTTCCAATATCAGGAAGTATGTATCGCAGGTAACCATCACCTAACAATTTGCATCCCAAAAACTAACGAGATATCGCAGGAACCTATCCTGCGACCTCATCAATGGGTTCAGAAGAAATTCAACAACCACCACTGCACTAGCTGATGCCTCGCACCATAATCCTATGACACAACATTCTAGAGAATATCCCAGTCTCACTCTCTCTAGATCATACTACCACCAAGGATGCCACAAGTAAAAAAAGAGAACCCCTTAGGTCCTCAAAAAATCAAAATAGGGGAAAAGAACCATTTTTCCCCATCACATGCCTATTTCCTAAATAGGTGCATGGTGGTTGCGCTTGTTCTCTAGAATAGCACACGACGAGTGCGCCTGTAACCCGTACTGACACGCACCTAGCACGCAAATGCTTGGGAAATTCGCGACGAGCCCTGACAAGGTTCATCATGCAAACCCGTGACTTAGATGTGCATAACGCATGTTTGAGTACCCCTTTCACATGAGGTCTTCACACATAACTCCTATTTTGCGTGACGACTGTGCGGCTAAAGGAGGGTCGCCCTTGCGGTTCTCGAGATTGAAATCAAAAAGGTCATGCAAAGGGCCCCTCTACGACCTAGTTAACCTAACAGACTGAAAATCACAAAGATTAGGGCTCAATCTCTTACTTGTCTCTGGCGGTACAAATCCCGAGTGAATAGGTTGACCGCAATTGCAAAAAATGCTTTAGGAAAGCTCTCTAATCTCCACAACTCAACAATGCAAATGCTTGATATTTAGACCCCATGGCCCTATCTATTACCCTTTTCTCAATCTCTTGGTGTACATTACAGAAGGTTGGGATCTCCAATGAAAAAACTGAAAGAGACACAAAGATCAGTCCCACAACATCTTCATCATGGAGTCCTCTATTCACGTATACACAAAAGTCATTTTCTAGGGCTATCACACATGTTAGGTACTTCACCAACTCTCTAGGTCCATAACATTCATTATATATGTATGTCTTAAATGATTCTTTCACTTTAGGTTTTGGTTGTATCCATTGCAGGAACATCACACATGGTCAGCTTCAACCTACACCTCGACAAGCGAAAAGAGAGCAGGTATCATTCTCCACTCAACATGATAGGCTTTCCCCTAAAAATATTTGCATATCCTGACATCATTTCTCTAAAATATTCCATAAGGTCCAACATCTTGACCATGTTTATTACCATCTCACACTTGTACATTATAAGCATTCACGTCGATCTATAAAAAAGCCCGTCCATGGCTCCCTTCATTATTATAGATCCTTCTTCACACAAAGGAACCATGACCACTCACTCTGGCCGAGGAACCATCTCACATGGATATTTGAAATATTAGCCTCATTATGCTGCATTCATTATGCATTTATCCCATTTTCTTGGGCCCTCTCAGAATACTAATGGATGCACCTCCGTGTCCTACATTTGGCTTATCATTCATCCACATCACATAGTTCATTTGTACCACTTTACCCACCCACCCTACACGGAGACCAACCAATGGGCCCCCCACCCTTAGTAGATACATTACATATTCACACAGGTTACTATCATATTCGGACACCCGTCTCTGTGGTTGTACATCCAAACCAACCCCTATTATTTTGATAAGAATATAAAGATTTTTTCCAAAAAAAAAAAACCCATTCACATTTGATTTTTACAATTCATGGCCCTCGCATGCCTTCAGTCTCTAATCACGTTTGATCACAGCTCATCAACAAATCACCCCCTTTTTTCATATTTGTCAAAAAACACTTACACCTATCCTGGAAATTCGATGGACTCTAGGATCATCAAAAAGCATGTTTTTTACCACAACCATTTGTATATCAAGCTCTAACCTCATAATAGTTATTTGTATCCTCCAATATCGATATCCCTCACTATCATGACTATCTGACCCAAGTTATTACAATTTTTTCATATCTCACATTGATTTCCCATCTCACAATGTCAGGCGGGTGACACCTCTTTCCTGTCGACTTCAACAAATATATTCCAAGGAAGAGGTAATACCTTGGATACTCCCTCCCTTAATAGGGATATCATCAGGTGGCACATTGGGAACCATTATTTCCCAATGATGTCATCGGTCCCCTTGACATTTGACATCAACTTAATCGTTCATGTCAAGGTGGTGTTGTACTTAGTTACTATTGGAGCTCATTCACATAGTCGAAGACCCCCACATCATTAAGCGCCTGATTCAATAGTACTTATATTATGATGTGGGGGAGGTACCTGCCACCAAATACGTGTTCATACCACAACACCCATCAACAAAGTACTTCACCAAGATATGTATAGGAAAACAATATTTCGCCTATTTGACCAGAAGCACCCCTGAGGGTGTCAACAATTTTTCATTGTCACCTATGAGCATGTCAACAACCACCACACTGGGTGGAAAAAAAATCTGTTGTTTTCTGATTGTAATTAATTCTTATTATCCATAATAACGAGCATGGGACATGATTGCCTCGTATAGACACACCATTATTGTAGTTTTTTCACCAGAGCATGGGTATCATTCATACTCAGTCAAGGGGTTTTTCTCTACTCATCTCTGAAACAAGATATCCTCTCTCTCAAAAATATAATCAAAATCTTCAATGTAAATGAAAACAAGATGTATTTCACCTATATGTTTTCTCCTAACCTCATACATCCGAGGGAAAATGTTAACACCAAAAAATTGGATACCTACTAACACAATCCAGAAGACATTAAAAGTGTCCAGCAGAATGCATAGGTGGACATTTTTCCAGCCGAATACATTATGAAGATTAAAAAATCAAAATCTATACTAAGGTACAAAGTTTATAAAGGAAATCAATTAAAGTCGCGTGCATATTTCTTCAATAAATGCACGCTTGCGGCATATCCTCAAAAAGTCGTGTGATTGCATAAAAGATTACTCAGCAGACCTAGACCACTCTACACACTTGGAGCCGATTTTTTGATATGAGATTGGC
This sequence comes from Pinus tabuliformis, assembly GCA_031772625.1. Lineage (NCBI taxonomy): Eukaryota > Viridiplantae > Streptophyta > Pinopsida > Pinales > Pinaceae > Pinus > Pinus tabuliformis. The sequence continues at coordinate 483,848,488 of CM062815.1, forward strand.
CTAGTATAGCCAAATTCAAGTCCCCTTGGAGAAGTGGAACCCTCAATGGAATCCTCTTTTCCTACTCATCTGTCTTTATCATACGTGTACCAAGAGAGAGAATATGGATTCAAAAAACTCTATATAAATAGGCCATGGGAGAGCCAAAATGAGGAGACATTCTTATGCTGACCAAATTATCGTTTGAGAAAACCACCATTACATTGTTGAAACCAAGGAAGTGAAGAGCACTAACATGTTGGCTGAATTTCTTCTAAGAAAACCAACATCTTAGTGAGTGAAGAGGAATCTACCCTTTGGAGAGTCTTCACACTTCTTTGAGAGAGAGGAGAAACTTGCAAACATATTGATGAAAAGAAACCCCCTTGCTAATGTTTTTTGAGCTCCCTAGCTCAAAGAATTCTCTTCAAGTGTCTGAGATTCTAACTATATTCAACCTCTACCACCAAAAATAATTAAAGGGATATTTTTCCATATATTATTGATGTGTTTATTCCATTTGACCATTGTTTTGTTCATGCACCTCTTTGTTTAAGTTTATGTTCCACTATTTACAATGCTGTGTTTATTTAATTTTGTCCACTAACAATAGCAATTTTGACTATGATCCTTTGCAAGTGACATTCCACTGCTAAGGGGGTGTTTTTTGGTACACTTGTGCTCCAAAAACACTACAACAATGAGGAAATAAATTCATAGGAACTAGAGGCAACAACCATGGATATGTCTAGAAATAAAGCATGAGGGATAGACGGTTTCACAACCGACTTAAAGGAATCTAACAAATATGCTTTCCTAAGTATCATACACCTCTCAATATCCTCTTTTGGATCAGCCATTTTGTCTCCACAAATTTATGTATGGATACTTTATTTTGAAAAATTTAGCATCAAATCCACCCATTTTGTGGTAGTGAACATGCATTTAATATGTGCTCAATTTAGAAAACTTTTCTCAAAACATACTTTTTTTCAAATACGCTCATAAATAACTTATTTCTCTCATCCAAATTATTAAATTAAATATGATACAACAAATATATAATGGATATGAAGGAGGGGACATAGAGTGTTTATAGTCAAGAATCCTCCAAATGGGAAATTCTATTAAACAAATCATGACTATGTGAATTTCTATTGTACAATTGCTCTCTTCATATAATAGTAGGTGGTCGTAATAGCTATATCATTAAAATATGCTTAATTCAACCATATGAATAACTATCTCGATAATAATATCTTCATGCACATCTCAACTAATGTTCATCTCTAACATGTCTTATCGATCATCTCCAATTGAAGGCATAATGAATGTCCATGTGTTGATTCTTGTGCTGACTCGTGTTTTGGTATGGGGTTAATTGTGAGTGGTGATCATGAAATAGCCCAAACATACTCCTTGAAGTTGATTAAAATGGCCCCCATGTTCGTTTTCATTGCTAACCCATTTGAATCTTAGTATTGTTGCCTTAGGACGCGATAATAAGAAATTGGGGACATGTTGTCCTTTCCCTATTGAATTATGTTGAAAGTAGAGTTTAGATGATAGCCTTGCGATGCTAATTTCAAGATAAGAGAATTGATTACTACCATGTATCTTATCATTATTAGATTTGAGGCATTAATAGCTCATGCAAGTTTTAGTCTTTGCATTAAAGTATATGGTTTTCCTATATTATTGGTTTCTAGTTTGAGCTTGCATACATAAGAATAAAAATTGTGTCCCCTTGTAATTATAAATAGCCTCCTCACCTAGCATCCCCATAAAATAGGACAAATTATTATAAGAAAGTAAGTCAACCATTCATTTTAAATTAAGTAGGATGATGATGATGACTAACATCCACTAAGACTAAAATGGTCTATATGGCCTAAAAGGGAATAACTTACTTGGAATTTTTTATATTTTTATGTATAGGCTCAAAAGAAATTAAGATAAGTGCTCCAAGATCAAAAGATTTATGTTGAGTTAAAATGTCAAGAAGGTTAGTCGTGTGACAAATATTTGAAAATTAGAAATCATGTGAGTATAAGACTGACAATCTAAGAGAAAGTGTTTTTCGTATTCAACTCTCCATGTGTCACATAGACCAAAAGCTCTTTCAACCCATGTCGTTTGACAATTGACCAACTTTGAATTACACTATGGAACTTGAATGAGAGTTTGTTCTTATTTTAGCATTGTTATTTTTCTTCTTAACAGTGGCCAAGATGAACAAACATTTTTTTATTTTGAAGATTTGGTTTCGATCACCTCCTTATAGTATCTTAGCTTCATTTTTCCCTCTAAATCCTCCTCATCCCACAATTTATCTTTAAACTTTGATGTAATAATATATTTATTCTACATAATGATCTCCTCTATCCCCAATGATCTAGCCAAGAGTGAGCATCCTTATGCCATCCCTACTTGAGTTGAAGGTGGTGGTGTTGGTTGGAGTTAGAAGCAATTTTAGGAAACCTCTTGTCTTCCATGTTGTTTATCCTCTTCTTATACATAAGATACCTAATCATAGTCATGCTTTCAATGGGGGAAATTATTGATTTTAGGAGGAACATAGGGTAGGGTGTATTTTTGTCAATCCTGAGATTATATGTTGTAGAGTGTTTTTGGATTTTTTTATTCTCCTCTAGGACACTATAGAGATATTTCAATCTTGTACCTCAAATCCATATAACATAATAAGGGTGATAAGAGTCTCAAAGAGGAATGTACTTTTATCCCATATCAAAAAATATGTTGACTTATAATAATTTTTTAATGCCATAATAAGCTCTCCATCCTCCATTTATATTTATCTTAATGCTATAATTCCACTCAAGCTTGTGATGGATATCAATTCCTAGATATTTCTATGACAAACTTATTCCAAGTTTCTTTTGTCATCTATGAAAGTATCATATGTGATTTTTCTGGGTTCGATTACAATGACTTTTTTTGTCAATATTTATAGTAATACCCATATTGGGTTTAAAAACTTGAAGGATTCCTAGTTTCTTTTCAAGATTATAATAATTTATCTAAAATAAAACTATAATTAGCATAAATAATAAGAGTTATAAATATACTTGTGAGCATGTGAAAAAAAAAAACCTACCTCGCAAAACCTGACAACCTCCCATGGCAGAAGAAAAGAATGACGATGGGGTAGGAGATCCTTTCAAAAAAAAAAATATCGAGGAAACCCTTGAGTGATAGAGGGATGCGATGATGGATAACCTTTCCCAAATCCTTCAATGACTACCCACATGTGATGCATCTTCATCCAGTAGCCACTTTGGAGGCACCACTCCTTTTGAAGTACAATTTAACTTTGATATTCCCATATTCGAAGGCCCAATAGATGCAAATGTTGTAGATAAAAGGTTAAATCTATTAGAAGGATATTTTTTAGTTCATGACTTTTCCAGTCAAGAAAAGATTTCTTTTTCACTTCTAAAAGTCACCTACACACCAAATACTAGTGGGAAACCTACTGTGAAAAAATGACGAAAGTGAACCCTCGTTGTTTTCAGCGCACCCACTTGGAATTATTTCTGAGATGCCATCAAGGAACAACATTACCCTGTCAAGATTTATGAAGACAAATACATAAAGTGGACTATGCTACAACAGGGAAGGGACCAATATGTGCCAGAGTTCACAAATATTTTCCATACCCTTCACACAAAGATGGGTATCAAGGATAATGGGCGGTATGTGGTGATCAAGTACTGTGGCTGTCTACACAAGTACATACAAGATGATATGGAATTCGTGAACATTTCCTTGCTTGACATGGCCTATCGGTATGCTGTCAAGATTGAGCAGAAGTTTAAATAGAAGAAGCAGGACTTTAGATCTACAAATCCAAAGCAAGGAAAAGGCACCCCCAAACTACAAAAAAAGCACCAAGACAAGGTGTTTTACCCAAGTCAGCCCGATAAAGCCGTAGGTAAAGAAAAACACCATGAAGAGCAGAAGGACATGGAAAAATGGCACGAGTTTCATAAGAGCTCCACTCACAATACAAGTGAGTGTCAGACCAAGCAGTCACTAGTGGCCGAGATGAAGGCTTTCGAATCAGACGCAGGTTCCTAATCTGAATTAGAACTAGATAAGGGAATTGACAAAGGGAAGTAGATCATTGATGTAGAGCCCAATGCCACCGTGGCCATCACCAAGACCTAGAAGATTGAGCCTAAATATCCAGAGGAGGGGGAACGCCTCTTCCACTCATAGATGTGGGTGAAGGATTCTCCACTGCAGTTCATTGTCAATAGCGGGAGCCAAAAGAACCTCATTTCATCAAAGTTCATGAAGTAGTTGGGCCTAAAGACTACAACACATCCACAACTATACACAATCAGGTGGCTTCACCAAGGACAAGATCTTTGTGTCAGCCAACAGTTATGCCTTCTCTATAGCATCAACCCCTTCACGAATGAGGTACTATGTGATGTTACTTCTCTTGAATTTTTTCATGTATTGTTAGGACAACCATACTTGTGGAAGTGACATGATGTATATGATTCTAGACCTCTCTCTGTGATTATTAATTTAGCTAATAATCTATACAAGATACCGGAGGTAGACTTTCCTTATGATTCGCAGTAAGATCATTTCCTAGACTATGATTTTTTTCCTTATGATTTGCACCTAGGGAAAGAAGAAGGTTGTGGCCACGACTTCCAAGAAGGGCTCCTATGCACAACAAAAATAGAGGGTCAATGTCGTGAATGAGTACAACGATATTTTTACCTCACCCACAGGGGTATCTCTGCACTATCAAGTCAAGCACTCCATCGATCTGACCCCAGGCACGACGCTACCCAATGGACTGATCTATCGATGCTTTATTTTGGAGAATGATGAGATCAAGAGGTGGATTTAGGAACTATTAGAGAAATGGCACATCAAGCCAAGATCATCACCTTGTGGGAGACTGATTGTATTGGTATAGAAGAAGGATGGGACCTGGAGGCTCTGTATTGACTATCGGGCGCTAAAAAAGATCATTGTCCTGAATAGGTACCTAATACATAGATTGATGACCTTTTAGACCAGCTCAAAGGGGCCAAATATTTCAAAAATATTAACTTGAAATTAGGTTATCACTAGGTGCCTATCAAACCCGCCGATGTGTGGAAGAATTCCTTCAAATCCAAGGAGGGCCTTTTCGAATGGTTGGTCATGTTGTTTGTATTGACGAATGCCCTTACAACCTTCATGAGATTGATAGACGACATCATGCGACCCTTCACCAATGCATTCATGGTGGTGTATTTAGATGACATCTTGATCTTCAGACAGATTTGGGAAGAGAACCTCCACCATATTCAACAGGTCCTTGAAACCTTGGGAAAACACAAGCTTTGTGCTAACTGGGAGAAATACACCTTTGGCTTGACCCAGGTTCAATATATGGGATACATTATTGATTAGCAGGGTGTACATGTGGACCCATCTAAGATACAAGTCATTCGGGATTGTCTAGCCCTAACCACTCTAACAGAGCTCTGCAACCTTTTGGGTCTTGCCAATTTCTATCCTAGGTTAGTGTGGGGGTTCTCTCATATAACTTGGCCTTTAAGTCAAGTCACCAAGGGCAGAGTGAAAGAAATTTTTTTTTGGTTGGAAACCCAACAAAAAAGAATTCTCTGAGTTGAAGAATCATCTTTTTTCTACACCAATGCTCACATTACCAAACTTGCAACAACCATTTGAGATTGAGACAAATGCCTACGACTATGCTATTGGTGCAGTTATTTCTCAACATGGGAATCTAGTGGCTTAACACAGTGAGACACTTTCAGACACAGTATGAAAGTCCCCCACTTACAACAGAGAAATGTGTTCCATTATGCAGGTCTGCCATAAATGGAAGCATTACATTCTAGGGAAGGAAATAGTCATCCACACAGATCACTAACCTCTAAGTTCATACAAACACAAGGGAAGTTGTAGAACAATCACCATCATAAATGGTCCACCTATCTGGAACAATTCCATTAGAACATTAAGTATAAGAAGGGTAGCACCAATAATGTCGTTAATTTCCTCAGCCGACCACCGATCATGGCGCTGATCATTGTGCTTGACTCATGTGGGCACGAAACATTGGGTAGACGCACCTTTACAAAAGTGATCTAGAATTTGACAACATATACCAAACACTCCTCAAAGGGAAGCAAGTTCCAAATTTTCAACTTCAGGATGCACTCTTATGCCACCTAAGACACATCCATGTTCCTTCAAGTGAGTATTCCAAGATTATTTGGGAGGTGCACTACAGTCGAGTCATTGGACATTTCAAAGTAGAAGAAATAGTGGTAATATTGCATAAGTATTTTTATTGGCTGAAACTTTGTCACGATGTTGGGAAATACATTAGATCCTGCACCATCTGTGCCATTACCAAACCTACCATCAAGAAGGAAGGCCTGTATACTCCTCTACCTACTCCTAGCCAGACTTGGAAATCTGTCTCCATGGATTAAATTTCTAGACTTCCTTCTACTAAGCACGACAACGATTACGTTTCCATGGTCATTGATAGAATCTCTAAGATGACCATCATGGCATCCTACACGAAGAGAATAACAACAGAGGTCACTGCTAAGCTTTTCTTTGGGTGAGTGTGGGTACACTTTGGGATCCCACAGTCCATTGTCTTATATTGGGACAACCTATTCTTGAGTTCATTTTGTCTAAGTCTATGGCCAATGCTAGATACAAAATTTACTAACGCCACGAATTTCCATCTCCAAACTGATGATCAAACAGGGGTTGTCAATAGGATGATCATACACATTCTACAGATGTACAACTCGAAGCATCCATGCACGTGGGATGAAAGTATCCCCTATGTCCAACACATCTACAACATAGCTCTCCACAACTCAACAGGACATAGCCCCTTTCTGATAGGGCTAGGATTTCAAGCATTACGCCCCATTAAAGTGGCCATACCATTTGCAGCAACTCAGGTAGATTCGGCTCATGTTTAGTTCGAAGCTGAAAGGGCTAACAACTTCATTGAGTGCATTCAACAAATCCACCAATATGTCCATGATATATTAGACAAAGCCAATGTTAAGTACAAGCAGTGCCATGATCAGGATCGAGTGCCACACAACTTCCAAGTGGGCGACAAATTTTGGCTACATTTTCAGAAGGAGCACCTTTCTAGACACCACCGCAAGCTTTGCCTGCTTCGATATGGTCCATACACCATCACCAAGGTTGTCAGTAACAATGCCTTCGAGCTTAGCATCCCACCGTTCCTTGGTCTGCACCCAGTGTTCAATGTAGATTGCTTTTGGTCATAATTTCCACGTTTGTTGGACACATATGACATTATAGAACAACTCACACCAACAGATCTCAACTTGAACTACATGGAATAGGCCAAAAATGATTAGATCATGGACACACAGAACAAGAACACTCCCCAAAAGAGGATACAGTTATATCGATTTGTCAAAGCATGAAAACTCCTTCAACAGGGAAAGTGGTTCACTAGGGATGAGATTTTGTCAGGCCAGGCAGTAACTCCTCAAAGCAAAATTGATTTGTATATCATATTCCTTCAGGTTGGTCTTTATTATATACATGACGGAGAGACTATTCACTTCATCTCTCGATGACTGTTCATATTACTTATTATTTATTTACATTATATTCACCCAATCCAGATGATTAGGTGTCAACATTCCCCCCCTTAATCTGAAGGGATGTTGGTGAGTCCAAGCATCATTCTAAATCGTTCAAGCTTTTCTCTTCCAAGTGCTTTGGTGAAGATGTCATCAATTTGCTCATTAGTGGAACAATGACGGAGACAGATGTTTTTGGCCTCAACATGATGTCGAATCAAATGATATTTGGTATTGATGTGCTTCGTTTGATCATGAAACTTTGGGTTCTTGGCCAACTTTATTGCAGAGGTATTTTCAATCATGAGTGGAGTTGATTGTACTTGTTTTACCTAGAAATCTTCGAGAATTTTCGTGAGCCACATAATTTATTTTGTTGCTTCGACTGCTGCCACGTATTCTGCTTCTGTTGTGGAATCTGCTAGAACTGATTATTTGCATGGTCTCCAGGAGACAACTCCTGATCCAAGACTCATAGCATATCCTGAAGTAGATACCCCAGTTTCTTTGTCTCCATCGAAGTCTGAATTAGAGTATCCAATCAAGCTGAAGTCGTCCACCTGTGTATACTTGATTCCAAAGTCTTGAGTTCCCTTCAAGTACCTTAGAATTCTTTTTGCAGTAGACCAATGTCCCTCACAAGGCTTTTGCATAAACTTGGAGAGGATTCAAATAGCAAACGAAATGTCTGGTCTAGTAGTAGTTAGGTAGTTGAGACTTCCTACAAGCTATCTATACTTTGTTGCATCCTCAAATTCTTTTCCTTCAATAGATGCGAGATTTAAGTTTTGTTCCATTGGAGTAGAAAGAGGATTGAAATATGTCATGCCAAACCTGTTCAACAGATCTCCAATGTATTTCTTTTGAGAAAGAAATATGGACTTCAGATGTTGGGTTACTTCAGTACCAAGATAGTAATGAACATAGCCAAAATTAGTCATTTCAAAACTTTTCACCAATTCCTCCTTTATGGATGCAATGTAGCTTTCATTGTTCCTTGTCATCAAAAGATCATCTACATATACCACAAGATATACAATTGTTTTGCCAGCTTTCTTGACAAATTCAGTTGCATCATCAAGATCATAATGTATGAAATTGAGTTTCAGAAGATGCTCAGTTAGTTTTTCATACCAGGCTCGCGGTGCTTGTTTGAGGCCATACAAGGACTTCACAAGTTTGCATAATTTATGTTCATGTCCTTTCACAGAAAATCCTTCAGGTCGTGACATAAAAACATTCTCTTTTAGATATCCATTCAAGAAAGTAGTTTTTACATCCATTTGATGGACTTTCCAACCATTCTAAGCTGCTAGGGCAAAGAGTGTCCAAATGGTAGCCCATTTTGTTGTGGGGGAAAAGTCTCCTCATAATCGACCCCTTCATTTTGTGCAAAATCTTTTGCCACAAGCTTATCTTTGTGCTTGTCAAGTGAACCATCAGCTTTATACTTGTTCTTGTAGACCCACTTGTAGCCAATTGGTTTGGTTCCTAATGGAGGATCAAATAGCTTCCAAGTGCCATTCTTTATGAGGGCATCATACTCCTTTTGCATCGCTTCTTTCCATTCATCAGAAGAAGTATCTTCTTTGAAGGAAGTTGGTTCAAAATCTGTAGGCAAGTTCAATTCACAATCATAAGAAACATCCATATCAACAAGTGAATTAGAGTAATCTACATCACCTCCATTTTGCTAGTTTGAATTTCCAGTTCCTGTCTTTCTAACCTCATCAGGATGAACACTTTCAAGTGTCTTTGTCAGCCACTTTGGGGGACCTTTCTCAAATGGTCCAGGCTACTCCGTTGATTGAGTTGGGACTGAATCAAGGTTGAGTCTCCCAATTTTGTCAATCACATCACTTAAAGCATCATCCGTTGTTGGAGTTTCATGTAGCGGAGAGTGTTCTTCAGAAGAATATTCCACATGTTGATCTAGTATAGGAATCCTCCCTTCAAGATGTGGAATCTGATTATCAAATTCTTGAAATGATTTTGCTTTTGTGAATTTATCCAAGTGATCAAGTTGCCGCTCAACATTATTGTCAGTTTTGGATGATTCAAGAAAAGTTACATCTCTAGATACAACAAACTTTTTATTTACTTCATCGTAGAGACGATATGCTTTGGAGGTGTTTGAATACCCTAGAAAGATACATTTACGACTTCTAGCACCAAGCTTGTTTCTATGTACCTTTGGTATCAAGGCATAACAGGTGGAACCAAAGACCCTGAGATGCTTTACTGAAGGAACATGTCCATACCACATTTCATATGGAGTCTTGTTTATAATAGCATTAGATGGAAATCTATTCTTTATATATGTAGCACATAGAGTAGCATCAGCCCAAAACATTATCTTTACATTTTTTAAGAAGAGCATGGATCGTACCATATTTAAGATTGTCCTATTCATTCTTTCAGCTACACCATTCTGTTGGGGATTATAAGGCATAGTTATTTGATGTTTGCTCCCATGTTGGTGAAGATAGTTTTCAAATTCATTTGATGAGTATTATTTTCCATTATCAGTGTGAATAGACCCAATATGAGATTGTGCATCATTTTCAATCCATTTATGAAAGTTCTTGAATGTTTGAAAAGCATCAAATTTATTCTTCAATAAATAAACCCAACACATTCTAGTGTATTCATCAATAAATTTCATCATATATTTGTTTCCATTTGCAAAAGGAACATGCATTGGACCACATAAATCTGAATGAATGATTTCAAGTTTTCTATGTGCTCTTGAATGTGAATCATGAAAAGACTATTTGCCATGCTTTCCTAGAATGCAAGCATCACATTGCTTAAGTTTCCTATGAATTGTAGGCAAAACAGCAACACCATTTTTCTTCAACAAGTGGAGGCTGTCATAGTTCAAATGTCCAAATATAGCATGCCATAATAAACTTTATGGAAGTGTACCTTCTTCATAATGAGAATTGTATGAGAAATGTTGTGCTCGAGCAGAGGTTCCTTGCATCTTGAGAAGCCTTTCTTCTTCTATTCCCCTCATGACAAGTGAGCGTTCAGATGCTTTTCTTACCTCAAGCTTTCCATCAACATATGAATGGAGTGACCTTGTTGGCGCATGTGGACCACGGAAAGCATGTTTCTCTTGAGCTGTGGGAGATATAGAACATGATGCAGAAGAAAGTCTGGAAGACCAGGTAGTTTAACCCTGATTGTGCGAAGCCCTGACGGCTTGATTTTTAATTGGTCTGCAAAGTATACTGCTCCATTAACATTGTTAGTAAATTCTTCAAAAAAATCTTTTCTATGAGTCATGTGGCAGGTTGCTCCTGAATCAAGCAACCAATCATTTTTCCAAGAAGCAAGTGAAGCATTAAATAAATCTTCATTTACTCCAATATTACATTGTGCCACAGCATAGTGAGCGGATTCAAGTGCTTTACCTTTCTCTGTATCATCAGTTTTACCTTTCTGTTGATTTCTTTGCTTCTCAATTTTGTCTAATGGTAACTTGCATGTAGAGGCATCATGTGATCCATTTCTTTTGCAGCGTATGCAGTGCAAATCTGCCTTTTCTCCTTAAGAGTGTCTACCCCCCCGCCTCTAAAATATCTTCCTCTTCCTCTTCGACCACCTCTTTCTCTAGAAGAATCTTGAGCAGGATTATTTTCTTTATGAGAAAGGCACACAGCCTCTTCAGAAGATTCAGGGGCTTTCTTCTTTCCAAAAGATTTCTCTCTTTCAGCAAACTTTTTCACAATAAAGTCAAAGGTGATATCTTTGAGGTTTCCATTTGCTTGCAATGACTCAAGATAATTGGAGTAAGTAGGATAAAGTGCCTTGAGAAAAGAGATAAGAGGAATATCCAATTCAACCTTAGTGGATTTTATATCATGCATTATAGACTTTACTTCAGATGCAAGAGAAAGAGGATCATTATTTTGCAGTTCAAGAGTGAAGAGTTAAATCATGAGTTGAACAACTTCAAGTGCAAAATGTGATTCATAGAGTTCTTTCAACTTTTGTAAGGCTTCAAAATCAGTTGAAAATGGTGGAATATGGTGACTTACCTCTTCATTTATAGATGCTACGATTAATGCATAAGCTTTGTTGTTCTTGTTTTCCCAAATGACAAGCTCTTTGTCTGAGGTAGGTTGTTTTGGCTCTTTGTCTCAATCACCAACACACACTCCTTTCGACCACTCATTGAAAATGAGTGTGTGTTTTATCATCCGAGACCACTCAAGATAGTTCTTTTTGCGAGTGAGAACTATGCCCATGATGGATATGATTGAATGCATGCTGTAACAAAAAAAAAACTTCTGCTGCAAAATCTTACTCTTAATGGGAAAAAAATATAGTTCTGATATGATTGGACAACAAAATCAACTTGACGTCAAATGTCAATACCCAAGACATATATATTGGCCTTTTTCGGTAATACACACTATTCAAAATATATATCAGTTTATTTTTACATTGATCACCCAATGCAGCCCTTCAAAAATTTTAACACACAATGGCGATTTTAAAACATGCACAAAATCAGGGCTCAACTCACATATACATCATAGGACAGTGTACCAAAATATTTCAAGATACCATGTATAGGCAACGTACCAAAACAGTTCAAGATACCATGTATAGGCAACGCATGGCATTTAACTTCAACGCTTGCACTTCATAAACCAGTGAACAATCTCTTGTATACTACGCTTGTATACTAGTGTATGGCCAAAAAACTTCAATGTATAGCCAAAAAAACTTCAACATATAGCCAAAAAAAAATGTTTGTATACCAGCGTATAGCCAAAAAACTTCAATGTATATACTAGTGCTTCCGCATCAACACTATTTCTTACATATCGATCTTCAAAGGCTTTGATTCACACACCAGCAGCGTTTCACACAGTAAACTTAGTTATGGAGATGATTCATGCACTCAACGTAGCAGCAGTAATGCTCTCAACGTAGTAGTAGTAATGCTCTCAACGCAGTAATGTGGAATGAGCATATCTCCAGCAGTGTGGAATGAGCAACAGTTCCACACTTCATCCTGACACACAACAAAGATGGCCTTCAGTCCGCTCAAAATACAATTATGCACTGGGCATAGAACAATTATGCAGCAATATAATTTTGTAATGGGTGCAGAACACTTATGCTGCAATATAATTATGCAGTGGGGGAAAAACAATTATGCAGCAATATAATTATGCAGTGGGCGCAGAATGGGTCAGAATCACTTATGGCAGATAGAGCGCACAAGGGCAGTGGACAGAGAACGCAATAGGCAAAAGGGAGTTTCAACTATTTTCGAGAGTTGGCTCTGATACCATGTCAGGCCAGGCAGTAACTCCTCAAAGAAAAATTGATTCGTATATCATATTCCTTCAGGTTGGTCTTTATTATATACATGAGGGAGAGACTGTTCACTTCATCTCCTGATTACTTTTCATATTACTTATTATTTATTTACATTATATTCACCCAATTCTGATGATTAGGTGTCAACAAGTTCAATAGAGATTTCCTCACCTCATGGAGGCTTTGCACGTAATGGGACCATTGCTTCCTAAGGGTGGAGGAATGATCCAGGTGGATATTGTTTCCGACCCACCTATTCCACCCAGAAACCCAGTCTGTTTCATCTGTTTACTTTTTCATTTCAACATTCACTTTTTTTAGCAATTTTTCGGGTCCTGAACTTCTAGAGCAGTTTTCACCCCCTAAATGACATTTCTTTTGGGATCTGTGCAATCTCGTAGACTTAGGAACTGGTCTACAACAAACTTTATAGTACTCAGTGAGACATTTCCAACAAGGTATTGTACATGGAAAACAGAGATAATATGACCAAGCTACGACCCCAAGAAGTTGGTTGTGCAACTAACCCCAATGGTGCCCACAAACTCTTGGTGTTACATCTCCTGAGGTTAGGGTTTTCTCATGTTTTACAATTATAAATAGGCCCTTGAGCCTCATTGTATCACAGTTCAGAGGCATGTAGTAGCTACATCTCTCTCAGAGATAAGCTACCATCACCCGAGCTATCTTATTTGCATTTTGTTTGTAAGCATAGTTGTATATTTTTCTATTAACAGAATGAAGTTTTTTTCTCTTGTAGCTATGTGTTTATGATTATATCTATAAGTTGTTATGTTCTTGTTTATGTTCGGATCATCTAGATTATCAACATATATGTAAAAAATGGTAAGGGACAAAGAAGAGCCTTGCACGAATCTAATATTATACTTAATTGCTTATTAACAGCCCCCACTAGTCTTAATATTATCAATAATGTTCCCATACAACCTTGTCGAAGAATCCTTGAACTCAAGAATCTCTTCTAATGTTTTCCATAGGTTCTTCCTAAGAACAATGTCAAAAGTTTCTCTAAGGTAAATGAAATAACAAAAGAGATCAATTTTATCATCATGACACTTATATGTGACGAGGTTCAAAGTAACAAGGCGATCCACAGTTGAATGATATCTCTGAAACCTAGCTTAGTACTTATCTATTTATCATGGATTTATAGTCATAGGTTAATGTTTGATTCAAAAATATTCTCATATATAAAATTACATATATATGATATTATACTTTTGTAATTTGATAATGAAAATAAAAAATATTTTAAAATAAAATTAATATAATTCTATTCAATTTTAAATTAATTCAATAGAAATAAAAACTAGGAATTAACTCTTTAATATTTAAATTATTTATATTTAATATTAATTTACTTCAGCATAATTAATTCAATCAATATTATATTTATTTTATTTTATTTTTTCTATTAGCTCTTGGGGTAGGTGATAATGAAGTGTTATATACAATGAACTGTTAATGTGCCCTAATATTCTAGGATCAAAGTGTTATATACAATGATCTTTTAATGTACCCGAAAATTCTAGGATCAAATCTCCGACAGTGACTAACATGTTAGTATTAAACCGACTAGTTGTTGGTTCATCAAGTCTCACACACATATATGCATGCTTATTTATTACAATAAGAATAGAAAAGAAGAATATGCATGCTTATTTATTACAATAAGAATAGCCAAGAAGAATATGCTCTCTCTGTCTCTCTCTCTCTCACACACACACATAAAGTTACAACTGATGTAGTTAGTATATATATAATTTCAAATTATCGTGACTTAAATACTCTGTATCATTCTTGAACCCAAGAACCCAAATTTATAATGTTTGAGAGTGATCAAATTGTTTAGTGTGTATTTTTTTTCCTCATTTAATTCATATCATGTATTAAGAAATTTAAACATTCAACAGATTGATTCATTTAAATGGTCAATAGGCTTGAGATGGTTTTAAGTTAATTTAGTTTTTTTAAATGGTCTCTCTCTCACACACATATATATGTAATTATAAATTTTTTACTTTTAAATGTAATGTTATGAGACAACACCTACTTCATGTAATGTCTCAATTTTTTAGATTATATATATAATAAAAATTCTACTTCTTGGGAATTTTAAATTTTAAAAGAGGAGTGTTGCTAAATGCTAGACATAATTACAAAGATGTATAGTACTAACCAAAATCACACCTCATCTAGGGAATCTTGTACTATATAAATTAAAAGAGAATCTACGAATTGAAAAATAAATAAATAACATGAAAAGATATGATGGAATGGGAGTCAAATCATAGATAGACAGATCAACAAGTCCAAAATCTAGGGAAATTTGATTCAAATGTCGAAATGCAATATTGGAAGTGATGTTTCCATGTGTTGTCACGAGTTAGCATTGAGAGTTCCCAAGCGTCAATCTAGAAGTTATTGTTTCCTATGTATGAGTTGTAGTCATGATCTAGAAGTGTGGAAGTTAGAGATTTATGTCCTATATATGTGTAACTGTTGTGATCAATAAATATATTACAGTGTGTTTGGTTTTATGTGTAATTGTTATCTGATATATAACTATTTTAACATGGTATCATAGTCAGTTATGGCTTGGATACCTTACGAGAAAGTTAGGAAGATGTGAGAATTGTGAAAGTAATTGATTAGAATAGTGGTAGTTTATATGTGTGTCTTAAGATTTCGTGTGGTTTTTCTTGTGTAGATACATATATAGATATGTTTGTTGTTTACAGCTCCTTCCAGTACTACTAGAGCCAACATGCCTATCGAATCACACCATACAATGATAGTTGTGATAGCCTCGTCCTCAGTATTAGGAATCGTCGCCATGATATTCACATTCAACATACATTATAGATGGGTCAGATTGTTCATGCAAGACCCCAACATTTTAATGCTCACATTGGCAACGTTACCCATTTTAGGGCTTTGTGAATTAGGTAAGTGTCCACAAACGCTGGGGTCTGATGTTTTGAGAGGGAGTACTCAGCCTACCCTGGACGCAAACATGAATTTGAGCTTCTTCTACATCATCAGAATCCCTATAAGCATAGTTATGGGATTCCATCTAGACTTAGGTTTCGTCAGATTTTGGGTGGAATTATTTCCTGCACAATTTTCCCCTGTAACATTCATTCTCTCATACCCTCTTCAGATAAAATTAAAGTGCAACTTGTTCTTAGTCTGACAATGGATCGTTTGGGAAAAATTCCACCTGTGGCACCATTGTTGGTCTCTCTACTCTGCGTGGTGGATTCGCTGCATAAAACCATCAATGTCGAAGAACTTTCAGTTACCGATAACTGGTTTGGTAGTGTTTCTTAGAATACCATGGTGGTCAAGGGCTATGATCCGAATTTAAATAGGAACACAAAAAATTATAGAGATAACCATAAACACAGAGATGCAATGGAAATAATACTCCATGTCATTAATGTAAAATACTGAAATATGCTTACGAACAACAATGGAAAGAAACCAACTAGGGTGATGGTAGCTTATCTCTAAGAAGAGATGTGGCCGCTACATGCCTCTAAACTGTGTTAAAATGAGGCTCGAAGGCCTATTTATTGTTGAGAAACAATGGAAAACCCTAAACATCCAAAAACCTAACCCTAGAAGATGAAACGCCAAATTGTGAGCCCCATTTCAATAAATTGGTAAATCAACTTCCCGGGGTCGTAACTTTGGCATACGATCTCCATTTGACGCGCATAATATCTTATTAGAAATATCTATTTGAGAAATACAACTTGGGGAATAGAAACATCCGTCCACGGACCCATGTTGCTCCCAATTTTCCCAAGAAAACGTCGTTTAGGGCCTCAAAATGGCTCTGGAAGTTTAGGACTCAAAAAACTATTCAAAATAGTAAACTGTGCTACAATTAAGGAAACTAAAATGCTAAAAGAAAAAATGGTGGGGGTCCAAGTGGACTTGGCAGGTGGCCACCTGGATCATTCCTCCCCCCTTAGAAACTTGGTCCTTGGTGAGCCACTTGCCCTGGTGAAGGAGATGGCCTGCTTTGACAACTCGATATAGTTGGATATTTTGTTGGCAAGTGTGCTTGATTTGTGTGTCCATAATTCGATCAGTTGTAGCTTTTTCCATGCAATCTGGATTTAACTCTGTGGGTGTGAGTAGTTCGGCAATGTTAGATGTGTCTGGTAATGGTGGAAAGTATGGCCGAATGTGGTGCACATTGAACACTGGGTGTAGGCCAAGGAATGTGGGAATGTTGAGCTCAAATGCATTGTCTCCCACAACCCTGGTAATGGTGTAAGGACCATATCAGAGTGGCCTGAGTTTCTGATAGGGTCCGGTAAGGCATTCCTTTTGAAAATGCAACCAGACTTTGTCGCCAACTTGAAACTTGTGTGGCACCTGATGTTGATCATGTAGCTGCTTGTACTTGGCATTTGATTTCTCCAGAATTTCATGGACCTACTGGCGAATATGTTGGATGTGCTCAATGAAGCTTTTTGCCTTATCTATTTCATATTGGACATGAGTTGAATCTGCATGAGTAGCTGCAAATGGCATGGCCACATCAATGGGACATAGTGGCTGGAATCCCAAGCCCACCTGAAAAGGGTTGTGGCCAATCAAGCTGTGGAGAGTCCGATTGTAGTTTTGCTAATCATAGGGGAGGCTCTCATCCCGTGTGTGTGGATGCTTTGAGTTGTAGCGCAGAATGTGTACGATCATCCTTTTAACAACCTCTGTCTAGCCATTAGTTTGAGGATGGAAGGCTGTGGACTTAGTGAGTTTGGCATCGAGCATCGAACAGAAACTAGACCAAAATGTATTGAGGGACCTACTATCCTAATCTAAGATGATAGATCTTGGGATCACAAAGTGTACCCACACTCATTCGAAGAAGAGTTTAATAGTTGCTTCTGTTGTGATATTCTTCTTGCAAGCCGCCATAATGGTGATCTTCAAGAACCTATCGACGACCACAAAAACGCATTCCTTTCGATGCTTAGTGGAAGGAAGGCCTAACATGTAATCCATGGAGATGGATTCCGAAGGTCGACTAGGGGTAGGAAGCGGGGTATAGAGGCCTTGCTTCTTGATGGTTGGTTTGGAAATGGTGTAGCCAGTGCATGATCTGATGAACTTCCCAACATCCTTGTTTAGTCAATTTAGTGTTGTCTAAATTGCTATCATAAATTGTCAACCCGGGGCTCGTAAGCTGATGAAGTGAAGGTGTACTATATGTACTTAAGCAACCTCTTAGATCTTTTTGTCGTTTGGGGGTGTTGTTTGTGGTCAATTTATCTTCCTAAGATAGAATGGAGGTTTTATAAACAGATGAGTGATAGTGTGTGTAAGGTGATTTCTAAATGAGTGAGTGTGTGTTACTGGTGGTTTCTAACTACCTTATAAACTTGCAAAGAAAGAGCTTGAAAGAAATAACTTGAAATGAAACTGAAAGCAAAGAACCACTTTCTAATGGCACTAGTCACTACTCATGCTGCTGCAATAAAAAGATAATAAAAACCACTTTAAAGACCAATTATAATGTTCATCTCTTCCTAACACTCTGCTTCCAACATATAGTACTATGTGAAATACGATTAAGAAGTAGTTAGATATAAGTCTAAAAAGTAATCGAGCTCTAAGATGACAAATTATAACACCACTGTGCCTTTCTCCAACATTCTGCTTCCAACATACATTGTAATGTGTAACAAGTGAAGAAAGAGTTAGTGATATAAGTCAAAAACTACTCAAAACAAGTTGTACTTTATTAGTATTCTGATCTCTTAAAGATGAACAACTTATGATAAGGAGACCATCAATATGTTAGCATACAACTTGAGAAACTAAACTAGAAATCAAGCTAGAAAAACAGAGTAAAGGCAGCAACTCTGAATATGACAACTGAAAATACCATCAGAGATAAAGCAAATACAACAAAGACACACAATCCCGGGCTAACAACTGCAGAAAACAATCCTGATCAGTTAAAGTAAATGCTGAAAATGAAATGACAGTGAAAGTAAATCAAAACTGTACATGTTTTAAAGAAAAGGAAAATTGCTGAGTTCGAAAGAAGGAAATGGCAAGAACGTAAAGGCAAATTTACTGTACAGAGGCTGTTATGAATGGGGGCCCTCCATCCACAAAACCCAAGGAAAGATCAGCTACTTGAAGTCAAAACAGCACAGTCTTCTATTAACTCATATGCAGAAATTACAGTAAAAAGTGCTGAAACAACAGCTTTAAAACAGAGTTTCTGTATACACTAAAATTGCAGCAATTACATAAACACAGCAACTAAAAACTAATCCTTAAGCGTACGCAGACGCTGGATTTATAGGCGTATGAACAACTGCCTACTGCGTAAAACATGAAACGAGAAATTAACTAACAGTCATGCTAATTAAAGGTACAACAACACGTAAACAGGTCCGTGTTTTATCTGGAGGGTACGGTCGTCATGGAGGTTGAATCCAAGGTTGGATCCTGTCTCTTATAACCTGTGTAGCGTGGAGGAATCGCCATCTGGAGTGACGTGACCTTTCAGCTCACGCAGCACCGTTTAAGCTGGCTTTGTTGACCGAAGTTTGATCCACGTTGACCGGAGGTGTGCGTGGCATTGCTGACCGAACCAATAGCATAGGAACCTTTAACACCTTCATTCCCACGTGCCCATGTGATTCGTTTTTCAAAATGACACGTGGAACATAGAGATCAATGAAAAGGCTACGGAATGACTAGATAGCTGCGGAATTGCTGAATGGCTGCGGAATTCCCAGACAGCTGCGGAATCTCTGTGCATATGTCAAAAATCTAGACAAACAGTCAAACATTAGCAAAGTTAACCAATCATGCTTAAAGACATCAAATGTAATGGTCTGGGTAGGTTTATGAGGAAAATAGGGCAAAAGAGAGGGATAAGTGAGGAAAAACTGTAGGTAATGATAGGCAATTTAGGTGCAAGTTAGAGGCTCTACATACCCCCACTACGAGGGCGTTGTATGTCCTCATGCAACGAAAACATTGTTTAATCCACCTGCTGTGATGCCTCTGCTAAGACATCTAGTCTTCTCCTCTTCCTCTGTGTAGCCACATTGACTCTTGGTTTCCTCACCAAGCATCTAAATTTTATATTGACCAAGGCTCTGCTTAGCTTCCTGCATTTCTTCTTTAGCTTTCTGTTTTCCCTTTGCCAAAGGCCCAGATGAAGCATGGTATTATCGTGGACCATCTTGTCCACGTTAGCTTGCTCCTTCAATTTTTCATTCTCTTGTATGATGTGGCGATTTAAAACTTCAAGCTCAAAAATTTCATGTTTGAGTGAGTGAACTTGCTGCTCAAGAGGTAGAACAGTGCTTGGACCAGCAGCAACTTGTTCTAACGTCTCCAGGTAGTTATAAACTTTTTGCTGATCTGGGTCAATCTCTGGTGACCTCTTTGGACTAGGCTCATGCTCAAATTCAAGTTCATGCTCAAACGGACTTTCCTCACGTGGAGGACTAGTCTCAACATGCTCAACATGTGGAGGGCTTTTCTCAAAGTCAAGTCTTGTAGCAACCTTTTCAGGTGTGCTCAAGTCAATAATGAGTGACTCTTTATCCTTTGTGGCCCCCACTTTGTTTTGTATCCTGCTGCTCCTCCTCACGGTGGTGATGCTCTGTTTTTCCTTTTGTTGCTTTTGCTTTTGTTTTTGCATCTTCTTGGAAAGGGCAGCCTCATGAAGTTGGGCCAATCTATGTGCCAATGGCTGAGTGTCCTCTTCACTGGAATTTTTAGGAGTAAGGTAGGTTTCTTGGGCTATAGCTTTTCCTTTATCTTTCTTTTGTCTCTTCCTACTCTCCTTTTTCTTTTGAGCAGCCTCTTGGACAATTTCTTGCAGGGTTTCTGTAATGATTTCTTGGGCTGTTTGGTCAATGTCTACAGCAGGCTCAGGGTCATTTTCTTCTTCAGAATGATGTGCAGCAATTTCTTTTTCAACAAGGTATTGGACAATTTCTTCTTGGACAACAATTTCAGGGACAGCAGTTTCTAATTGGACAACAAATTCTGGGGTGATTTCCTCTCTTCTTTTCCTTCTACTCTTTTTAGGCACTTGAGGTGAACCACCAGAGGCTTCCCCTATCTCTTGGAAATGATTCCTTACAAGAAATCTTTCCCATGTATCTCTTTTTGCTTTCAACTGTTCTTCAACTAGTATCTTGACAAGCCCATGATGATACAAATGTGGCTCAATGTTTCTTGGATTTCTTTGGACTATTGAGCACATTTTTCTAAGGCTTGAGAGTAAAAAGTATGGAAGGTTAATGTCATGCTCTCCTAAGAAATGCATCATAATTTTGGCATGATAAACATACAAAACTCCGAATCTTCCTTCACATGTAAAGAATTTCTGTACTGACAGAAGCAAAGTTGTCCATTCTTCTTTGACAAGACTAACAGGGATTCCCTTTGTAAAAATGCTAGTGTCCATACCTGGATTCTTCAGAATTTGCTTCCATTGCTGGTCTTTGTACTGATCGGTTTTCGAACCATCTCTCTCCAGTTTGTGGTAGTGAAGTGGCCTGTGCCAAACTGCTTTCGGTGACTGTAAATTTCAGATCTCCTATCTCCACTTGGTTGTCTTTGTCTTGGAAAGAACGTGCAAAAGCCTTTGTGACCTCTCTATGGTAACCCTTGAATTTTTGGATGCACTGGAGCCAATTTTCCTTCTGCAAAGCGTCTTTGACTTGGGGATATCCTTCCAGAAATTTGGAGCCCTCTGGCTCTACCCTCAAAAGTTTACCCATCAGCTCTCTGGCTTGTCTTACGGCTCTGTTTTAATACTTTGGAGAAAGGGTTATACGGCTTCAACAGTGGCTTCAACACAACAGATTTACGGCTTCAACATAACAGCCGTAATACACTCATAACAGTGGTCAAAGTTTAGCAGAGGGGGAAAAAAATGAAACAGAGTATGGTTACGGTGGCAGAGTAGTGAATAAGGCAGAGCAGTGGAAAACAAGGGAAATGCGGAAGTGAATCAACAGCGTGAATGAGATTACACATGCGTAGGAGGGTTATGAATAATGGGAAGAAACGGTTAAGTCCCTTAGACATCGGTCATGAGTGTACATTTGGCTGCGGAATCATAACGCAGAGAGCCGTAGTACAATTGTCTACGTCACTCAGGTACAAAAGTTTTAATGGAAGAGCAGCCGTGTTTGGGTTTAATGAATAGGGACCGTTAAGGCTGAGAGATACGTGGATTTCCGGTCGAGCAATGGAGAGGATTGGTAATCATTACATTAAATGGCTAAAAACACAATCCGTAAACCATGCAAAATGTTATAACCGTAGGTTTAGAAATTAGATCATACCTTATGTATCCGCGCTTTGATTCCTTTTGCTCATCTGTCACTAACCTTTCATTGTTTATTGCTGCTACATGACCCTTTTTCAATTTTTTTTGTTGATGATTTTTGGACTGCAGATTCCTTCTTAAAACAGACTGTGTTTTTTATGCAGGTGCAGAAAGTGTATCGGCTGCGGAATTGGGATGTTGGCTGCGGAATTGCTCCTCAGCTGCGGAAACTGCAGTGATACCCTCTGTCTGCACAAAACAACTTTAGCTGTGTGAAATAAATCTGACAATGACTTTATTGGTGAGATGGAATGTAATGGATGGATGGATGGAAAGAAATGAGGTGGAGTGAGAGTGATTGGATGAATGAGATGGTGAATGAAGTGGATGAAATAACGAAATGAGATGGAATAAGGGGAAGAGAGAGATTTTTTTTTTTTTTGGAAAATGTGAGGTGTCAGGTGACCCTGATTTTCACCTCAGATTTTCTGCATAGGACTGCCAATCAGAGACTGGTTTTCAGGCCTATACTTTTATTTTTTTTTTTTTTTTTTTTTTTTTTTTTTTTTTCAAAAACCAAAGATTAGGCTGATGGAGGAGAAGAATCCTTCTCCACCAACCTGATTGCAGAATCTTCTTTAAACAACTTGACAAATTCATCTTTTGAGAGTGGCTTCTGGTAGATCTTCAAGCGATGGCCATTCACAATAAGAGGAGTATGAAATTCATCAATAGTTTTCACTCGAACTGCTCCATTGCTAAAGACTTCATCAATCTCATATGGCCCAAGCCAATGAGTTTGAAATTTTCCTTTGAAGTCTTTAAACTTTGAATCAAACAATAGATCCCAATCTCCTTTCTGAAACTTTCTTTCTTTGATGTGTCGATCATGCCATTTAGTTCTTTGGTGCTGAACTAGATCGGTCCTTAGAATTGCATCTTGTCTTATTTCATCTAGCTCATTTAGCTGGTCCATTCTGTGTTTTTGGGCTTCCGAGAGGCTCATCCCCAATTGGACTACCATCTTGAAGGTCTTGATTTGGAACTCAATGGGGAGCAGGACTTTCTTCCCATAAACAAGTTCATAGGGAGAATGTCCTGTTGTGTTCCTCCATGTAGTTCTATAGGCCCATAAGGCTTCAGGAAGCCTTTCCGCCCAATCTCTTCTATGAAGATGAACAGTCTTGGTGATAATGCCTTCAAGAACTTTATTGGTAGATTCCACTTGGCCATTTGATTGCGGATGGTATGGAGTAGATGTTCTGTGCTTGATCTTATATTCCTCCATCAGCTTCTCCATCAATTTAGATGTAAATTGGCTTCCTTGATCTGTTACAATTTCTCTTGGGACACCAAAACGAGTGAAAATATCCTCAAAAAGAAATTGAACAACTGAATTTTCAGTGGCAGAAGGCAAAGCTTTTGCTTCTACCCACTTAGAAACATAGTCAGTACAAACCAATATATACTTCTTTTGCTTTGATGGTGGATTAATAGGTCCAACGAAATCTAGAGCCCATTTCTCAAAGGGTTCGATGCATACCTGTGGCTATAGTGGCATTTCATCTTCCCGAACACATCTTCTGATTATACAATCTGGCCCTGTTTTGAACAATTCATTAGAAATCCAAGAATAATGTGAACTCTCCTGAATGATTTTCCTTTTCTCATTAGGAAATAAGTGTAGAGGTAGCTTCCCTGTAACTAGATAATTAGCAATATCTGCATACCAAGGAGTCTTGGTAGTTACTGCAAACAAGTATTCATCTGGAAACTTATCTTCTACTGGAGAATCTTCATTAGTGTTTTGGATTCTAGACAAGAAGTCAGCTACTGTGTTTTGTTTTGCAGGTCTATCTAACACAGTAATGTTGAATTCTTGTAAAAGTAAAAGCCATCTTGTAATTCTGCCATTGGTAACAGGTTTGTTCATGAGATATCTTATGGCAGAGTGATCAGTATGGACAAAAGTTTCATAGTCGGTTATGTAGTGTCTAAACTTATTGATCGCATGTACAACGGCTAGAAATTCTTTTTCAGTCACAGTGTAATTTAACTCAGTGGGAGTCAAATTTTTACTAGTGTAATAAATGGCATAAGGGATCAAATCCTTTTGTCCCAAGACAGCTCCTAGAGCCGTATCTGAAGCATCAGTAGAAATGTGGAAAGGGAGTTTCCAATTTGGCCCCCTTAAGATGGGTGCTTCAGATATTCTAGTCTTTAAAGTTTCAAAGGCAGACTGACATTCAGGATCCCATTTGAACTCACAGTATTTGGTAAGCAATTTGAAAAGATGAGATGCTATCTTAGTGAAGTTTTCAATAAATCTTCTGTAATATCCAGTAAACCCAAGAAAACTTCTAACATCTTTCTGGAAATTTGGAACAGGTAACTTAGAGATGACTTCAACTTTGGATCTATCAACCTTAATCCCATCTCCTGAAATATGATGTCCTAAAACAATCCCTTCAGTAAACATCATAAAACACTTTTCATGACTTAAAGAAAGATTTGTTTCCTTACATCTTATCAGTACTTTTTCCAAATTTTCCAAAGCTTCTTCAAATGTATTACCGTAAACTGTAAAATCATCCATATAGACCTCTACACAATCATGGATTAGATCTGAAAAGATACCTAATACAGCCCTTTGAAAAGTAGCAGGTGCATTGCATAATCCAAAAGGGAGTACTCGGTAGGCAAAAGTTCCCCATGGACAGGTGAATGTGGTCTTATCTTGATCTTCAGGTGCTACCTGAATTTGATTATACCCACTAAAACCATCCAAGAATGAGAAATACTTTTTACCTGCTAAAGTGTCTAGTACCTGATCAATAAAAGGTAGAGGGAAATGATCCTTTAAGGTTGCCTTGTTCAATTCTCGATAATCAATGCAAACTCTCCATTTACCATTCTTTTTGGGTACTATAACCAAGGGAGAAACCCATTGGCTATCTGAAATGGGGTAAATGAAGTTTACCTTGAGTAATTTCTGGAGTTCTTCTTTCACGATTTCCCTAAGGTTTGGATTCATCCTTCTCTGTGGTTGCCTAATAGGTCTGCTGTTTTCTTCAATATAGATGTGATGAATACAAGTCTTAGGATCGATTCCTTTCATGTCAGTGTATTCCCATGCAAATGCAGTGGAATGTTTTTGCAAAAGTTTGGTTAATTCTTCTTGTTGTGGTCTTTCCAAGTTTCTGTTAATGTTCAGTGTTTTTCCTGGAAGGATTTCAACTGTAGAACTACCAAACTCTTCCATTGAGAAGAGAGACATCTGTCTAGAGGAGAGATATTCAATGTCCGCATCTAACTGAAACTGTGTAGAGTCATATTCTAAAGGTATTTCAAAATTTTCTAATGTATTTAGGATTTGACTGTCTTCACTGATCTCAGAGATGGTTAGAACAGGTTGTATAGTATCCTCATCATCGACCCACTCATCTTCTCCTATTTCTGTTATTGCCTTTGCTGGAGGATACAAGTTGAATTTCTTGGTGGAATTACCATCTGATATATACATGTCTCCAGACCTACAACTTATAAAAGCATCAGCTGTTGCTAGCCAAGGTCTTCCTAAGATAAGACGATGTCCTCCTAGATTGTTTTTGGGAGTTAAAATCATAAAATCAACTGGATATTCCCAAGAGTCTAGGGAGACTAGAATATCTTCCAATACACCATCAGGTTTAATGATTGATCGATCTGCAAGTTGCAGTAAAGTAGGTGTAAAGAGAAGGTTAGGAAGCTTTAACTGATCCATGGTCTGTCTACTCATGATATTGATAGCGGCTCCTAAGTCAATCAAAGTATTTGGGATTTCAACCCCATTAATATGAGTTTTGACAATAGGGCTACCGGGATCTACATACTTTTGCATGGTAATCTTACCCATCATAATGTCTGCAATTTTTCCAACCAGATGTATCCTTTTGGTATCTCTGGTTCTCTTTCCTGTTTTCTTCAAACTCAACTCCTTTATTGTCTTTGCTAGAATGGGAATTTCCTTAATTGCTTGTAACAAGGGGATCTTGATACAAACATTCTTCAATTCATCTAGAAAACTATAGTCAGGCAACCAAATTTGCTTTTCCACTCCTTTGTCAATTTGTAATCTTTCAGGAAAAGGAGGTGTAGCTAAAGATGTAGGTTGCTCAACTATGGGAGTTGTGGAGGTTGATTCTTTTTCTTTTTCTTTTTGGATATTTTGGTTTTGAAGTGATACTTCGGAATCCTTATTGACCTTAAGAGATTCTTCCTCAGAAATGCTTGGCTGTTGACCACTTGTAGAAGGTTGATCTAGGATTCTACCTGATCTGAGTTGTACTTCATTGAGAGGAACAACCATATAGGTAGGGAATGGTTGACCTTCCATCATGTAAGCATTTTGAGGGTTCCTATTATTGGGATTTGGTAATGGCTGAGAGGGAAGTTGATTTGACTTCTGTTGGGATTGAAGTAAGAGTTGAGAATTTTGATTTTGTGGAGGAGGTTGTTGTTGTTGAGGGTATGGCAATGATAGTTGTTGACCTTGATTTGGAAGTTGTGGAGCTTGCTGGTTCTGAAAAGATGGAGGATATTGATAGAATTGAGCAAATCTCCCATAAGGATTTTGCATGCTTTGCATCCATGCTTGAAAAGGATTTTGAGGTTGAGGCCAGGGTTGTTGCCAAGGATTCCAATTTGGTTGGGTTTGAAAATTCATAGAGTTGTTAAACCCTTGATTCTGTTGCCCTTGCCAAGGTCTCCTTGCAACAAAACAGAGAGATTCAAGTGTATTTGGATCCTCTTGAAAGACTGCTTTGAGGTCAGGAATTGAAGGACAATCCTTAGTCTCATGAGTTTCTGAGCAAATTACGCATGTTTCTACAACGTGTGCATCCAAGGGACATTCCCTTAAAGCATGTTTCTTTCTACATTTCGCGCAAAAAATGGCCAAAGCCTCAGCTTCTGCTTTTTGTTTGTTGTGAATCTTAAGGGTATCTAACTGTTCACTAAGACTCCCTAAGATGTCAGTTTTAAATTCATCAAGCATATTGCCAATTTCAGCCCTACTTACTGATCCCGATGCAGATTTATTTGCTCTAAGGAGAGAAGGATCTCTAGGCCCTTTTTGAGTTTTTGATTTTCCCCTTGAGAGATGGATACATAGTTCTGCTATATCATTGAGTGAAAGTTGAGATATATCCCCTTTCCCCATCATGTTCAAGATATCTATCCATTCATCCCTAATGGCTTTTAATAGGAGGGCTTTTAAGGTCTCTTCATCCAAGTTACTCATTTTTGCTCTTTTCAAGTTATATTGAAATCTTTCAAGTAAATCTTCTAAGCTCTCATCTTCTCTTTGTATCATTTTGAATACCTCGTCCTTGTGATTAGTAGGCATACAATAGTCCAAATACCTATCCAAAAATGTTTGTTTCATTTCATCCCAAGACCTAATGGATTGAGTGAGTAACCCCATGAACCATTTCAAAGCTTGATCTTTCAGTGTTGAAGGGAACAATTTGAGTTTCTGAGAGTCATCCAGATAATCATAAGTTCGACACACAACTTCAAACTCAAATAAAAATGTTTCAGGGTCCTCAGTCCTTAACCCATGGAAATTTGGAAGGACAGATGGCGATATGTTTTTCATAGTAGCTCGGGAATCCTCATTAACAATGGGAAACCCAAATGAGTTATCCCCATCTCTATTTCCTCCTCCAAGGGGACCTCTACCTCCTCCATTGTTGTTGTTGTTTCCTCCTCCTCCTCTACCTCTACCTCTACCACCTCCTTCTTCCTCTACCATGATGGTTCCCTTAGGGATTTCAAAATCTTCTGGTTCCTCTACAAAGGGTGAATGAGAAGAGATTTCTCCTTCTTCTTCAGATGATTCTACTTCCTCAATTACAATTGGTCTTTCTGTAGGAGAAAGAGAAGGGTCTCTTCCTGGCTCAAATTCAATAGAAGGTGTGGGAGAGTCAATTCTTGGCTCTTGAATTCCAGGAATTCTAGGGCTAGGAGTGTTGGTTGGAGATGAGGGAGGTGTCTCTTGTCTATCCCTTGAAGCAGATGGACTTGTAAAAATTGAACTTCGAGCTCTAGCTAAAAACCTTCCCCTAGAATCTCTAGCTCTATCCATGTCATTTTTTTTTTATTATTTTTCTTCAAGTCAAGTTAATAGTCCTTTTTCTGATCTTCCAGGTCACTCTAGGTGCAAGAAGGGAGCATACTCAAGAAACTACTAAATCAATAACTTTCTCTTTTCTGATCCTCCAGATCACTTTGAAGTGCAAGCGGAGAGCATACTTTGATAGGTTATCAACTTCTTTCCTTGAAATTTTATGTTTTTTTTTTTTCTAAGAATATGGCTACTTAATTTCACTTCCCCGGCAACGGCGCCAAAATGTTTAGTCAATTTAGTGTTGTCTAAATTGCTATCATAAATTGTCAACCCGGGGCTCGTAAGCTGATGAAGTGAAGGTGCACTATATGTACTTAAGCAACCTCTTAGATCTTTTTGTCGTTTGGGGGTGTTGTTTGTGGTCAATTTATCTTCCTAAGATGGAATGGAGGTTTTATAAACAGATGAGTGATAGTGTGTGTAAGGTGATTTCTAAATGAGTGAGTGTGTGTTACTGGTGGTTTCTAACTACCTTCTAAACTTGCAAAGAAAGAGCTTGAAAGAAATAACTTGAAATGAAACCGAAAGCAAAGAACCACTTTCTAATGGCACTAGTCACTACTCATGCTGCTGCAACAAAAAGATAAGAAAAACCACTTTAAAGACCAATTATAATGTTCATCTCTTCCTAACACTCTGCTTCCAACATATAGTACTATGTGAAACTCGATTAAGAAGTAGTTAGATATAAGTCTAAAAAGTAATCGAGCTCTAAGATGACAAATTATAACACCACTATGCCTTTCTCCAACATTCTGCTTCCAACATACATTGTAATGTGTAACAAGTGAAGAAAGAGTTAGTGATATAAGTCAAAAACTACTCAAAACAAGCTGTACTTTATTAGTATTCTGATCTCTTAAAGATGAACAACTTATGATAAGGAGACCATCAATATGTTAGCATACAACTTGAGAAACTAAACTAGAAATCAAGCTAGAAAAACAGAGTAAAGGCAGCAACTATGAATATGACAACTGAAAATACCATCAGAGATAAAGCAAATACAACAAAGACACACAATCCCGGGCTAACACCTGCAGAAAACAATCCTGATCAGTTAAAGTAAATGCTGAAAATGAAATGACAGTGAAAGTAAATCAAAACTGTACATGTTTTAAAGAAAAGGAAAATTGCTGAGTTCGAAAGAAGGAAATGGCAAGAACGTAAAGGCAAATTTACTGTACAGAGGCTGTTATGAATGGGGGCCCTCCATCCACAAAACCCAAGGAAAGATCAGCTACTTGAAGTCAAAACAGCACAGTCTTCTATTAACTCATATGCAGAAATTACAGTAAAAGGTGCTGAAACAGCAGCTTTAAAACAGAGTTTCTGTATACACTAAAATTGCAGCAATTACATAAACACAGCAACTAAAAACTAATCCTTAAGCGTACGCAGACGCTGGATTTATAGGCGTATGAACAACTGCCTACTGCGTAAAACATGAAATGAGAAATTAACTAACAGTCATGCTAATTAAAGGTACAGCAACACGTAAACAGGTCCGTGTTTTATCTGGAGGGTACGGTCGTCATGGAGGTTGAATCCAAGGTTGGATCCTGTCTCCCATAACCTGCGTAGCGTGGAGGAATCGCCATCTGGAGTGACGTGACCTTTCAGCTCACGCAGCACCGTTTGAGCTGGCTTTGTTGACCGAAGTTTGATCCACGTTGACCGGAGGTGTGCGTGGCATTGCTGACCGAACCAATAGCATAGGAACCTTTAACACCTTCATTCCCACGTGCCCATGTGATTCGTTTTTCAAAATGACACGTGGAACATAGAGATCAATGAAAAGGCTGCGGAATGACTAGATAGCTGCGGAATTGCTGAATGGCTGCGGAATCTCTGTGCATATGTCAAAAATCTAGACAAACAGTCAAACATTAGCAAAGTTAACCAATCATGCTTAAAGACATCAAATGTAATGGTCTGGGTAGGTTTATGAGGAAAATAGGGCAAAAGAGAGGGATAAGTGAGGAAAAACTGTAGGTAATGATAGGTAATTTAGGTGCAAGTTAGAGGCTCTACAATCCTGTCAAAGATTGGTCCAATAGAAATACTTATGCAGTACCGCCACCATTTTATAGACCCCAAAATGCCCAGCAACCCAACTGTAGTGTGCTTACCAAATCATCTTGGCACGCTCGCTTGAAGGAACAGAAAGGTTACCCAAGTGGCATACTAGGGCATCCTAGAGGTGAAAATCTGGAACATGCTGACCCTCCAAGAGTGTTTGGTATGTGTGGCCGAATTCTAGCTCGCTTTTGTAGAGAAGTGGCCAATCAGAAGTCTCATATCCACAAGAGTTGAGCACAGTGGTTAATGCCATGATCGGTGGTCAACTAAGGTAGTTTGCAACATTATTGGCGTTGCCCTTCTTATACTTGATATTCAAATGGAACTGTTGTAGGTATGTGGACCACTTCTGATGGCGATCATTTTGCAATTTACCTTGGGTCTATATGAACTACAAGGGTCAGTGGTCTGTGTGGATGACTGTTTCCTTCCCCAAAATGTAATGCTTCCATTGTTGACAGACCTACACAATGGAATACATCTCTTCGTCATAAGTGGGATACTTCCAGACTATGTTTGAAAGTGTCTCATTATGATATGCCACTGGCTACCCGTGTTGAGTAAGGACTGGCCCAATAGCATAATCAGATGCATCTGTCTCGACCTCAAATGGTTGCTGCAAGTCTGGTAATGTGAGTATTGGTGTCGTGCAGGGGCAATATTTCAACTGTGTGAGAGCCTTCTTTTGAGATTCAGACCAAAAGAATTTTGATTTCACTCCTCCCTTGGTGACTTGACTCAAGGGCCAAGTGATATGAGAAAATCCCAACATGAACCTATGGTAGAAGTTGGCAAGACCTGGAAAGTTGCAGAGCTCTATCAGAGTGGTTGGATATGGATAATCTCGAATGACTTGGAACTTGGTTGGATCCACATGCACTCCCTGTTGAGTGATGAAAGGTGTCTTTTTAACTCCTATTTATCTTCACATTAATTGTCAATCCAGGTACGATTTTTTATTTTAAGAGTGTTCTCAGTCTAAGGCAGCTATTTACTCAAGAGTAATGTTTCTAAATTTGAGGTACAGTGCTTTAAATACAAGAGTAAACAAATGCTTGAAATAAAATCTACTTACAATTAAAAGAAACTTAACACTTTGAAACTTAAATCATTCACTCAGAAAACTACAACAATTTATCAGTCAAGGATGCAGTAGTGATAACTCTTTCCTCTGTCAACTGATATAAATGAAATCAAACATAAACAGGATCCACAATTTAAGAACTTAGACAGCTATAGTCAATGTTCTTTACAGTTGTTGATCTTTCAATCCACACTAAAGCAAATAACTAGAAATGGCAATTCAATTGGAAATGCTTACTAAAACACACTTGCTGCAATATCAATTAAAAGATGAAATCAAATCCTTGCAAAAAAGAACAGTGACTAAGTCTATTGAAAAACTGAACAACAAAGCTTAACTTTAGCAAAAATGAATTGAACAGTAAAGCTTATCTTACAAAAATGAAATATTAATGGAAAGGAACAGTAATACTAAATTATTGAAGATGAACAACAACGCTAAATGGAAATGAACCGCAAAGCTAAATGAACAACAATACTAAATAAGCAGCAACCTATAATGCACGACAGAATCTAAACTGAACAATGAAGCTTTATAACCAAAATGAACAACATAACAATTTAAGTTGTAATGAATAGCAATCATTGTTATGGTGGAAGAAAATAGCAATGCGATCCAATTGCGATTTCATGCATGAAACGATTTCAGGAAAATGTACAAGAACAGGAAGTTAGAAAGAAATGCAACTCAAAAGAAATGAAAACTAAATCAAACCATCACACGACTAGAACTGTAAAATAATGGTACAGGTAGCAAGTGGATCCACCAGGGCCGGGCCCTTAGCCGCTAGTGAAGCACTGTCGGACTACTTCAGGAGATGTTGAGGAACTGCAACTGTTTTTATATGTTAATCATTGCATAAATATTACAGTAGTTTCGTTCTCTGCTTCAACAACGAGAGTCAACAATAACAGTTACAATTTCTCAATAGTAATTCTCCCATTCCTCCTATCCTATCCTATCCTATCTATCTCTGATCTATTTAATTCTCTCTCTAATCATTCATCATTCATCATGAATCTCCTTCTGTAATCTCTGCTCTCATTTAAATACACAGAGAGCAGAGAGAAGTTCCAATAGATATGATTACAATATGATTCTTATTACAAAATTGGATTGCTCACAACAAATCGATCAGCAAGATCATATCTAAAATATCTTTCCATCAATCATTCAATAGGAATAGGTCGAATTTGGCATTATAGCTGAGATATTTTGGAAAACGACCACAACAGCGAATCCGAGAAAAACGTCTTCAGAGAACCTTCCGTTTCGCTCAGTATTGACCGAATTTGGGAAAACGGCTTACAAGAAAAATAATTTGGTCCGTTCTAGACAAAACCCATGTTTCAGATTTTCCATATTCTTCTCCATTTGCCCGAATCATTCAATACAAAATTGTCGCTTCCTATTCCAGCGAATTTCTGAGTTAGCACATTTAATGATGAGCTGGAGATCAAATGGAAAGTATCTTGGAGGCTAAAATGGTCGGTGATATTACAACCAATTTATTAATAAACCATCATCACTAAAAACATGCATAATCATCAATTTATTAAAAATAAAGGAGAAGAAATAATATTTATCCATAAGAGCATAAATCATTATAAGATGGAATTATATGATAAAGCATGATAAAAGACATGATAAAGAAGAGTAGAAATGGATGAAATAGTTGTTAAAAAGTAATAATAATAATGACATATTAGCGGCCCAACATACCCCCAAACTAAATATATTGCATGTCCTCATGCAACCCAAAGTTGAATATATTACATGTCCTCATGCAACCCAAAACTGAATATTTTGCATGTCCTTATGCAACCCAAAGACTTTGTTTTAACCAAGCAAAAAATGTTCATCCCAATTCATGAAATGGATGGAACAAATGAATTCTTTCTCAAACAATGAATATTCAATTTTAGAAATCTTGATGAAGGCATAAATTTTTTTTCATTGACGCTCAACTTATGAGTATATGAAGTTGCAGCAAAATATGATATAAGTAACAACAAACTTCATTAACCTTTTTATCAAAAACTACAAACCAGATTTTGCTGAAATTTTGCAAGAATATTTATAATATATTAATGTTTCTATGATCCAAAAATCATATTGTTTTGATGCACAGATCATGAGATATAAGAAAAATGGTTGTAGGTGAGAGTGCATGATTCCCAAAATTGTATGAATTAATTTAACATGAAATTAACTGGGTTTGTGTATTTTAATGATATGTCTATGTTATCCAGAAATCACAAGAATTGAGTTCATAGTTTTAAAAATATATGGAAATCAATTTCTGCACTATATAAAAATGAAATTGTATGCCTTAAATGAGAAAGAAAGTAGAAAAAATCCATCATGCGTAGAAATGCCTCCACCAAACTGAAGAATTACCATGCCCTTATGCAATGCTAAAAAACAAATTGAGGTGGTCACTACCATCTGTTGAATTCTATGCTTGGTGTAAAACAACGTCGAATAAGGGGCTGTCAAGAATGAATAAGAAGATTAATGGATGATAACGACATGGTCATAAGAAAGAAAGGAATGAAAGCAACACTCCCCCAAACTGAAAGATGATATGTCTTTGAAAATGGGAAGTGGTAAATATGTAGAACGAATGATGATAAATAATGCTCAATGGATTTTCATAAAATTCTCCTAAATTCGTAATAAATCAGAAAATTATGATATTTTACCTCAAGTTTTACCTCCAAAAAAAATGTAGAATGACATGAATGGACTGGCATTTGTTGAACCTAATGTAGACAGAGTTGGTGCTGAAAGTGATGAAAAAGGTGGAATCCAAGCAAGCACATCATGTCTAAACAATTGTTCACATTCGTGAGTTGCTCGGGCCTCTTCTGTTAGTTACAATAATGTGGTCATGCTACGAATAGAGTTCCCCCCCATACTTGTTGTTCCCCTATAAACAAATCACTATTTTGTATACAATCTTCATGAATCCACATTATTAGTTTTGAATAGAAACAAATAAGATGCATGCAAAAATTTCAATCAGAAAAACTTTTGTATACATGCAATATTAATATTTTTTCAAATCAACAAGTTATGGTAGAGTGTAGTGATCATATCGCATGCTACCCCATAATGCATACATTCCCCCCTCCAATTGGAAAAGGGATTCCATGACCATAAAACCTATGAAAGGTGTTATGTTAATGGCAAGGCAAGGGAATGAACAATACAGTAGTAAATGAAGCAGAGTATACATATCAATGATAGGACGGCGAGAGTTATGGTTATAATGAGAGGAAAGTGTTTAAAGATAGTTATGAATAAGAAATAGGATTCTTTTGATTGATGATAAGTTATGCGAAAAAGAAAAAAGACAACAATATGCTAAAAAGATGCTTTGTTGACGGTATTCTAGCCGAAAATGATGTCATTGATCTGAAAACAATTTCTCATGCGTAAAGGTTCAAAATAGGAAAAAATTAAGGAAATAACTTCTCCGATAAAAAGAGAGAATAAGAAAAAGGGTATTATAGTAATAATTGACGATAAAATGTAACTTCAATACCATAAGCA
This sequence comes from Pinus tabuliformis, assembly GCA_031772625.1. NCBI lineage: Eukaryota > Viridiplantae > Streptophyta > Pinopsida > Pinales > Pinaceae > Pinus > Pinus tabuliformis. Next base: position 483,883,716 of record CM062815.1, read on the forward strand.
GAGCCTCTGCTACCAGCAGGCGTCCATAGCCTTGGTAGGGTTGCTTTTTAACTCGTATGAGCCACGATCCTCAATTTATAAATGGAGAGTTCCAATGCAACTCGACAGAAGAGATCAGTTTGCTGGCATGGTAACCAGATAACCACACTGCCATTCACTAGAATGTAGCAAAAGTGATCAAGCCACCTCATGATGAGACCTCCTGTTCCAAGGATATTTTGGCTATCCAGTGGATCATAACCCTAGTGTGGTGGTCATAGTGGGAATGTCACTTCGTTACAACCTTATGAACATGGTAGGTTGGCTTGTAATGAGACACTCTATCCTCCATCTGCAAACAAAATTTCACTGTTATTACACATTTTTATGATAAAAAGAGGGAGGCTCAGTACTCCTTAAGAGTAGGGATGGTGGAAGAAGTTGAACATGTCAATAGAAAAAAATATACCCATAATCTCATTTATTACAGACAAAGAAGATTATAACCAGGAAGGGTGGAACCAGCATGGTATTAAGATGATCAATCAATATGTAGATGATTGGGTTGAGTGGATGATTTTGATATGAAAACAGGTTGTTGTGGAAGAGCTGGTGAAAAATATGGAGAATGTGTTTGTGCTACAAGATGAGGGAGAGTAGTCATGCAATCATAAGGTGAACGATGCAAAACTTGTAGACAAGATTGGTGGTGGTTATACTGAGATTCACATGGTTGCCCTAACACATTAGTATTCCATAATGGATTATGCAAGTAAGAGAATGGAGAAGAAGTGTTTTGAACCATACCTGTAGGCCATGATTTCCATGATTTTGACCTTGTTGTAGCTTCCTCATCTCTTTGATATGCTACTTCCATCCTAGATAAGGAAAAACAACTATCTATTGGATGCTCCTTCCGGTAATGAGGGAAAAACACTTCTTCAGTTTCTTGATTTTTTTTTAACCTGCAAAACATCCAAATTTGAACTTAGAGATCTAATAAAATCAACTTTAAAATTTTCAAATAAAACATTGATTTCATCTCTATTGTCTCTTGTTCTTGTAGCAGATTTGGAAAAGAAAGAACAAACATTTCTAGAATTCTTACCAGCCTTGGAGATTCCTCTTGAATACCTTATGCACAATTCACAAACATCATCATATGACAACTAAAAAACATCCTCTTTGCCTATCAGATTTAAGAGTTTTAAAAATTCATCTTTGATTCCTCTAAGAAGGAGTGTTTTTAGGATATCTTTTTCCAAATACTTATGCTTTGATTTTTGAAGGTTATATTGAAATCGCTCTACATAGTCCTCTAAGTTTTCATCTTCCCCTTGTATCATATCAAAAATATCTTCATTGGATTTGCAATAGTATTGGTACTTCTTCAAGAATATGTTCTTCATGTCCTCCCATGTTTGGATGCAGTTCCCACCTAGGCTCATGAACCATCAGAGAGTTGCTCCTTTTAGAGTAAGAGGAAACACTTTCAACCTTTGATCATTAGTATAATAATCATATCCTTTACAAAGTATTTCGAAATTAAGTAAGAATGTATCTGGATCTTCATTTTTCAAACCATGAAAATTTGGTAGAGAAGATGGGGGAATTATATGCATTTGTGTCACTCCTACTAGATCTTTGATAGGGAATTCAAAAGTAGAAATGTGAGCCATTTCTTACCATAATAAAAGATGTTCTTCATGTGTTTCTTCGAGGCTTCTTCTTTAAATGTTCCTGTCAATCGGTTAGTGAAACGGGTGATGCTTACATCACCACTTCAGTGAAATCATGAGATTTGTTTTTCAAATTTTCTACTTTTTTCATAGTCATTCACACAGAAATTCAAACATTTATTTCTACCCTAAGTTATTTAACAATTCTGCTGGAAAGCGAGCGGGGGAGTAGAGCTTTTACATGCTCCATACGCAGGTTCTTACTTTCCGTTTTTAATACCCAATTCTCTCCTAGCAGGAACTCATCAGATGCACACTACTCCTTAGAAATGGCTACACTCTCCTCGACAATGGGGCCAAAATGTTGAGTGATAAAAGGTGTCTTTTTAACTCCTATTTATCTTCACATTAATTATCAATCCAGGTACAATTTTTTATTTCAAGAGTGTACTCAGTCTGAGGCAGCTATTTACTCAAGAGTAATGTTTCTAAATTTGAGGTATAGTGCTTTAAATAAAAGAGTAAACGAATGCTTGAAATAAAATCTACTTACAATTAAAATTAACTTAACACTCTAAAACTTAAATCATTCACTCAGAAAACTACAACAATTTATAGTCAAGGATGCAGTAGTCATAACTCTTTCCTCTATCAGCTGATATAGATGAAGTCAAACATAAACATGATCCACAATCTAAGAACTTAGACAACTATAGTCAATGTTCTTTACAATTGTTGATCTTTCAATCCACACTAAAGAAAATAACTAGAAATGGCGATTTAATTGGAAATGCTTACTAAAACACACTTGCTGCAATATCAATTAAAATATGAAATCAAATCCATGCAGAAAATAATAGTGACTAAGTCTATTGAAAAACTGAACAACAAAGCTTAACTTTAGCAGAAATGAATTGAACAACAAATCTCATCTATAAAGGAACAGTAATACAAAATTATTGAAGATGAACAAAAACGCTAAATGGAAATGAATCGCAAAGCTAAATGAACAACAATACTAAATAAGAAACAAATTGTAATTCACGGTAGAATCTGAAGTGAACAACGAAGATTTATAACCAAAATGAACAGCATAACAATTTAATTTGTAATGAATAGCAATATTTGTTATGGTGGAAGAAAATAGCAACGCGATCCAATTGTGATTTCATGCATGAAATGATTTCAAGAAAATGTACAAGAATAGGAAGTTAGAAAGCAATGCAACTCAAAAGATATGAAAAGTAAATCAAACCATCACATCACTGGAACTGTAAAATAATGGTATAGGTAGCAAGTGGATCCACCAAGGCCGGGCCCTTAGCTACTAGTGAAGCACCACCAGACTACTTCAAGAGATGTGGAGGAACTACAACTGTTTTTATATGTTAATCATCGCATAAACATTAGAGTGGTTTCGTTTTCTGCTTCAACAACGAGAGTCAACAATAACAGTTACAATTTCTCAATAGTAATTCTCCCATTCCTCCTAGCCTATCCTATCTATCTCTAATCTATTTAATTATCTCTCTAATCATCCATCATGAATCATGAATCGTGAATCATGAATCCCCTTCTCTGATCTTTGTTCTCATTTAAATACACAGAGAGCAGAGAGAAGTTACAACAAATATGATCACAATATGATTCTCATTATAAAATTGGATTTCTCACAGCAAATTGATCAGCAAGATCATATCTAAAATATCTTTCCATCAATCATTCAATAAGAATAGGTCGAATTTGGAGTTGCAGCTGAGATATTTTGGAAAACAACCACAACAACGAATCTAAGAAAAACGTCTTCAGAGAAATTTCTGTTTCTCTTAGTACAGACTGAATTTGGGAAAACAGTTCTTTACAAAACTAATTTGGTTTGTTCTGGACAAAACCCATGTTATGGATTTTCCAGATTGCCGAACCGTTCAATACAAAATTGTAACATCTTATTCCAATGAATTTTTGAGTTAGCACATTTAATGATGAGTTGGAGATCAAATGGAAAATATCCTGGAGGCTAAAATGGTCAGTGATGTTACAACCAATTTATTAATAAACCATAATTTGTAAAAACATGCATAATTATCAATTTAGTAAAAATAAAGGAGAAGAAATAATATTTATCCATAAGAGCATAAATCATTATAAGATGGAATTATATGATAAACCATGATAAATGACATGATAAATAAGAGTAGAAATGGATTAAATAGATGTTAAAAAGTAATAATAATAATGACATATTAGCGGCCCAACACTCCCTTTTCATCAATAATGTATCCTAGATATTGAACCTAGGTCATGCCAAAAGTACATTTCTCCAAATTGGCACATAATTTTTGTTGTCGTGGTGTTTGGAGAACTTGTCGGATGTGGTGGAGGTGCTCTTCCCAACTCTAGTTCAGGATCAGGATGTCATCCAAGTATGCCACTATAAATGAGTTTGTGAATGGCTACAAGATGTCATACATTAGCCTCATGAAGGTTGCAGGAGCATTCGTCAATCCAAAAGGCATAACCAACCATTCGAAAATGCCCTCCTTGGCTTTGAAAGAAATGTTCCACACATCGAAGGGTTTGATTGGTACCTAGTGATATCCTGACTCCAAAACGATCTTGCTAAAATATTTTTCCCCCTTTAGTTTGTCCAGGAGGTCATCAATCTATGGGATCAGGTACCTATTATGGACAGTCATCTTGTTTAGCACCTGATAGTCAATACAGAGTCTCCAAGTCCCATCCTTCTTCTCTACCAACACGATCAAGCTCCCACAGGATGATGAACTCGAACGCATGTGACCTTTCTGCAGCAACTCCTGAATCTTCCTCTTGATTTCATCATTCTCCAGAACGGAGAGCTGATAGATTGGTCCATTGGGTAGCAGTGCACCTGGGGTTATATTGATGGAGTGCTTGACCTGACAGTGTAGAGGAAACCCTGCAGTGGAGGTGAAGATGTCCTCGTGCTCTTCCATGACCTTGTCCATCTATAGTTGTCGTACGGAGGGGCCTTATCTGGAGGTCATGGCCACCATCTTCTTCTTTCCTTGATGGCATGTCATTAGGAAAACACATTTCCTGGTTTTGGAAATGAGCTTACTGCATTGTTTTGCAATAACCAAAGAGATGGTGATAGGAGGTGCTACCTCTGGTATCCTATACAAATTATTTCCCAATGTAACAATAATAGCATGGGGCCTTGATTCATACATAGCATGTTGTTTCCACAAGTATGGTTTTCCTAATAATACATCACAAACTTCAAGGGGAGCAATGTCACACAATACCTCATCTGTGAAGGGCTTGATGTTGTATGGAAGGTGACACTGCTAGCTTGCTAGCTCATGTGAAGATCCTGTCCTCAGTGAAGCCACCCAATGGTGTACGTTTGTGGATGTGTTGTGGTTTGTAAGCCTAGACGCTTCACGTCCTCTGCCGAAATGAGGTTCTTTTCGCTGCCGTTGTCGACAATGAACTGTAGTAGGGAGCCCTTTACCCACATTTGGGAATGGAAGAGATGCTCCTCCTCTGGATCTTCGGGTTCCTCCTTCTGGATCTTCGTGGTGGCAATAATGGTGTTGGGCTATGCATCGATAATGTGCTTCCCTTTATCATTCCCCTTGTCAAGTTCTGACTCAGAGTCAATACATGCATCTGATTTTGAAACCTTTATCTCGGCCACTAGTGACTGCTTGGCCCGACACTCACTTGTGTTGTGAGTGGAGCTCTTATGGAACTCACACCACTTTCCCATGTCTTTTCTCGGCTTCATGGTGATGTTCTTTGCTTGCAGCTTTGGTGGGTTGTCTTGGGTCACCTTGCCTTGGCTTTGTCCTTTATTCTGCGGTTTGGGGGCACCTTTCCCTTGCTTCAGATTCGCAGATCCAAAGTCTCGCTTCTTCTGTTTAAACTGTTGCTCGACCTTGATGGCATATTGATATGTCGTGCTGAGCAAGGGGATGTTCAGGAATTCTATTTCTTCCTGATGTACTTGTGCAGGCAACCGCAGTATTTGAGTACCAAATGATGGTCTGAATTCTTGATACCCAACTTTGTGCAAATGGTATGGAAAATATTGGTAAAATCCAGCACGTCTTGGTCCCTTCCCTACCGCAGCGTGGTCCACTTTATGTATTGATCCTCATAGCTTCTAGTAGGGTAGTACTACTCCTTAATGGCATCCCGGAATGAATCCCAAGTGGGTGCGGCTGAAAATAGTGAGCCTGTACTTTCATCCTTCTACTCGTAGTAGGTTTCCCACCAGTCCTTGATGTGGGGGGCTGCTTTGAGAACAGCGAAAATAATCTTTTACCGACTAGAAAAGTCATGAACAAAAAAATAACCTCTAGCAGATTTAACCATTTATCGGCGACGTCTATGTCTGTCTGACCCTTGAATATGGGGATTTCAAAACTAACTTGTACCTTAAATTGTGTGGCATTTCCAGAGTAGCTGTTGGAAGCCGATGCGTCACCCCTGGGTAGCCGTTGAAGGATCTCGGCAAAGTTGTCCGTCATCGCATTCCTTTATCGCTCGAGGGCTTCTTCGAGCAAAATTTTGAGAGGATCTCCTACCCCCTCGTCTTTCTTTTCATCCACCATGGTAGGCCGTCGGGATTTGCGAGGTTTGTCTTGCAAAGGTTCGACCAGTTCAAGCCCTAACTCCTTATATCTCAACCTCGTTAGGGACATGCAAAGAAAAATAGAAAAAAAATAGACCGCTCTGATACCACTGATACAAATTTAAACAAGAACGTAACAAATTACAGAGATAACCATAAACATAGAGATGCAGTGAAATAATACTTCATTTCATTAATGTAAAATACTGAAATATGCTTACAAATAACAGTGGAAAGAAACGAGCTATGGCAATGGTAGCTTATCCGTGAGAAGAGATGTGGCAGCTACATGCCTTTGAACTATGTTACAATGAGGCTCGAAGGTCTATTTATTGTTGAGAAATAATGGAAAACCCTAAACATCCAAAAACCTAACCTTAGAAGATGAAATGCCAAAGTGTGGGCCTCATTTGGGTAAATTGGTACATCAACTTCCTGGGGCTGTAACTTTGGCATACAATCTTCGTTTGACATGCACAATATCTCATTATAAACATCTATCTGAGAAATACAACTTTGGGAAGAGAAAAATCAGTCCATGGACCCATGTTGCTCCCAATTTTCCCAAAAAAAATTGTTTAGGGCCTCAAAAAGGCTCTGAAAGTTCAGGACCCGAAAAATTGCTAAAAATAGTAATTTGTGCTACAATTAAGGAAACTGAAAAGCTGAAAGAAACAATGGTGGGGGTCCAAGTGAACTTGGCAGGTGGCCACCAATATCCACCTGGATCAGGCTAGGTCTCGAATCCTAGATGTGAGTTGTGTCCTCTTGGATTCACATTTTTCGTGTTTCTTATGCTCATGGGAGGTCATCAACTATACACACCCAATTAGAAAGCCCTGCAAAGTGAAGTTCTCATCGGTGGATTATTCTCCTGTAACAAATGTGTGTAAGGCCCCAAATTACAATGAAAAGCAATGTTGTTATGCTTTCAAGGCCTTGGCCTACAAATATGGGCAACATACAACACCATTTTTCCATAGAATTCATCTTACACCTCAACTTAGCTAGATCCTATCCAACTGGTGTGTTTGTAGGTCGTTGTAATGAGGGTTCATTTCCACTATTTGAAAAGCTGCACGCAAGATATTTAATGATTCTGAAAATTGAGTTTGTCGATAAGATAATGTGATTTATGTGTGAAATCGTGTTGTATGTTTGTGGTTTGAGTTGAAGTAGTTTTCTTTTTATTTCAATTTTGGCTATAAAAAGGGTTTGTGGTTCTTAAACTAGAAGCCCCAATGTCCAAAACATCAATTCTTGGGTGCTAGTAAGGCCAAGTTGTTTGATCAACTTTTGAACACTTTCAGTATCCAAACCTCCATCCTAGCAATTGATGGATAATCGAAGGTGAAATATCAGACAAATGGTGGTTGGTCCATAAGATGGTTCATAACTTGATGGCTCTTATCGCATAAGCCCATAGAGGTCAAGGTGTCAATATTGTTGATCTTGCAATGTTCATCAACAATGGTCAAAGGAAGCTATGTTTTAAATGAAAGTTAAGTGACAACTCGAAGATGTGGTGGTTAAAGAGCAGTGTTTGTGAGATTCTAGAATGGATTTGAGTAGTGATGAAGACCAACCAGACATAGATTATCCTTCTTGTTGTTATACCTGTCTTTAGTATTTTCCATATAAGCATTAAGAGAGGATATTAGAAGTAATTCTTCCATGTGTTGTCATGGGTTATCATTGAGGGTTCCCAAGTATTAATCTAGAAGTTGTTGTTTCCTATATATGAGCTGGAGTCATGATCTAGAAGTGTGGAAGTCAGAGATTTGTGTCCTATATATGTGTAATTGTTGTGATCAATAAAGATATCATAGTGTGTTTGGTGTTGTATGTAATCTCTATCTGATCTCTCTCTATTTTAGCATCCAAGAGTCAATTCAAAGAGAGAATCTAAGAGAAGGAAGATGATTTATTACCCTAAGCCCTAACATACTACAATTCCTCAATTTGGGTGCACAAGCTATCAATTTCATCCTAGACATGTTGTAGTTGCTTCCTATAGTTGATAAGGATCTCCATCACTAAATTCATCCATGGAGAGCACTATTGATTGCTAAGCAAATGTGAAGGATACCTCCTTGAAAGCCCATTTTATTATAAGATGGGAGGAATGAAGTTTGCTACCGACATGTTTCCATCTTGGCAACTAATGAAAGAATAAACCCCAAACCAAACAATCTATGCATGGAAATCCATAATGAATGTCTTAGGTGCCATATTGAAATTTCGGATCAGATTCAATCTTATATGTGCCATATTGGAGTTGCTAATCATATTAAATCTCTAGACACAAGCCAATCGATATATCCATGACCAAACATCACATGGAGCATACATTATCATTAATATGTTAGAATGCAAGGTGAAACTAAGTTGTTATTAAAGAGCCTACACAAATTTGTGGCACATTCAACCTAGACATGACAGAAAAATGCTCAAAAATGTTCTAGGTGATGGATGTGAGTGGATTAAAACTCTTACTACCATCTTCCCTTCTAAGACACATTCCTTACTTACAAATCAATTGCCATATTATTATTATAAGTTGTAATAAAACCAAAACTAAAAAAAATATTAAATTTATTCCGAATTTTCATTCAAATTATTATAAATTTTAAAATATTAAAGAAATTATTTATTAGATTTAATATTTAATAAATTTGTTTAAAAAATAATATTAAACCAATATATTGAATTTTATCAAATGAAATAACAATGATAATAATAAATAATTGAGATCCATGTTTATCATCCGTAACATTTCAACACAGATAAAATTATGCTCCGCGGTAAAATCACTTAAAGATCATGATTGTTCGAGTTGCGGAACCCTCATATTTTCCAAATTCTGTAAACATTCAATGCTACTACTATTCAGATCCTTCTCATCACTTGTCAAGAAAATCTTATTCCAAATTGTTGTAAGTGCCATTAAGTAAGGGTTCCTGCTCCGGTTTCTTCTTTGCATCCTACATTACACGGATTCACCCGAATCCCGGTAAAAGAGTAAACGACTCACAAACTTTTGTAGGACATTGGTAAATTTAAAGTTAACATATTACAATCTCTTTGTAGCTCTGTGCGATAACTTCAAACATAGAATATTAGAGTAGTCTCATCTTTCCAATAATTGCAGAACGCACATTGAGCAGTGCACAATGCACATGATCCTTTGTCATTTCATCCCTAAAAAATAATTGATCACAGAGTACCTCCACCCATGATGGATTATAATGATAAATCTTGACTCTAATCACAAATATATGGCCAGGAATCGCCATTGGAAAGGTCCAGAAGGTTCTTATTGCACGCCTACGACATCGTCTGAAGTGCAGGTTACGAAATCCCAAGAGACACCCATTTTAGCTTATTGAAAAATGTTAAAACCAGCAAGTTCTGCGTCGCCATTGAGAGGAGCAGCATAACAGTACAGTGGCAAATAAATTTGTATGCACGGTTGAAACGTGGCCCACATGGAGAGACAATGCTCTGCCGCCCCACCGCACCAAATATACAACTTCCTTCATCTCATCTCCTTCACTTTTTCAGAGTCCCGCCACCTTGCATGTAGGCTTATTCAGTCTCTACTTCAGTGTATGTATTAGTCACGCCCCACTATCGGTTAGTGCAGGCCTCCAAAGCACATACGCAGAAGTTGACACGTATCACATAGTGATTTATTTGAGGATCCCGCTAACTCTATAAAAGCCTCTTGTTGATTCCATGTTTCACATGCTGGAGTCTATCAGTTCCATCTTGATTTTGCCAAGTGGTGTGCATTGGTAAACAATTTACAAGATAAGGTAAGGGGCAGTGTGGATTTGGTAAGCAATGTCGAACCACAAACTCTTCCTTTTCGCCGCTATGGCCGGACTTCTGTTTTCTTCTGCCATCGTTGAGAGCCGTGTGGCACGAAGCAACCTGGGCTTGGACCTTGGCGGAGGTTTGGGTCTCGGCGTAGGTGTCGGGGGCGGACTGGGTTTGGGCTTGGGCGGCTCTAGCGGTAGTGGGAGCGTGAGTGGTTCTGGTTCGGCGTCAGGGTCTGGCTCAGGCTCAGGTTCTGGTTCTGGCTCAGGGTCCGGCTCAGGCGCTGCTTCGGGGGCCGGCTCTTACGCTGGATCCGGGGCAGGCAGCGGAAGCGGCCAAGGTCAAGGTTCAGGAAGCGGCTATGGGGTGGGCTCCGGGAATGGTAAGGGAGCGGGCAACGGCAACGGATACGGCGCGGGCTCGGGTTCGGGCGGTGGCTATGGCAGCGGCTCTGGTTCAGGCAGTGGTTACGGAAGTGGTTCTGGTAGCGGCAGTGGCCACGGAAGCGGCTCCGGCACTGGCTCGGGCTACGGTTCTGGCTCTGGTTACGGTTACGGCTCTGGAAATGGTGGTAGTAATGGAGGAGCTCCTGGTGGTGGATACTAAATTCAAAGAGGAAGGGAAACAGAAAAAAACATTAGGTTTGCCAAAATAGTTGCGTGGTTTCCATTATAATATGGTTTGCATCGTAATATAATAGCGCGTACTTATATTACAAAGCCCTAGCATGCTTAAAAATATGTTTATGCCTGTTGGTAATCGTACTTTCGCTCATGTAAAGGCTTTGCAAGTACAAATAAACATGGTCGTTTGTCAAAAGAAAATGATTTATTGTCTCTTGTATGGAAATATGAATTATGTCGTTTGTTGTCGCAAGAAATTACGTAGTCTCTACATGGAACTTTCATATTGACTGCTTGGGTTTCCCTACCTGTAACTTTTATATTGAGTGCTTGGGCTTCTCTACCTGTAACTTTTATATTGACTGCTCGGGTTTTAACATTTAAAAAAACATATTTATCCAACGATACTACGGCTGGAGGCGTCACATTGACATGCATCGTGTTCCCACACAGAGATCAGAATTCTCATAATTAGTGGTCATGATACCTCACATATAAATCATCTAATTATCAAAACTGATGTAATACATACAAGTTCATGTTCAAAACATGAAAAAAAAGTCAAAGGAACATATAAATCATCTAATTATCAAAACTGATGTAATACATACAAATTCATGTTCAAAACATGAAAAAAAAGCCAAAGGAAAATTTGGGAGCGGAAAAAATTATATAGAGGAGGCATTCATGTTACTACATGGCTGCTTTCACTATTCACTTCAATGGCATCGCGGTATTTTCATTTTTTAAGTTTATAAGAATGAGAATGAGAATGTTAACTTCACACCGTGACAAAGTTCTGGGAAGAAATCATAATTTATTTTAAATAATAAATAAAATTTATTAATATTAAGATTTATTTTTTAAGTTTATAAGAATGAGAATGTTAACTTCACACCGTGACAAAGTTCTGGGAAGAAATCATAATTTATTTTAAATAATAAATAAATTTTATTATGATTAAGATTTATTTTTTAAGTTTATAAGAATGAGAATGTTAACTTTACACCGTGACAAAGTTTTGGGAAGAAATCATAATTTATTTTAAATAATAAATAAATTTTATTATGATTAAAATAAGGTAATATAAATATAATTATATATATTTTATTTTTGTTAAAATAAATTTACATTATTTTAAATAAAATAGTTAAAACAACTATTTTAAAAAAAATAATTCTCTTTCAAAAATTCAAGTTATATTTTTTTAACATTTTTAATCTAACATATTTTATAAAATCATATTAATTTATGTGGAAATTTCACAAGCTGACAAACATAGTGAGTGGGGAGAGAGGTTGTACCATCATTAACACCCCACTCAATAGAGGGGTAGATATCACCCACCTTCCTTCAACATTATTTGAGATACACTCTTGTTCACATCATGTTGCAATTAATGGCTCAATTTGGTTAAGGTTAAAAGTTATTAATGGTATTTGGGTAATGGTGTTATTTTTTTTTATATTTTTTTAGTTTATTATGGGGCTAATATTTCTTTGTATCTGAGAATTTTGTCTTTTTAGCAATGTGTACTATTTGTTTCAATGGCCCTAACAAATATATAGAAATAAATATGAAGCAAGGAATATAGAGGGTTTATAGTAAAAAGCACTTAAATGGGAAATTCTATTAAATGAATCATTCTGTGGTTTTTTTATTTAACAATAAGTGATAATAACAACGATATGCATAATTGAACCTACAATAATCTCTCCTTAGATCTCTTAACTAATAGTTATACCTAACAAATCTTATTTCTCTTCATCTATAATTCTTCGTTACTTGTATGATCCATTCACATCATTATGAACCATCTTATAATTTATAAATTATTATTTATTTGCAAGTATTATGTCAATCTTTGATACTCCTCCTTAACGAGTACGTGTGACATATATAATATTCAATTCGCTCTTGACCCTAGTCCCATTTCCATATTCTATGATATGTTCTTTTGATGTTCTTTATCTCCATCTTCTATGCTTTATGATATGATTTTCTTCATTCTTTATTACCAGTCTTCTTCAATTTTCATCTTGTATAAGAACGATATCATCATCATAAACTAGAAAAGTAATGACTTGAACATGGGATAAACACAATTTTCCTCTTCCAAACACTCTTCTAGCTTATCAATGTATTACAAAAAATGGGAGGGGATGAAAGACTCCCTTGTTAATTTTGACCAACTTTCTTTGATCATAAGCTTGGAAATAATGTTCTCATACAACCTTCTCACAATGTCACTAAGCTCAAGAGGAACTATTATCTCCTCTAACCTTTTCTATAGATCTCCTCTAACCTTTTCTATAGGCTTCCTCATAACAATATCAATTTCTTTTTAAAGTGAATGAAAAAACAAAGTGAAATAACAAAGTAGATCAGTTTTATTATCGTGATACTCATCTCCATTGACATTGAGAATAAGAAGGTGATCCATAGTTGAATGATATCTCTAAAAGCTAGCTTAGCCATTAGCTATTTATCATGGATTTCTAGCCATAGGTTAATCTCCTATTGCAAAATAACTCTTTACAACTTAGGTAAAATTGAGCTAATCATAATGGTTAGATAATTAGAGGGAATGTTTTTATTCCCACTCTTAAAGATAGGTACAATGCATACATAAAATATAGTTTTTTTTATATAATGGAAATAAATAATTTTTTAAAATAACATTAATATAAAGTTATTTCAATTTTTAATTGATTCAATAAAAATAAAAATTAGCAATAGACTTTTTAATATTTTGACTATTTATAGTTAACATAAATTTATTTAATGAGTAAAATTTTATTAATATTAAATTAAATTATTTATCTATTAGCTTTCGGGGACTTAATTGGTGATCCCTATGGTAATGAAGTGTTATGGGCCTATATTCTATGTTAAAATCCTCAATTTCTCAAATCCCCCAACTTTCAAGGGGTTTGTATAAACACCTAGAAGTTATATGCATGCTGTAGTTGCTAGTTCACTAATTCTACATACACAAATTCTTATTTACTACAATAATAATAGTTAGTTAATTGTTGAATATATATATATAGAGAGAGAGGGGGTATGAGACTTAGTCTATATCTTTCTTGAACCCAAATCTGAGAGACCAAATTTTTTAATATGTTGTTTTTTATTATTATTTAATTTCATATTGTATTAAGAAATTTACATTTAGAAATTTAATTTATTTAAATAATCAATAGATTTGAGATAGTTTTATATTAATTTAATTTTTTCAATTTTCCATATATATAGTTTTATTGTAATTTATAAAGCAATACCTAAATCATATTAGATAGTATAAAATCTTTTATATATATAGATATATAATTTACTTCTGTGCATTATAAAGTTTAAAAGAGGAAAGTTTCTATCTGCTACGAGCAGCTCCGAGGTAAAAATATCAAAGATGTAAAATCAAACTAGCATGAAAAACTATGACGGAGGAGTGGAATTTTAAATAGAGAGATCAATATGCCCAAAATCTAGGATAATTGCATTCACATTTAAGAGTTCAAGGATCAATTGAAAAAGAGAATTGACCAGGAAAATCCTTAAGCCTTAACATACTATAATTCTTCAATTTAACTACAAAGGATGTCAATTTCATCCTCAACCTGTTATAATAGTTGTATAGTAGAATTGATAATGATCTCCATCCCTAAAGCCATCAGAAGATTGAGTTGTTGATTACTGAGCTAAATATGAAGGATACTTGACATCCATTTCTTTACCAGATGAGAGTAATAAATTACTCTGCAATCCATACATGGAGCACCACAATAAATTTCTTAGATGCCATATTGGAATTTTTGATCAGATTCAATATTATTGATGCCATATTGGAATTTCGAATCATATTCAATCTCACGTTTTGGATTAGATTCAATCTTTGTGCCATATTGGAATTTCGAATCATATTTAATCTCATAACACAAGCGACCGTGAGCAAATATTTAATCTCACAACACAAGCGACCGTGAGCAAATGTCTTATGGAATGCACATTTTCTTGAATGTTAGAATGTAGGGGGAGGACACTCTAGCTTATGTTGTTATTAAGAAACCCACACCAACTCGTGGCACATCCAAAGATTTTCCAGGTTCAGGTAATGGACGTGATTATGGATCGACAGAAAGCAATAGAATTCTGAAACGGGTGGAAAGCTCTTAATAACATTAATTTGTGATATTTCTTTCTCCTGGTAAGAATTCTGAAATGGGTGGAAAGCTTTTAATAACATTAATTTGTAATATTCCTTTCTCCTGGTAAAAATTCTGAAATGGGTGGAAAGCTTTTAATTTGTAATATTCCTTCCTCCTGGTAACTAGCATTCGTCGCTTACAAATTGCTGCAATATTAATATGCTTCGGTACCTGATAAGATGGGACCTTCGTAATAAAACAAAACTATGCTTGTAAGTTAAATTAATATTAATTTTAAAACTCTAAACATTTATTACGTAATGACATTTAACATTCAAATAATATATTATATTTTTAAGGAGTTGTTTTTAGTGTTATCATTCTGAATCTGAAAAATTATAAGGCACTTCCATTGTGCATGGGTTAGCCTTAAAATTTGTGATTTCAATAAATTTCTCCTAACTTAAAAAAAATAGACCTGAAAATCTTCCAAAAACCCTTACTAAAAACAACTCTTATTTTTAATATTAATAAACTAAAAAATAAACGGTTTAAATTATAATAAAATATAAATATATATAAAATATAAATCAAATTAATATAATTTTTAAAATGTAAAAATATAAGTTTTAAATTTTTAATAAACTTTATTAAGTAATACTATTTATCCTTCAATAAATATTAATATATTTTAATTCAAATAATAACCATGTATGTCAGCCCTAACATATAAACGAAAATAAATTTATGTTGTGCGTTGATAAAGATTAAAAGATCTTAATTCTTCGTATTGCGAAACGCTCTTTAAATTTTCCAAAATCTGTAAGCATTCAATACTACTTCTCAGATCATTCCTATCCCTTGTTGATGTAAGTGTAAGGATTCCGGTTTTTTCGTTGACGGACTCAAGTTTACATGTTACAATCTGTTTGTTTATATGTTAAATAGAGTTTGGAAGGAAATGGTTACGTTTACCTATAGTCTCACCTCTTTGCAAATTATAAACTATTAAATAAAATTTAAATATGTGATTACCTTTTGAAAATTCATAGTTGGTGAAGAAGCATGTAGTTCTTTAAATATTTGGAAATCTTACTAACATAGCTACAATCAACCACAAATATGTCTAGTAAATTTTCAAATATTCCAGAAATCTACAATCAACTTAAACTCACAATTACCTCACCGTTACCTGTATCGTGAGCCTTTGAATCTCTGCACACGCAGCCAGAAGCAGCTCTCTCCATATGTTGCTTTTCAGAGGATTTCAAATTTAAATGGAGAATCGACATTTTATATCTTTACAGGGTCATGGTGTTCAGAGAAGTTTTCACGTGTGGAATTTTTGTTGCACATCTTGCAGGTTAAATATTTTCTATAATCATTTGCTTAAAGATATTTGTGTGATTTAATTTATTTTTTAAATTAATATAATTTGATATTTAATTATATAAATAACTGTGTTATTTTTTATATAATTATTTAGTTAAATTTATTTTGTGATTTAATTTATTTTTTAAATTAATATTTAATTATATAGATAGGTATATTTATTTTAGAATATGGATTTATAATTTAATTTAATAATTAATGATTATGAGATAGATGGTAAGGATAATCTCTATATAATAAATTAGAATATTTTTAGTGTTGGAGATTATTAGTCCAAGTGACATTTAGTAATTCACAATTTATAAATAGTCTAAATTTAGGATGTGGCAATCATGCTAGAGTTGTAATTTAGGAAGTGTCAATCGTGTATATGTGAATTAAGATTATCATATCTATTTTTAGAGGTTTGAGTCTATTTAATCGTCTAGCTTCAAGCAACTGAAGCACTAGAAGCTTACAACAAATTGTGTTATTGTGTGTTTCTTTCTCTATCCATCTTGGCATAGTAATAATCACAATTCAAAGATTGAGATTTACTTCAAAAGTAGTTATGCCCTTTCGCACTTTTTAATTAACTTAATTAATGAAACAAAAATCATATAAACATGTGTCTTATAAAGATGAGTTATAATGTTTTGGACATGCATTATTAGTAAGTCATGGTCAGGGTTGAAATTTCAAAAAAGACTCCCCGGTCAAATTTGATGTTTTTCAAAATTCTCCACAAATTTTCATAGTTTCATGGCAGGAGACCATTTTGTAATTTTTTAAACTATATTTGACTGGCAAATCACATCGTGATGGGCAATTTGCCCGTCAAATTCCACCCCTATGTTTTCATTGTTTCAAGGCAGAGACCGTTTTGTAATTATTTAAATTGTATTTGACGGAAAAATTACCCCTGGCAATTTGCTTGTCAAATTCCACCATGGTCATGGTATTGGCTCATAGTATTGTAACAAAACCTATTTACGAATTAAAAATCTCCATGGTAAAGTGAGGCTAAATTTCCATAATTAAAAATCTTGTTACATTTTATATGTTTAAATCAAATGTTAATTCTTTCAATAATAATAATATTACAATTTAGTTCATTTTTATGATTTTTAAAATTTTGACAATGAATTAGTTTGATGTTTATAGAAATTTAACAACCATTTAGTTTATCAAAAGTTTAAAGAAATATATGTGAAATATTTATATCTCAAAAAAAAAATTAATCCTCCCAACATCCAATAGATTATCGACTTAGTTCTCATCATCAAAGTTTGAAGGTCCCCGCTAGGTTTTGTTCACCATAAACAGGCTCTTGCCACAACCTGTCAATTCATGGCACCTTTCATGATTTCAATAAACTAGCTCTGCCATGACCTTTCAGTTATGATAATTATGATGCATTTCAACAAACCAATAGTAACATAGTGACACATATGTAAAAATTAAGAGTAAAAAGGAAAAAAGATAATTTTAGTTCAATTGATTTGATGCTAAGGCAAAAGTGTAGATAAGATGGAGCGGGATAAAAGTGTAGACGATGCTTGGCATGAGCAGGTGCTCCAACAAGAAAGATTTTGTCTCCTTCTCCGTGTAAATTTATAATACCAATAAGCTGCATGTCCTCTTCGACAGTGCATGAACTCGACCTTTCCTCTTCATCGTATCGACTTAGTTCTCATAATCAAAATTTGAAGGTCCCCTCCATGTTCCGTTCTATGTTTCTCTTATCAATTTCCAACCCCCTCATTCACAGTAGTCGAGGTCACATGAACAAGATTCTCTTCATCGTATTTACAGTGCATTTATTCGTAGTGCTCTGCTACAATAATTGCACAATTATTTTATGGCTTTCAGGTCACCAAGTAGTTTCAGGGCCTTCCACTTTGCTGGTATGTCTAATGTTAAGATCCTTCCAACTTTCTTTACAAAAGATTAAATTCATTTGGGACCCATTTCATTTTAGACTTTGATTCAGTTGTCTTTGTCCATTTCATTATAAATTTTGATTTCCGGTCTGTCTAGGCAATGCAGCTGGAAATTTTAGTTTATAGAATCTTGTAGGATGAATTACCAAAATAATTTTGTCTTTAGATTCAGCTTGAATTTCTTTAAATTCACTTTACATCGAACAATTTCCTTATAGATCATACAACTGCATTCAAATTCATTACACTTGAAAGGGTTATCTTTTTTTTGTGAATTTGTCTACTCCTATATTGATACAAAAATATGGTTGCAGAGAGGCAGAGGCCTCGAGAGTTCTAGCCCATGAGACGACATGCTTACAAAAATCGCTTGAGTAACTGACCAGAAGACCTGCATTATGACTAGCTTTGAGACTTGATATAACTGGAAACTGTAACTAAAGACCGGGACAGATTGAAAGGAACCAATCAAAACTTAGTGCAGCGCAGCCACTACAAGATCGGAATCTGACCCCTGAACATATTGAACCAAGACAGTGACCAAAACAACAGCAGAAAGCCGCCCACGCAGGGGAAACCGGCATTTCAAAAATTGAAATAAGACCATAAACTGAGAACTGAGAACATGAAGTGACTATATGTCTGGAAGGGCTTGAGCGGCTTCTTTCAGCAGATGAACAAAACCAGAAAGTGCACACCTGTTCAATCTTCATGCGAGGTTGGAGGCGATTCTTCAACAATGCGGCAATCGAATTGGTCTAGATCTTCAAACTCAAAGGGTTGGCCCTCTTTACTTGAAGGACCATCACCAGCAGGAGCGCTCGGGCCAGGGTCCTTTCTCTGAGCAGTCACATTCTGTGAGGAATCATTCTGGTTTTCCATCCTCGGTTCCAAAGGAGCCCCTGGACTGACAGCCCCCGAACCCACAGTATCCTCACACAACTCTACGGTGACTGACACAATGAAGGAGGAGTTGCCTAGAGTGCAAGGGAAGCGGAAGCGAGCTGCGTGAGAATTGGATTGATGAGAGCGCACTTCGGTGAGGAACTGCCCTCTTCCCCTGCCACGACCACTTCTGGTCATAGGGTATCTATCAAAGCAGAAATCTGAAGCCTCAGATGAAGGGTCCGAGGTTGTGGAAGAAGGTTGGCGGGAGACACGGCCTCGGGAGCTGCCTCTTCTGCAGCTCATCCTTGAGCGCATTCTGGGCATTGTGAGGTATGTTGGAAGTGCTGAACAAACAGCTGTGGAGGGGGCTGAAAGGGGGCGACAGAGGAAGCTGCGAGGAGCTTCAACCTTGCTGAACCAGCATAAGCGCAAGGGAAGAGCATGAGTGAATAACAAGCAGAGCTTCATAGCTGATATACTTACATACTGGCGAGAGGGAGAGAGTTGCGTTAATGCAGCATTTAAGTCGATGGTCTGAGACATAAATTATTTCCTCATACGATGCCGGCTGGCGAGTGTGATGAGCCACGCGCCCACCTTCCACGCCACCTTCATACTCCTCACTTGACTATACACCCGCTTCCGGGGCTTGAAAGGGTTATCTTAAAACATACTTGAAATTATTTTACTTCGATCATATATGTTTATTAAGGTTCATTTCAAAATTTCGTAAGATTCTTCAAGATTTAATCTGATATGGGAAAAACTTAGTTTATTGAAATTCATTCTATTCTTTTCAAGATTCTTTAAAGATGTTTTTGAATGCCGGCAAGCTTCAAACTCGTACTTCAGTAATGGCAGTGTTTAGTAAAGAGTGTCTGAGAATTTTTTTTTTTTGTTCACACTTGTCGTGACATCCACTAGCTAAGAAGTCTTGAAAATGACAATTTCAATGTGTTTCTCTCTAAACACAATGAGTTCATGTTCATTCATGTTTATTATAGTATTTTTCGCGTCTTTTGAATACATATACCTATTATATGGTGCATAGTTAGGTTGTATATATTTTAGCTTATACCTTTGAAATTTTTGGTTAATATTCTTAGATAAAAGTTGATATAGAGTCTCGATCTAGCGCTTCAGGCCCCAGCTATTGTTGGAAGGAACTAATTCCAACTACTTGCAGCCAGAATTCAATAGGAGATTTAATGCAGGTTCTAGAATTCATTGACAATGAGGGAAGCTTCCTGAAAAATCCACCGCCCCATCGATCTCTAGAAAGATCTATGTCTTGTATAAATACATGTTCAATCAGCGAATGAAGCCAAGTTGTGAGTTCTAAGTTCTATCTATGTGTTTTGTGTTTGAGTCTCCGCTCTCTCTGATATGGTATCAGAGTAGGTGTGAGGTCGAGAGCTGTGATCTCGGTGTTGGTGAGCCGTGCAAAGGAGGGCTCAGTGGTGCAAGTTAGGTGAGCTGTGTTGAGTGTTGAGTTTGTTTGTTGCTGCAAATGGTGAGGCTGTGAGAGTTCTTCTACAAGTAGCGCTGTTATGAACTTGCAGTCCGCCTGGTGAGGTCTGTTTGTGTAAGAGCAGTGTTGTGTGAACAACGTGAGGAGAACACTGGCGTGGGGACCATGAGCTATTGTTGTTCCTGTGAGCTGAGTTTATCTGTAAGTCGAGTCGTGTAGTGTAAGCCCTGTGTAATTGGTCGACGCTTTGTTGGAGACACTGCTGCGCTTTGTAAACCGTGAGGAGGAAGGCGCACCCTTGTCAAGAGCCCATTGGAGCTGTTGCTCACTTGGAGGGTTGTGCGAGGGAAATCTACCTCTGCATACCAAAGCTGTGGTTGACCTGCATGCTGGTCGTGTGTGGATTGGCGAGGAACCTGCCTCCGTCGTTGCTCGAAACCTTGTGCTGTTTTTATCTGAGAAAAAAGGAAAATCCCTGAATCTGTTGCCATCACTTATCAGAGAAAGAAGCTGACGAGTGAAAATTTGGATGAAGTATGGAGCTTCCCACCAAATCACGCTGCCACTGTTGAAAGAGCGTTGTTGCATTCGTTGAAGCGAATGAGTATTGTTTCTGCCATTGCCATGGTCTGAATCATGTAAAAGTATAATGCAAGGTTTGAGGTTTGAGACTTTTCATGGGTGATGCAGAGGCCAACACTGTGCTTGCAATATTGGAGTGTTTTCTGCTATTTGAAAAAAAGTGAAAGTGATTTCCGTTAAAAGTTTTTGTTGGGAGAAGTTTTAAAATATTTGCTCTATTTCAAGTATTGAGACTAAATTTAAAAAGGGGGTGTTTATTTTTAATAAGAAGATTATAATAGAGCAATAAGGTATTTAATGTGTGGTGAAATTTTTCTGAGATTTAGTGAAATTTGGTGCATTTGGATTTAGACTTGGTGGCATTTTGGTGATTGGAGAAAGTTTTTTTTTCATCATGGAAAATTTGTTGCCTGATACTTATTTGAATGAATCCACCAAACTTGATGGAGGAAATTATGTGAATTGGAAATTCAAGTTAATGACTATTTTAGAAGGTAATAATTTGTGGTCCATTGTGAGTGGGGATGAGCCCAAACCCACTGTTGCAGGTTCTATTCCATATTGGGAGAGAAGGGAGACAAAAGCAAAGATGTTGCTGCGTATGTTCGTAAAGGACAACATTATTCCTCACATTAGAGATTGAAAGACATCAAAAGAAACATGGGATATGTTGAAGAGTTTGTATGAAACAACAAATACAAACTGGATCTTGTTTTTGAAGACTAAGCTTTTATCTCTAAAAATGGAAGAAAATGAAAATATAAGCAATTTCGTATCTTGTGTCAAAGATTTAAGTGATAAGTTAGGATATATTGGTGAAAAGGTGTCTAGTACTGACTTAGTCACCATCACATTAAATGGCTTAGTGCAAGATTATCAAATTTTTGTTTCAAGTCTTTCAGCTAGAGAGAAACCCCCTACATTTGATGAATTGACAGGAATTCTTCTACAAGAGGAGGAGAAGATGAAGAGATTTAATTTGGGCTCTAGTAGTTCAGATTTGGCATTGGTGGCTAACGGCAAATATCCATACAGAGGCAAGCCATGGGACAAGAACAAAGGAGGCAAATTTCAAGAAAAACAAAAAGGTATGACACAGTCTAAATTTCCAATCCATAAGAGAAATGATGATCGTTATTATTGTGGCAAACATGGGCATCATTCTAAAGATTGTTATAAAAGGACATATAATGAGTCTAGGCAAAGAAACAGAAGGCATAATGGAAATTTTGTGGACAAAGATACCTCAACCAGTAATGGATTTAAAATCTTAAATTGTTTGTTTTTGATGCTGCATTGTCTCCGGAAAATGATGATAAGAGTGCTTGGTTCATTGATTCTGGTGCATCACTCCATATGTCTTGTAATAAGGAGTGGTTTGATGAATATTATGAAAACATTGATGGAACATATGTTTGTCTAGGAGATAATAGATCACTTAAAGTTCAAGGTTATGGAGTAATAGGTGTGAATTTGCCTAATGGACAAGAAAAACGGATCCATAATGCATGTATGTTCCTGATATCAAAAAGAATTTCATTTATGTTTCTACTATTGCTGACCAAGATTTGAAGGTGGAATTTGTTAAATCACAGTGTGTAGTGAAAGACATTCAAGATTAGTACAAGGTTATTGCCACAGGAACTAGAGTTGGAGGCTTGTATAAGCTGGATGTGACCAGGAAAAGCCATCAAGCTTTGGCATCTACAACAATATCAACAGTAGATTTATGGCATCAAAGGTATCTACATCTAAATCACAAAGATTTAATGCTACTTCGAAAGAGCACAATGGTTGAAGGTCTTCCTGTCTTGAAGAATGATCATGTTGAATGTGAATCATGTGTACTTGGCAAGCAACATAGGGAGGAATTTCCTATACATAAAGAAAAAAGGCAAAGGGAAATACTTGAAATAATTCATACTGATGTATGTGGACCTATGCATACTAGATCTATTGGTGGAGCATGGTATTTTCTTATTTTTGTGGATGATAGATCTACGTATACATGGGTTTATTTCATAAGAAAGAAGAGTAATGTTTTTGAGTATTTTAAAGAATTTAAGAGTATGGTGGAAAAAAAAACTGGTAATTACATCAAAATTTGAGATCTGATCAAGGGGGAGAATTCAAATCAAGAGAATTTAATCAATATTGTAAAAGCAATGGGATTCTGCAACAATTTATAGTGCCACATACACCTCAGCAAAATGGAGTTGCTAAGAGGAAAAGCAAAACACTAGTTGAATGTGCACGTAGTATGCTTCAAGGTAAAAATATCTCTAATGTTTTTTGGGCTGAAGCCATTAATACTGTTGTTTATATAAAAAATGGGAGTCCAACCAAAATTTTAGAGCTTAAAAAACCTTTTGAAGCATTTTATGGATACATACCAAAAGTGAGTCATTCAAGAGTTTTTCGTTGCAAGGTATTTTCTCATATTCCAAAAGATGAAAGGAGAAAACTTGATGCAAAGTCAATTAAGTGCATATTTATTGGTTATTGTGATAATCAGAAAGCATACAAGTTCTTTGATCCCAGTACTCATAGACTGCTTGCAAGTAGGGATGTGATGTTTCATGAGAATGCAAATGAAGATTATAAAATAAATAATACTAGTGTATGGCATGATATTGATGATTATGTCAAATTAGATATAAGTGTTGAACAAGAATAGGAACAAGCACAGGAACAGATACAAGTTCAATAGCAAGTAGCATCAAGCGGTCATGACACTCCAAAGAGAGGAGAGAAGACTCTGCAAATCGGAAAGAAAGATGAAAGTAGTAAAACTCCAAGAAGGTCATCACGTCAAAGTCAGGTACCTGTAAGATATAAAGATTATGCATTGATGTCTCTTGTTATGAATGTTGTAGAACCTTCAAGCTATGAGGAAGCTAAAGAATATGAAGAATGGAGAAATGCAATGAATGAAGAATATAACTCTATAATGAAGAATGACACATGGGAATTAACAGAATTGCCTAAAAACAAAGTTCCCATAGGATGCAAATGGCTTTATAAATCTAAATTTAATGTTGATGGAAGTATTGATAAACATAAAGCTAGATTGGTTGCAAAAGGATATTCAAAAAAGGAGGGAATTGATTATGAAGATACTTTTGCACCTATAGCTAAGTTGAACACAATTAGAATCATGATTGCATTAGCTACAAAATATAATTGGAAAATGCATCAGTTAGATGTCAAATCTGCATTTTTGAATGGTGACTTAAAAGAAGAAGTTTATTTAGTTCAGCCTGAAGGGTTTGTAAAAGAAGGACAAGAGCATTTCGTTTGCAGGTTAAAGAAAGCTTTATATGGCTTGAAACAAACACCAAGATCATGGTATGAGAAAATTGATTCTTTCTTTTATGATAAAGGTTTTATGAGAAGAAAAAATGATCCTAACTTATACATCAAGAAATATGAAGGCAAGAATGTTGCTTTAATATCTGTATATGTTGATGATCTTATCATAACAGGAAATGCATGAAAGTTCATTGAAGAAATTAAAAATCAGTTGTCACATGTATTTGAGATGAAGGATCTTGGTGAATTGCATTATTGTTTAGGTCTTGAAGTTTGGAGGGAATCTGGTAAGACACTAATCACACAAAGCAAATATACAAGGGAAATCCTTAAAGGATTCAATATGATTAAATGCAATGCAACATCTACTCCTTTAGAACAGAATGTCAAATTGTGTAGTGATGATGGAACCAAAGAGGTGAATTGAACTATGTACCATCAACTGGTGGGAAGACTGAACTATCTCACCACTACTAGGCCAGATATAGCATATTCTGTGAGCATACTTAGTCAGTTCATGGCTAAGCCTTGTGAAATCCATTGGAAAGTAGCAAAGAAAGTCCTTCGATATCTGAAAGGAACACTTAATTTTGGTATTATGTATACTGATGAATTTGATGTTGAATTGGCAGGTTATTCTAATTCTCACTAGGCTGGAAATCTAGATGATAGGAAATCTACTACCGGATACGTGTTCAATATTGGTTTAGGACCAATATCATGGAGCAGTAAGAAACAACCAACTGTTTCATTGTCATCCACTGAAGCTAAGTATAAAGCATTATGCAGTGCTACCTATGAAGCAATATGGCTTAGGAGGATACTTGAAGATGTTGGAGAAAAACAACAAGCACCTACAGTAATCAAATGTGACAATCAAAGCACTATCAAATTGGCAAGCAATCCCATATATCATGCAAGGACAAAACACATTGACACACAACAACATTTTGTAAGAGAAAAATTGCAGTCAAAAGAAATTGACTTATCATATTGTAATACAAATTAAAATGTGGCTGACATATTCACCAAGCCTCTTGGAAAGGCTAAATCTGAAATATGTAGAAGTAAGTTGTGCATTGTAGAAAATCCAAATTATGTTGTAAGCCTAGTTGAGACTTAGACCAGTAGGAATATCATTTAAGAGTATGTTTTTTATATAGTTGGAATTAAGGGGGAGTGTTGGAAGGAACTAATTGGGTCCTACATGAGTTTCCCATTCTTGGTAGCCAATCAATTGCAAATTCACCAAACTTTTTTACTCTATAAAATGTTTCGCGATACTCATCATGGAATAGAGGTACTCTAGAGTATTTTCGTTCTAATCTAATCTAACCAGTGCCTTACAGAGAAGA
Organism: Pinus tabuliformis; assembly: GCA_031772625.1. Lineage (NCBI taxonomy): Eukaryota > Viridiplantae > Streptophyta > Pinopsida > Pinales > Pinaceae > Pinus > Pinus tabuliformis. The sequence goes on from CM062815.1 coordinate 483,909,510, forward strand.
GAAATCCAAAAGTAAATATGATTTATGTTTAATGCATCGCACAATTTTCTAGAATCCTTTTTTTTAGACCAAGAAAGATGATACTTACTCGATATAATTTCAACATTTGAGACCAATAAATATGATACTTACTCGATATATTGCCAACATTGCATAACGTCATGCAATAGGTGGACGAGTATCTGGAATGGTGCATCAGAGGAGGGCAATAAAGTGTGCAACAATTGTATGAGTATCTGGAATAGAGTAGCAGAGGGCAACACAGAGTGCACACACTGGACAATGCAGGAGATGGAAATCCAAGTTTAGAAGCCCGTAATGTTGAGTCATGTGTTGCATGGTGGAGAGGGTGGGCATTAATTCCATTGATGAGTAGATTTGAGTTGTCTCTCCTCGACCTGGAAACCTAAGATAAGAATCAATAATGGGATGGCATGGAACCCAAGCAACCACCTGTCAAATTTTTGCATGGAGGTTAAGCAATAAAGGAGGAGATATCGACACCAAACAATATTTCGTTTATATTCACTCGTTTCTTTAATAAATTTAAGAGTAGGTGAGACATTGATTATTATATATGAGATAGTCAGGAAATTAGTTTTATATTCTTCACAGGATGGATTCTAACATGTGCTGAGAAGAAGGCAAGTGAGGCTAGTGGACACCGGTCCACTGGTCTCCTGTGCCATTTGGTTGTAAGCATGACAACACATTGGATCTTAATCTCGTTTGAGTGGTTAGTCGGCCAACCTGGTGCACATGCCATCCTTTTCACAAAACAGTGTCAGCCACCTAGTTCTATATAGCCACGAGATAAAAATCAGACTTGAATTAAAAAGGCGTTACAGCTCACAGGTGAGTACTGCACCTGGAGACTGTACTCAAACAAAGACAATTCTCTTCGTACACTCTACTTACATCAAATGAGCAATTACATCATTAAGTAAATTACTAGAACTCAGGAAGTTGCAACCAAACTCCTAAACTCTAGGAACAAATCCTAAACTAAGGAGATACGTTACAACTTGTGTAACCATTTCTCCATTAATACAAAATAATATTAATTATTTTCAACTCCCCCCCTTAATGGAGAAAGGATTATCGTGAACTCCTAGCATCCCTCTAAACAATTCAAACTTTACACGCCCAAGAGGCTTAGTAAAAATATCAGCCATGTTATCACAAGTTTTACAATATTCAACACATATCTCTTTTGACTATTGTTTCTCTCGAACAAAATGAACCTGAGTATCGATATGCTTGGTATTTTTATGAAAGACTGGATTGTATGCAAGCTTGATGGTACTCTGGTTGTCGGTTTTGATAATAGTTGATTCTTTCTGCTCTTCTCCTACATCGTTGAGAAGTCTTCTCAACCAGATAGCTTCACATGTGGTTGCACACAATGCTTGGTACTCAGATTCACATGAAGATAGAGCTACAATGTGTTGCTTTTTGCTGCTCCATGCTATGACCTCGGATCCAATGTTGAATGCGTAACCTGTGATAGATCTTCGATCATCCAGGTTACCTGCCCAATCGGAATCTGAAAAAAATGCTAGAATAACATCAGAAGTGTCAGTGTACAAAATGCCATAATTACTAGTATCACTAAGATACCTCAACACCCTTTTCGTTGCGACCCAGTGACTTTCGAGTGGTTTTGACATGAACTGGCTCAACACACTAATAGAGTATGCCAAATCTAGTCTAGTTGTAGTCAGATATATCAAACTGCCAACTAGCTGTCTGTACATGGTTGCATCCACCTCTTTAGTACCGTCGTCACTGCTCAACTTTAAGTTCTGTTGTAATGGTGTTGCTGTTGATCTGCACTGCTCCATTCTGAACCTTTCCAGCAAGCTTCTGGCATACTTCCCTTGAGTAAGAAAGGTTTGTCCAGAGTCTTTCCATACCTCCAATCCCAAGCAATAATGAAGGTTTCCGAGGTCTTTCCATCTCATACACTTGTGACATCTGATTTCTTTGATCAGATTGTTAGCATTCCCTGTTATGATCATATCATCTACATACAAAGAAATCAAAATAATTTGCCTCTATTTATTAAACTTGGTATACAGATTTGGATCATTCAAGCTCCTATGAAAGCCATGCTGTACAAAAAATGAGTCAATTTTCTCATACCACAACTTGGGTGCCTGTTTTAAACCATAAAGTACCTTTTTCAATTTACACACAAGATGTTCCTGCCCCTTTTTCACAAAACCTTCAGGCTGTACTAAATAAATTTCTTCCTTCAAGTCACCATTCAGAAATGCAGACTTAACATCTAGTTGGTGTAGCTACCATTTGTATTTTTTTGCTAAGGAAATTAGCATTCTAATGGTGTTTAATTTGGCTACAGGAGAAAAGGTGTCATCGAAATCTATTCCATCTTGCTGTGAGTAACCCTTTGCTACCAGTGTAGCTTTAAGTTTCTCTATACTCCCATCTACATTTATTTTTGGTTTATACAACAATTTGCATCCTATGGGGGTTTTACCTTCAGGAAATTCAACCAAATCCTAAGTATGGTTTCTATTTATTGATTCTATTTCCTCATACATTGCAGCCCTCCATGCATCAGATTTACTTGCTTCCTCATAATTTGCAGGTTCTACAATGTTTAAAAACGTTGACATTAATGCATAGTCTTTCAATTTAGAAGGTAATCAAGTATTCCTACTTGATCTCCTTGGTAGGGGACTTATCTCAAATCTATCTATTTCAGCCTTTTCTGGGCTTGCATTATTGATTACGTTTCCTGTTACTTCTTCTTCTTGTTTCTGCTCCTGCTCTTCATCTTCCTCACTTTTTTCTTCCATTAACAATGGAATGTCCCAATCACTGTTAGAGTCATCCTTTCCTTCTTCAACCTGTTCTAGTTCTAACATTGTAAATTCCCCAAGATTCCCAAGATTGAAAGGACCAACATGTTCGCCCTCCATAAGTCGCATAGGGCCTTCAACCAGATCAGAAACGAACTGGAAGCTCCGTGTCTGTTTCCCATTTCCATAGAATGTCAAAGGCTCCTTGGGAAAAGCCTGAGCAACAAAATTACTTGCAACCCGACCATCATCAAGGCACATTCGCGGACCGTATGTATTGAAAATTCAAGCAATCCGAACCTCAACATTTGCTCCCATAGTTAGAGTTTCGGCTGTTCTCTTACCCTCATCATAGCAACTACGAACTCCGATGGGATTAACATTGCCCCAGTTAGCTTTATTTGAGGATGTTCAAGAGGATCTCCATAAACCTCACTAGTACTTGTAAGTAGAAAATGTGCCCGAACACGCTTGGCAAGTCTGGATATGTTCAAGATTCCCACATCATTAGTTTTGATAGTCTTCACAGGATTGTGTTTGTAATGCACAGGGGAAGCAGGGCAAGCCAAATGGTAGATCTGATCAACCTCCAACAATAAGGGTTCCACAACATCATGCCTTATCCGTTCAAACCTCAGATTGCCAAAATGATGCAAAACATTCTCCTTCCTTCCTGTGAAGAAATTGTCGACAACAATAACACTGTCGCCTCTTGCCATGAGCCTGTCAAGTAGATGACTGCCAACAAAGCCAGCTCCACCCGTCACGACAACTCGCAGGGACTTTCTCTTCAAACCTAGGGGCACTTTAGCCCCCGAATTCACCATCGAACCCGAATGATACTGAGCAAACCGAGAAAAAGGAGTCTTATAAACAACCCGATGAGATTTGTCGGGCACAAACCTTCCATTTTCATTAACATTAGAAGCCAAAAAACCATGCTAAAGGATAAAGAAAGTCGATGCTATGGCGATTCCTATCAAAATAGGCAGCAACCGCTGCTCCCTGAGCAAATAATCTACTGGCCTGATAATAGACCACATCTTTTCTGGCTTAAGAGAGTACTCATCACTGTTATTTATATTGGACAGATAAAATTTCTGATCCTCTGATGAATAAGTCTTCAATGACCACCACCGGGCAAGTCCGATCTGCTGCCACCAAACAGATCAGGAACTCCAATGCGCCACCACCGGGCAAATCCGATCTGCTACCACCCAACAGATCAGGAACTCCAATGCGCCACCACTGGGCAAATCCAATCTGCTGCCACCGAACAGATCAGGAACTCCAATGCGCCACCACAAGGAAAATCCGATCTGTTGCCACCGAACAGATCAGGAACTCCAATGCGCCACCACAAGGAAAATCCGATCTGTTGCCACCGAACAGATCAGGAACTCCAATGCGCCACCACCGGGCAAGTTCGATATGCTGCCACTGAATAGCTCTGGAACTCCAATGCGCCACCACCAGGCAAATCTGATCTGCTACCACCGAGTAGATCAGGAACTCCAATGCGTCGCCACTGGGCAACTCCAATCTGCTGCCACCGAACAGATTTGAAATTTCAAAGTGCCACCACTGGGAAAATTCGATCTGCAAAAAATTGCATATTTTACAAAGAGAAAGAGGTTGGCGCTACTCGATGGCGAAAGATCTGCGCCAAAAACAAAATCGACACGTCTTCCGAAACTGGCACGATTAAGGCTTTCTTTTCCGCGCCAATGGAAATTTCTGGCGCACTGGCGCTACTATTTCTCTCAAAACCGCGCCAAATGGTGTGACTATTCCTTAATTAACAGTGCCAACCCTTTCTTCCACTCAAAAATGGCGCGACTGTTCCTTAATAAACAGCACCAACCCTTTCTTCCGCTCAGAGATGATCAGTCATCTAAGACCTGTCTTCAAGTGTTACTGCAGTCCACCTGATTCTACGAATGCTTCTATATACTCCATGGCCACTACAGTTCTGTAATCAATGATGCATCCTAAAAAAAAATTAAGGCTATCCCTACTCTGTGCTCTGATACCAAGATAAAAATCAGACTTGAATTAAAAAGAAGAAGTTACAGCTCACAAGTGAGTACTGCACCTAGAGACTGTACTCAAACAAAGAGAACTCTCTCCGTACACTCTACTTACATCAAATGAGCAATTACATCATTAAGTACATTACTAGAACTCAGAAAGTTGCAACCAAACTCCTAAACTCTAGGAACAAATCCTAAATTAAGGAGATACGTTACAACTTGTATAACCATTTCTCCATTAATACAAAATAATATTAATTATTTTCAACCCCAAGACAACTTCGAAACTGCAGCAATTTAATGAACTATTTCGAACACCTAAATGGGTTTAAGGTATTGTATATATTTGATGAAATCTATTTTCATATTGCGATTTTACATTAGGGTTATTTCGAACATCTTGACAACGAAAAAAACTAAACTGGTATTTGTTGGTTCCCTTTTTCTGGGATCAGCTTACTTTGGCCTTTTGTTAGTAACGACAAGTTGTAGTATAATGTAAGCATGTGTTTCGATCTTGTGCATTTTCCATTAAAAACCTCAACACGATCGAGCTTCTTGACATGGTTTTGCTTTATGGTATAATAATTAAATATTTCTTATAATATTGTATATACTATATAGTCGGTGACAATTGAAATATGTTTCTTTTGGACATTTCTCCTTGAGATTGATTTTTTGTAGTTGTTTTCATAGTTACCCGATTCAACGTGGAAAGTTACTTGGGGAGGCAAATGAGTCAGGAGTTTCCTCTGGCTAGAGAAAATACTTGGCTCATTTATAAACTGCTGGCGTGAGTTTTTGGGCGAGACAACTTTTATTTCCCATCAATGACTTGCAAGTACTTATAATTATTGAAGGTGAATTTTAGTCGTTGGCTCTTTGTAATGAAGAATTGCATTCCAGCAGTGGGACTCCATGTAGAGAAAGTTCTTGAGCTATAATATAGCATGCGTAATTTGATGTCTTTTTAATTTTCGAGTAAGAGTTTAACACTTTCTAGCCTTGAAGTTTTCAACGGCCTCGTAATTTCTCCTCTTTACTGCAAATGATTATTTTGAAGTATGTACTGTATCGAGCATGCCATCTTTAAATTACACCACCTTTGTAATTATGCCAACTATGAAACTGAACGTGTGAGTGTTCAAAATAGTAATTTTAGCTTAAATTCATACCCCCTAAAAATACAAACTGATTACTCTACAACGGGAGATTATTACACTTGAATTGCATTTTTGAAAGGGTTCGGGTTGAATTACACTTAAGCCAACCAATCATATTTGGTCACCATGTGGTAAGGGTTTACACATTAGACATTAATATACAACATAATATGTTGCTTATAGGTTGGAAAAAGTGAAAACATGATAAGAGAAGTTTTTAATACATTTGATATCTTACATAAATTTACAATATTTCAATTGAAAATTTGTGGTTTTCTGTGAGTAGGTTATACTAATTTACAAATTGATGGAATATGTGGAAAAAAATAATAGTAATAAAGTAATAAATACACTAAAAAAATATTATTTAAATATAATATATCAATTATTATTTACGTGAATATGGAAATCAAAGTATTTTTCAATTTAGTAATCTAATTGGGTGTATCTTTTCACTTTCCGGGGCAATTGTTAGTTGATATAACTATTTAATATTTATAAATATAAATTATAGTAAAAAAATTAACTTGTTCATAGGTTTTAGTAAAAGATATTTAAGTATATACATATGGGGAGAGAGTGAATATTTTCGCAATTGTTCATGATAAGAAGTTATTCAAAATTTTGGGTGTACAATGAGTAAATTAATTTTTTTCAATTTTTAAATATTTTGTGAGATTAAATTATTAACTATTTATCTTTAAATAGAAAAACTTGTATTTTATTTATTTATTATTGCTTATAATATAAATAATTGACATATATTTCTTCAATAAATCTATAATTGAAATATAAATTCCACCTTGGTCAATAATATATAAATTTTTTATTTTTTATTAATACTATATATTTATTAATAAATTATAACTTTCGATTAATATAAATTCATAATTGTTCCCCAATGGGGTGATAGACACATTGCACGGGGCACCTCGTGGCCCATGATGACCAACATCTGGGACCCATGTTGAGGGCCATCCCCCCTACCCTCTTACTTCACCTAGCATACGAGGTGGAGTAATGGTATGTGTGTGGAATTTAGTAGCACCTTGACCAGTGTAGGGGACATCATTCTAAGATCGAGGGTGTTCGACAAGGACTTCATTCATGTTTCATTTCAGCTTCATTCTCTTTCCTAGTTCTTTACTTGTCGGAGAAGGAAGCGGCGCCACTTTTGTTGCGCAGGGTGGCGCCCCCAAAAACATGGTTTTCCCCAAGGTTGTTGGCTTTGTAAATTGGTAACTTTCCTAATGCAAGGGTTTTTTTTAGTGGTTTCCAATTGTGGTTCCTGGTGGAATTGGCGTTTTGGAGCTTCTAGTCGATTTGTGTATTGGTGTTCTACAGTTATAGGTCTTTCGGTGGTTGTAGTGCACTGTGTAGGCGACATTGCTCCTTGGAGGGGTTGTGGTTTTGTAGATGACTTTTATCTTTTGAATTTTGGGCCTATAATTAGGTTGTTTGGATTCTCTGCATTAGGTTCTTTGTGTCTTTCGGGGGGAGGGAGAAATAATATTGGAGGTAGAAGTGATCTTTTGTTGTGGTGTGTTTGGTGGGGAGGTCCTCAGAGTGTGGTGGGAAATTTCGTGCTTCTTCTAGCCCTCTTGTGTTCGAATTATTTGAATTTCAGTACCTCTTTGTGTTAAAAGCTAGGGTCGCTCAGCTGGTGGGGTGGCGGATCTTCTGAGTCTATGAGATGTTGTGTCGTTTTGTTGGTGTGAGTCTGCAACCCGATATGGGAGGTTGCTAGTTTCTACACTGGTGCGGCGGCCCTAGCGGCTGTGGGTCACGCATGCCTGGAAGGTATTTTGCATTGTAGGTAAAGTTGCTAGTCCAACATTGATGTGTCCAACCTTGAGAAGAGGGTGGTCCTCCATCCCTCTAAATCCCTGCTTAGTGGGACATGGGGACCGAGCTTCTCAATTGCAGAACACAAAGCACAGGGTAGAGGTGTTTGTGGCTCATCGAGGTGGCAATTCAACGGGGTGTTCTAGGGCATGGCAGATTGGTGAAGGGTCCTGGGGGTCAATTGTCATGAACATCAGTGAGAGGTGGTACTTGGCAGCATAGCGACTAAGGACGACGAGAGGGTGTAGAGTCTTTGGTTCCTAGTTCAAGGGTAATTGAACACTATTTCCTGGAAAATTGTAGAGAATTGATTCAATCCCTGCTGGAGCGATTGGGAATTGTTGAAAGGATCTGATGGGAGGAACATTTGGAACTAGGAGCTACCTTGTATAAATTCCATTACATTCAGTGCCATGTCTTGGAGCATATTGTGGTGGTCTGGCGAGGACATGATTTTCTATCGAAGACGGTGGAAAAACTGGAGCCTTGGATGGATCATTTCAAGGAGCTCATCCAATGTTATTTTCGACCTCCTTCTCTTCTTGGGACAACCCCAGACAACCCAAGCTCAATCACGTCAAATGATTAGCATGACTACAGGTGTTTTCTATGTTTTACTTGTCTTCTAGTGCCTTTGGCCTTCTCAATTTCAGACAATATCCTTTGTTTCCTTTTTGTACTTTTGCCATATGTTGTATGTGGTGGTCAACAAACCTGATCAGGGTCAAACCACCTATTTTTAGTTGCTACTCTCCAAATACATCTTTTTAAAAAATGAATAGTATTACGACTTAAAAAAAAAAGATAAATTCATAATTGCTTAATTTTATTGAATTATATACATTTCTTTTAAACAAACGCAAAATGAACCTAAAAAAGAAAAGAAATGCTACAATTAAAGATCAAAATTAATTAGATAATTAACCGTGAACATACCTCACTGTATGATCGTATAGTTATCAAAATGGTGAATAACGGTAATAAGAAAAATTTAAAAATAATATGCATGTTTCTACAAAGATCCTTTGCCTATTCACGTTAATAATATATTTGGATTTCGATTTTCTGCAGTTTTAAGAGTGATAATGTCATATACTAGATATACTAGATTCCTACCGTGAAAATGGTTCAAGTGAAACATAAAATTTAGTATAGTCGAGATTTGGTAATATGAATATAAAAATATGCTTTTCTCTTTTAGTCCATACAAATTTATATTAATTTAAAAATAATTAGGTTTTAAAAATTAATTATAAAAAAGTTAATTATTTTTAAGCCATTTTAATATGAAACTTCAAATTAAATTAATTTTGGAAAATGTATTATTATTTATTTAAAAATATAAATTATAATAAATATATATTAAGCTAGAAGTTCTTGTAATAGAAATCTAGAGGATATTTATTAGATATGGAGATATTTGTGAAATGTCTCGTTCCTTTGCTATTACATTTTTTTTAGTGCATCTGCACATGGAGAGCAATGGAGGATCTTACAACAAAATCATGATGGGAGATAATAGCTTGGCTTTCTTAGACATGGATGATGCAAACTAAAAGTCTAATGATTCAAGTAATTTGTTAAAGTAGAAGCTAGAAGGAGCAAATGATGAAATGGGGATCAATCCTAGCTGCAGAGAAATAGAAAGCCCTTGCAGTGAAGGAAACCAAGATAATGTTTACCAAAGGAAGTAGTGGACCTCAAATATGAAGTTAAATTTAGAAATATCAATCAATACATTCAATACGTGAAACACCGGGCTTTGATTAGATAATTTCTTGGGTTTTGGAGCTTGAGAAAGACCTTGATCTAGTGGATCCAAAATAACTAGAATCCAAAAGGAAAAATGAGCCTAGTGTTTGAAGCAAGGAAATATTCACCATCATTTTTCAATGTTGGAAGATAAAATAAGGACTTTTGAAATCATACCTTACTTCTTCAACTCAGTAGACCCATAATTCTGATTTTGGATTGAAAGGTTTAGCCCAAGGAAAGTGGATTTCAGAACAACTGCAATATGGATTAGTCTCTTCTCTGTGTTAAGGAAATTCTTAGAGGAAGATACTTAGATAGTTTTGGGACTGCCTTGTGAAAGTCTCTTAGGCCACAAAACTGGGTACATACACCTATTACACAAGAATATGTGTTTAAACGAATATCTCAAAACCCATTCTAACTTCCATTGATATCTCTTACCTTGAATTTTTTTTGAAATAGACACTTGACCATGAGCATATTCATTTTCAATGCAAAAAAATCCATAAATATGGCTATCTCTTAAATAATCTCCTCTCAAAGTAGTCATATCATTACAAGGAAAATACCCTATAGCAGAGGTTTTTGCGGAAGCCCCTATAATAATACCCCAAAAATTTGTTTGTATCAAAGGTCACTAGAGGAGGTGGGTGGGCGAATTTTTTTTTGATGGTGTGTATACAATATACAAATACAACGGTTCTTTTCTATCGAAACAAGCACCGCTGCCACATAGAACATGATACACCATGGAAAATTTACTTTTATAAAATAAAAAAACACGGTGTGCTGAATAACACAATGCACTGGTGCTTGAATAATCAATAGCACCGGAAAAGGTAACTTTTAAAAATTATCGACATTATATACACCTAAAACACCAGTGCCCTTCATGTAGTAAAATGCATCAGTGCATATCAAGAAAGACCACCACTATAGTTTTAAATAATAATAATAATAATAATTCGTTTTATTTTCCAACAATGAATCAGTGTGGTAAATGTATTAAAACAAATCGGGGCGTCTTCTAAAGAGCACCACTAAGCAGTTTATAATTTTTAGAAATAAAGTGGTGCTATAGTCAAACAAAGCACCAATACGATACCTATATTAGAATGCCCCAAGGAGTCTTAAGAAAAACATCATGATAGTTTTTTTAATTTAAAAGATACGTGGTGCTCTTGGATATATTATGCATTGATGTGGTTAGAGTAACACATTGGAGGAGGGTTAAATAAATTAATAAAACTCTTGGTCGTAAATTTTAGTTTTACCATCTACAATTTTTGAGAGCTATGAAGCACTAGTGCCACTCCTAGGTTATGCAAGCACCTTGACATTGGTGTTTCTCTTGCTCATTATCCTTCCATACTGTGTTCACTACCTAACTTTCGAATTTTTTCAAACTCTAGTAAAATTTATTTTCCCCCATTACATGTCAACAAGCCTCCCCAACGAGAAAATGCCGAGGTAATGTCTATGTTTCTCTCTAATTTTTTTTTTTTTTTTGTGGATTAGAATTGAAAATTAGCTTAAATTTTCCATTGTAATTGAAAAAAAAATTTCCCTACATGGTGCACTCGATATGTTCGGTTCGCACTGATAGAGGTGAACCCTAGAAATTTACAGGGTGCACCATATTTCAGTGTGTGAACATAACACACTGCGATTGTTGCGGTATGTTTCGTTAAAAAAAAAAATGGGAAAGCAATCAATTGTACTTCAGTGGATTACTCTCCATGCGTTTATATTTACCAAACCCACCACAAAAATAATATTTAAAAATATAGCTATAGCTCAATGCATTTGATAACCTGAATATTTCGTATCGGTGTGAAAAGGTTGTACTTATGCACTAGTGCATAAGTATGACACATCATGATGAAAAATTAAATTTATGAACCAACAACGGTTGCTCATGCTTATACGCACACTGATATTAGTGTGGTTATGTTTGACAACACACCGGAGCAGGTGCATGACTGTGTTTTGAGCACTCCAATGATTTTTTTAATTGAAAATTATGTTTCCATATTTATAAATACATGTTTCATTTAATAAAAAAATAATTGTATTTTATGAATGAATTCTATGTATTTTATATGTCAATCATGTAGTAGAGATGCCAGTACAAGTAGTAGCAGTAGGACTAGGAGCAAGAGTAACAGGCGAACCCATACAATATGGTCCGACCATGGGAGGACAAAGAGATGGAAAGTGATTTATACCCTCGCACTACTATTGTAGCTACCTGAGCGCTCTTAAGGAATGTAGGCCTCCATAAGTACTATGAAGAGGTTACATCACTAAAGGCACACTTTGTCTTATTGACACATATGATCTATCGATGGAGTGCCCATGAGGAGTGTTTCTATGTCAGTCCTAGGGTGTGGTATAGGTCCTTTGAGGAGGAGATATACTTTATCATCGACCTATCCAAGAGAGGGGAATATTTTCCGTAGCTCCCTGGTGTCACCCATGCAGTTGCAACTGCGACTCATCTTATCTATAATAAGAGATATGTAGGGCATCATGCAGTACATGTAACAAAGTTTCAAGTGCGTGGTGGACAACCACACATTTATTCTTTTTTTGCACAGGAGGTTAGGTGCCTCTTGTTATCAATCACCACCATTGCACACTCTAGTAGTGATGGGCAGTGCATTAGCTTGCCACTTTTTTGAGGAATTTTTGTATGGTTTTAAATAGATGTCATGCATTGAGACATGGGAGGGAAACCTTCCCTTTCACTTTAGAGATTTTTTGTTTATTTTTTGAAAGGTTTCTAGAGACGATGCCTACATTTGGCCATTGTTTCCCTCCTAGGCCAATCACTAATGTTTGAATGTGCATGTGGGGGAAGATGATGCCCAAAAGGGGCCTGTCGGAGTATCCAAACAGGATTTCTGTTGATGCACTGACACTACTAGCTAGTGAGGATGACCATGGATTTTTCGTGTTGGAATTTTCGTATGCGGGGATTGATTGGAGACAGTGTCCCAACATCATCTTCACAACAACTGAGCCTCTAAATGATAGAGGTAATATTAGTGTTTTCATTAAATTAACCTACTTTCATTTTATTGTTTTAATTAATTAGAATAAAATTTATTCTAACACATTCTTTAACTTGTTATATTAAATTGTTTAATGAAATTATCTAATTATTATTGTGTACTATATATTTTGTAGGCATTGTCACATTCGATGGGGACATGCCTCCTCCCCCACTTCAGGGAGGAGATGAGGAGATGGATGAGGCCTAAGAGAGTGAGGCACTTCCTCAAGGGGAATAGGCATCCTGAGCCATAGGGTTGGCGTGCAATTTTGGATGGAATAATGAAATAGATTGGCTAGGGTTTTGGTTGATGAGGAAGTCCTCCCTGTGAGGGCTCAAGATATCAAAGCATATCTTAGGTTTATGGATATGTACAGGGACTATCCACACGAGATGATGTCTCTTATGTGTCATATCATTAGAGCTAGTAGGGTAATGGTAGTGATGAGGGATGTAGGGCATGAAGTGGAAGATACATAATATGAGGGTGGTGGTGATGATGATGAGGGTAGTGATCATGATGATGATGATTAGAGTGATGATTATGATCATGATGATGAGGGTGGTGATCGTGATGATTCTAGTACTACCACCCCATTGGATTGTGGTCATCAGGGTGTCAGTGATTCTTTTGGTAGTACACATCCTTGTCAGTCACCTGATGATGAGATGTCAGAGCTAAAGGATGTGCCTTATGTTTATCTTCAAGAGAAAACCAGTCATCTTCTCCTCCACCTGAGAGCTCAACAGAAGGTGTTGAGGCAGTAGTTGGCCATTTATCATCTTCTATTATAGAACAACACCTCCTCCTCCACCTAAGATGAGTTAAATAGACTTAGAGGCAGTAGTTGACCATCCATCGTCTTCTATTGTAGACCAGCTTAGTACTACTATGTATGTTGTATCATATTTGATAGTAGTTATATGACTTGATGTAGTTATTTAACTTGTTTGTATATATATATATATATATATATATATATATATATATATATATATATATAGATATATATATATATATATATATAGATATATATATATATGGTGCATTTTTTTGTTCATGTTTATGTACTTAATTTATATATTGGTGTTGATGTGTATATTTTTAGGTCACGTTAGATATGTTCATTTAATGTGCTTGTAGGTATATGTGTATGTGATAGCATTTATTTTACATGATATTTATATTAATTTGAGAATGTGTGTAGTGATGATGTTAGATTAAAATTCTTGTGTTTTGTTAGATATGATCATGATGATGATGCCCTGTTAGATTATTTGGCTCATGTGCTAGCTAATGATGTTAATATGTGTTAGAGGTGTATATAATTAGATGATTGTAGTGGATTCGAAAGTGTATCTTAGATGATGTTTATGTTTGTTAAATGGTTATCATCATGATGTTTATTTTTATGAAATAGTATTTATTATAGATTATTTATTGGTGAACTTATATCAAAATTTTATATATGAAATTGCATACAAAATGACGTACTTTCAAATAAATGCAAATATATTTTTATAAGTTACAAAGTTTATATGGTTGAAACTATGATTTTAAAATTATGATAAATATTTTTCTCATTCCTTAGATAGTTCATTGATATTCAGTCTAACTTAATTAGTAAAATATTTCAATACTCAGAAGGAAAAAATAATTAAAGGTAAAATAATTTAGTTAGTTTTTAATAAGAAGAAAATGTGTAACTCATTCAAGTTTTAATATAACATATTAATAGTAATAAATCACTCAAAAATATGATTTGACTAATTCAATATTGGTTTAGAAAATTCAATCTATTGTTACTTTTAAAAAACATAGGTCAAATTTTTTTATAATTAATTTAGATTTAATATAACTTAAAAAATTCTACTTTTATAAGATTTAATTTATTATTAAGGTTATGATATTTTCAAGCAATTTAAATTTAATATTTGTAGCAACTCTTACTAATTTAAATTATAAATTTCTCTCTCTAAAGATGAGGATCACAAAATGTAAAATAGGGCTTATGAAGTTACATGTAGTTCGGGATTTACTCTATTGGAAGTTATCTCTTAAAGAGGTAAGTTAATTTTTTTTTAGTAATAAAGATTTAACATTTTGGTGCTATTTTGGTTCTTTATTTGCATTTATACTTGTTTAAATTTAACTCTTTTTAATAATAAATATGAGTTAAGTAATACAAAATTGATATTATGTTATATTTAAACTTTTGAAAAATAATATATTTGGTTATTCCTTAATGAACAACTCAAATTATATTATTTTATCCACATACTTATCACGAGATAGTCACTAAAATTCATGTTTTCACATTTCTCCTAGCTAATATTACATCATGCTTACAATGATAAAGACATGTCTACATTAAATCATTTACTTATAAATACATAAAAATAGATATTTATGTTATGTAATCTAAATAGGAAACAAAAATTCATCACCATGTCTATTTGAAGGCCAAACAAATGTCTCTTAATCATCACCATAAATGCAGTGCGCTTGATATGTTTGACTTGCATCAATAGTGAT
The DNA here is from genome assembly GCA_031772625.1 of Pinus tabuliformis. NCBI lineage: Eukaryota > Viridiplantae > Streptophyta > Pinopsida > Pinales > Pinaceae > Pinus > Pinus tabuliformis. The sequence goes on from CM062815.1 coordinate 483,924,728, forward strand.
GTATCACGTAAATTTACTAGGTGCACTACAGTTCAGCGTATGAACATAACACATTGTTATTGTTGCAGTGTGTTTCATAAATGAAACCGTACCATGAAAGCTATAAATTGTACATTGGTGCATAAAATTTTTAGGTTACGCCTAGTGTGTTCATATTTACCAAACACACCGTAAAAATAATATTTAAAAATATAGGTATAGCTCATTGCGTTTGATAACTTGAATGTTTTGTACAAGTGCGAAAATTTTATAGTGCACATTGATGCATAAGTGTGACGCACTGCAATGAAAATTTAATTTTTTGAACCAACAATGGTGTGTCATATGTATGTGCGCAACATTGTCGATGCAACTATGTTTGACAACACACCAGAGCTGGTGCGTGACTATGTTTTGGGCACACAGATGATTTTTTCTAATTAAAAGTTATTTTCCATATTAATAAATACATTTTTCATTTAATAAAAAAAAATTATTTTATGTATGAGGTTGAGACATCACTAGAGGGAGAAACAACAAGAGTAGGAGAAAATGGTGGAGCCATATAATATGATCTAACCATTGGAGGTCAGAGAGAGGGAGAACACCTAATTGTTGTCCTACAATAGACACTCCGGGTGTCTTACCTAGATCTCAGATGTCCTTGCTACAAATTGCCATGGCCTTATGGATTTCAGAAAGGGAACTGTGAAAAGTTTATACTTTGTTAAACACTGCTAGTTCAAATGGTAAGATAAGAGTGAAATGAGAAGGGAGTGGTATAGAGAAAATATATCATATTATGGTTTCGTGGGTCTTATTAGGGACACACAAAACACCATGAAAACTTGCAGGCATGTCTTTCACGCCACTGTTGTATCGTACAGTTGATGTCCTACAAACCAACAACGTGATGTATATGGCTTAGGCTCATGACTTTCAGTGACGTGATGTATATGGCTTGGGATCATTTCCTTTAATGGTCATTCAAGGTAGGGTATACAGATTTTAATAATATCACATGCAACACCTTATTATGTAACCTTATCACATATTATGAATAAACTTTTAAGGACATGTCTACCTTAAATAATTTACTTATAAATACATAAAAATAGATATTTATTTTACATAATCTAAATAGGAAATAAAAATGCATCACCAGGTCTATTTGAAAGTCAAACAAATGCCTCTTAATCATCATCATTATTTATCATTTAATTCTTAGCCATAAAATATTTATTAATTCAACTTTTATTTATAATTACCATTGAAAACAAAAGTTAAAATTATTCCATTATCCATGAAGAAAAAATTAAAACCTCTCATGCATCCATGTAATCTCATTTGTTTCTCTTACAATCAATAAAAATATGTAATAAACATTTTATACATGCATAAGGCCTCCTTTTAGCTTACATAATGTTGCAAGAACCGTAATTTAAATATAGTAAACATGAATTTACCTCTAATGTCAAGAATTTAATCTTATATATTAATACATAATTTTTTCATTGTTAAAGTCCTCATAGAGTTACCACTAATTGATGATTTATATTGATTTTGAACTAAACAAGACGAAAAAACATGTGAAATGATTAATAAACCAATAATTATCTAAATTGAGACTAAATCTTCAGTGTTATTTATAAATTCATTATTTTTTTTTCATTTTCCTATTTGAGAAGGGTTGTGACCTTGAATCCTTATTATCATAGATATTGTACACAATTGGAAATGCTCAGTTTTAAGTGTAAAAATGTTTCCACTGCAAAAAATCATGTGAAAATGTTTGTGAGTATTACCAATTATATCATGAAATGCCAACAAGATGAAAAAGAAATAAATATAATTAATGAAATGAAAAAAAACAGAAACATAAAACAATAGTATAAATGATGGAATAACGCAAGCACATATCGCTCTCCATTGTCATCAACCTAATTATTTTCCTTGCTTGGAATGATAATATTTTTGTTCTAAAAAATATGTTTTTGATCTAGGATTATGTCTTAATATGAACCACCAATTCCTATCCAACACATCTGGGTAAACAAATACCTAATTGCAGTGTTTTAGTAAAACATAAAGATTCCTAGCTTCATGCCACATCTTTCTAGAGTTGATAGATATCAACCCACTATCATGATATTCTTTTAAATTAGTTTGATCAAATATTTCCTACCACTTGCACCTAAAAATAACACAATAGAATGAAGAGAAGTACACTTGAATTTTCTCTTGTATCTTTTCAATGTAACCTAACATCCCCCGCATTAGGTTTTGATTGTGGTGGCAAGCATGACTAGATTGGTCGAACTCGACTTCCACTCATAGTCTTGTTTCATGCGTCCATAATCGACATCCTCCATGTGAAAATGATGTCCATATGCCCACAAAGATGGGAACAAATGCACCAATAAAAAAGGTGAAAAATCACAGTGTCTTATGTGTAATAGTCTAAGCATAATTAAATATATATATATATATATATATATATATATATATATATATATATACTCAACACCCAACATTTTCAACAAATTCTTTGGCTCTTCGCAACTACCCGGCAAGATATTATCACTCAAAATAACGTTATGTTTGCATAACCTACAGTTGGTGGGGTATATAATTTTACAATGTCAATATTTAATGTTCATAAAATCAAACATTTTTAATGTTGATTATGTGACAAGATTTCTCAAAATATAAGGGACTTGATCGATCATGCAAGTTAATTACCTCAATATTGTCGAGGAACATGCATTCGACATGCCAAACTTTGCTTTCAATTTATACAAAAATATATTTGTCCCCAACTGAGTAGAATTTGACTTGTCGCTAGGTCTAAAGAGGGATGGTGGAAGAAAATTTCAGGCTTTCGAATAAGGTATCAGTGATATGAGCATCATTCTGAAATGCATCTAGCAAAATTTCCTCCATGAAAGTCGTATCTCATAAGTAACCATACATACCAACATCTATTTGATTTCTTCCATTGCCAACTTGTGACGAAGAACTACTATTACTGTAGTCATTCCTAATTAGTGAATCTGGACATAGTGGGAATTGAGTAGGTGTTTGATTCCACCATTCTTTATATGTTTCGTCTCGAAGTCTTTCTCTTAATGCAACCTTCTCTCGAGTTTAAATTGTAGTGGGGTGCACTAGAATATGGTAGGTGGGTCGCTCATCATCACTAGAATCCTAATTTCAAAAAATATTAAACGTCATTAGTACAATATCAATGATACTAGTAAGCACATCAATGCACTTGGTTTGTTGAAGTTACATTATACCAAACAATTATTACCATTGTTGATCCAATCTTGCATATGGAAGATGTCATGTTCTAATTGGCAAGCTCAAGAGGTTGTCGATTTTCATCTACCAAGTGCTTCCGATATGCTGCTCTTAATAAGAGCTTCCGACATTTTTTTAAATGGAAGAATATTTTATGCATATGAACTCGATTTTGAATTGGGATCATGAAAATTTGAATACATTTTTATTCAAATTGACATGGATTAAAAAAATCAATTAGATAATCGAAATATAAATAAAATCTGAACTTACTAGAGATAGAAAGGGAGAACTCTCTGAAGGAATTTGATCAACAATATGGAATGATATGGAATTTGAAGAATTGGTTATTTGATATTATTGAGATTTTCTCCTTGCATTTCAGAGAAAACTATAATTGAAATTTTGTGAGCATATCTAAAATTAATATCGAGAACCATATAACCACAATCTGAATTTCAATATAGTTTTTGTAAAAACCCTAGTGAAAATTCCATGTAATCAAAGTTAATAAAGATAAAATAATAACCATGGATGATGGGACACTTGTTCCAAGAAAAATGTTGGGAAAAATATTAGTGATGAGGATCACTTATGATTGTTTATGACTAAGGAAATTGGCAAAGGAAATGGCTAAGGCTTTTGAAAGGTAAAATGGAATTTTTGGCACATTTATTTATGAAAATAATGGAAATTATAAGAAAAAGGAGGTTAAAGGTAACAAGTTGCATGTGAGGACGAAAATGAAGGAAAATAATGGAAAATGAAGAAAATAGAGGACTCATTCATAAAAAGGCTTCTGAGAGTCAGTTGCTAACATTTTTTCAATTGAGAGTTGGAGGTCTCTCATTATTCTCTCTCTCTCTCTCTCATACTCTTGGAGACATAGAGTTTTTGGAGCACTCTTGGTGGTTGTGGCATACTTTGATTTTTGGAGCAAGAAGGCAAATGAAGAGAAGGAAACATGATCAACAACTACATCAATTGTTTTTGCAGGTACCGAGTTGCATGTATGTTTCTTTCACTATTTTTGACATACATGGCATATGCATGTGGATTCTTGGTCATAATCTGTCATTGGCATGGAGGATTTCTTGGATTAACGATGGATTTCCTAGCCTTACCATTTCCTCAATATCCATGGAGTTTTTCGGTTTATTTCATTGTTTTGTTTTGGTTGGTTCTCATGTTTCCTTAGCTTGGGTTGAGTTACTACTTCCTAGAGCCTTGGTTGGACAAACGCTCTGGAGCCCTATAATAACTTAGGTTGTGCTACTAGTTCCGTAGCCTTGGTTGGAAAAACGCTTTGGAAACCTTGGTGGGTTGAGTTACTAGTCCTATAGCCTTTGTTAGACAAATGCTCTGGAGCCTAATGACAACTGTGGGTTGAGTTACTAGTCCTGGATCCTTGGTTGGAACAAATGATTTGGAGCCTTAGAAGGCTAGGATAGAGACCAATCTGATGATGGTTTTGTCATGTTCGACCGTGGGGTGGAACCAATGTTTGATGGGTTGAGGTGAATGGCCTTTGGAAGCCCTAGATGATTTTTTATTGATGGGTTCTATGAGATCCCACATTCATGCTTGGAATATGGCACGAGGGTGAATGACTAAAGAGGGATTTGGCTCAGCCATTCTACAGTGTAGTAGAATGTGGAAGTTTGATCCCGGGTTTGGATTTTGCATCATTAATGAAAGGTTATTTAACCTTGTATTTCTATGAGAATTTGGATGGATTATATGTGGTCTATGTGGTTGTATTTTCATGAGTATTTATGCTTATATTATGTTGGTTATGTATGTGTCTTATGACAACAACTCTGTATGGATTTCATCATGCTTTTACTTGTAATTGAACGATCAATGTATCTATGACCTAATGGATGGAATGGCAGTTGATTTTTTGAGGCATCAACGGTTCTTAGCAATTATCAGCTAAGTATGAGACCCCTATGCTCATAATTGTTATTTACACCTATAGATTACATATTCATGATATGTTTGACGAAATTCCTGTCATGGCTAGTATGGGATCAGTCAAAGTATTAAAAAAGTATTTCTTTAGTACTGTCATTTCAATGTTATTTTACTATTTTGAAGAGGTGGTTCAATTATGGGTAGTGACTTGGGCTCTAGGCTTGAAAAAGTGGCTCAAATCCTGGGGATGTTGGCATAGCACTGACTAAATGAGTCTTTGGATGTTTGAAGGCAAGCCTGTGATAATGGCTCTGGGTTTGTGGGCATTGTAATGCCTATAGTATGAGAATAACTGAGGCTTAAGTTGTCCAAAAGTTCAGTGGGACCCAAGGGCAAGTTGTCTGAAGTGTTGGATTGGTTCCTAAGGGTCTTGAAGCTGATGTTGAATGTTTGTATGGTTTGTTTCCATCGGTTCCACTTCCTTAACATTACTTAGGAGGTTGAATCATATCATGGTGGCCTCTTGTTGCATGTTTAAATAGACGGGATGTTTTATTGGGTAGATGTGCAAGGAGGGTGTTACAAAGTGGTATCAGAGCATGGTTCACCCCTTATACTAGATGGGCTATGTGTTGGCCACGAATGCATGTTAATTGCATGTGTGTCTCTCACACTTGCATTGAATGTGATTGTTCCATTCGCATGATGTTGTTCATGGTTTTAGTGATGTCGTCATGTGAAATTTGAGTTTGTTAGTATGGAATGCAACGTCGTGAGTGTATGACTAGTTACATGTTGACTTATGTTGCTTACATGCATTTTTGTTGTATGTTTGGTTACATTCTTGTATGCTTGGTTGCATGTATCATTCTTGTAGGTTTGGTTCAAGTATCATGCATTCATGCTTGATGATATGTGCTTATGCATATGTGTCAATGGTTATGTATTGCTTATGCATGTTCATGTTTGCATGTGTTCAATTGTACAATGATGTAGTGGTTATTGTCATGCATGAGGTCGTGGTGTGTGTTGTTGTTAAGGTCACACATTGATGACTACACCCTAGCTAGAATGACAGTTGCATGGTCATATTCTTATGTATTAAGTTTCTATATGTTGCCATGATTATATATACATGTATCACGCTGATTTGTTGATCTTGCATACAAGGTATCTTCTCCGAGCTATGCTAAGGTACATTGGTTTAGCGTGATTTGGTTTAGCTAACATGATATACCTTGTAGGAAGATATATCAAATGGCTAGCAATATGTTTGACTACAAAAACTCTCCCTATAAATCAAAGTTGTGATATGGTGTTGGGAACTCTTCCGATTTGGCAGTTAAAATGAGAAGCTTAAAGTAAGAAATAAGGAGTTGTAAAGCAGATAATGATAGAATCATGCAAGCACAAGAGAAACATGCAGAGGTAAATGTAGTGATACTTCAGAGTTTGTTATATTTGCAGTGACATGGACCACGTCAAATCAACCATGAGCAGTAGGATAGAACTAACAAGGCATATGGAAGTAGGTCGCATGGTGTTTATGGGTTAGATAAATATGACACAGTTAGAGATGGAAGATTGTTGGACACTCTAGATAGGAGAGGGGATAGACACATGTATTATTCTAGTTTTGATTCAGATAGGCATCATAATCATCATCGTTATCATCCTTATAGGAGGTGTGATAGGGGATATTTGTCAGATGAGTTTAAGAAAGCAAATCCACCTACATTTTATGGATAGATGAACAAATCACAAGATGCAAAGGCATGGTTTCTTGGCATGCGGAAATTCTTCTGATTGCATGACTATTCATAGAACATGAAAGATAAAGTGGCTACATTTAGTCTCAAAGGTAAAGCAAACATTTGGTAGGAAGATGTGAAGAATGTCAAATGCATTCATGAGGATTTGACTTGGAGTGAGTTTGAGGGGTTATTCAAGAAAAAGTATTTGTTAGAGAGATACTTTGATGACGGGTTGAAATAGTTCTATGAGATAAAGATGAGATCCATGATAGCTGATGAGTAACTAGTAAGTTCTAGATTTACTGAGGTATGTGCCTTATCTCAAAAAGGATAAGGCCCAGATTCAGAGGTTCATTAGTGGATTACCAGCTGCATTCAAAGATAGGATCAAGTTTGATGAGCCTAGATCATTAGAGGATGCCATCTAGAAGTAAAGGCATTTCTATGAACAATCGAAGCATATGTCCTAGACTAAGCCATACTAGAGAGGTAATGCAAAGAATAAAGGAAAATGGGACAAGAAGCAAGTAATACCTCAAGATTCAGGTAATAAGGAGAATGTTTGCACCACCTAAGAGGTTCACTGCATCAGAGAGAGGACAGGGACACTGATCTGAGGAGTAGAATAAGGATCCCGTGCGGTGTTGGACTTATGGAGGAGATCATTGTAGGATAGATTGTCCATAGTACCAAAGTGGTAGGCCTAATATATATAATGTGAAGGAGGCACATGCTGTTGGGGATTTTGGTTACATTATTCCACCTATCTATGTAGAATAGGATAAAAAATAAGAAGAGCATCAAACATCTATCATTGAGATGGATGGTAAGGTTTGTGATAAAGTTATTTCTATTTTTAGTGGCCCTAAATCTAATTATAGCTATGTTAGTCCTGACTTGGTGGATAAGTGTGGTTTGAGTAAGGAATTGCATGCAGAGTCTTGGTTAGTGCAATTGGCTACAGGTACAAAGAAGAAAGTTCATCATTGGGTAAGAGCTTGTGCATATTATTTGGATGGTATGCCTACCATAACACATTTGAATGTATAACAGTTGGGATAATATAGTATGTTGTTGGGCATAGATTGGTTGTATCTACATAGAACCAAGGTGGATTGTTATCACAAAGCCATTGAGTGTGTTGATGACAATGCGGAACCAAAAGTCTTGCAGGAAAATAAGAAAGCCACATCATTTAGGATGGTGACAGCTATGAAAGCAAAGCATAGCCATAGGAAAGGGTGAAATCTATTTGCAGTACACATTTCTAGTGATAAGGGTAAGGAAGTTGAGGATGCTGATGTTTTGAGAAGATACCTAGTTTTATAGCAATTCAAGGATGTATTTTGTGAGGAAATTATAGATTTGCCACCTCATAGGGAGGTAGAATTTTCTATTGAGTTAGTTCTAGGGGCAACTCCAACATCAAAAGCACCTTATAAGATGAGCACACCTGAGTTGGTTGAGTTAAAGTTGCAGCTGAGGGAAATGTTAGACAAGGGATACATTAGGCCAAGTGTATCACCATGGGGCACACCGATATTATTTGTAAAGAAAAAATATGGTACTCTCATATTATGCATTGACTATAGGAAGTTGAACAAAGTGACCATCAAGAACCGGTATCCTTTGCCGAGGATTGATGACTTGCTCGATCAGTTGAAGGGAGCAACAATTTTATCAAAGATTGATCTGAGATCGGGATATCATCAAGTATGAATCAAAGAAGAGGACATTTACAAGACAACTTTCTGGACCAGGTATGGGCATTCTCAGTTTTTTGTAGTTCCATTTGGCTTTACTAATGCTCGAACTACATTTATGTGCTTGATGGATAGTGTATTGCGTCTGTTTTTGGATAAGTTTGTTATTGTGTTCATTGATGATATATTGGTATATTCTAAAAATGAGAAAGAGCACACCAAGCATTTAGTAGCAGTATTGAGGTTGTTGAGAGAGCATCAGTTGTATGCTAAGCTCAGAAGTTGTATTTTCTTTCAAACTGAGGTACACTATTTGGGGCATGTTGTTTGCAAGGAGGGCATTACAGTAGATCCTAAGAAGATAAGGTCCATCATAAAATGGATAGCTCCTAAGAATGTGGGTGAGGTGAGATCCTTCATGGGATTGGCAGGCTATTACAAGAGGTCCATCAAGAACATCTCAATATTTCTCATCCTATTACAACATTGTAGAGGAAAGGTAAGAAGTTTGAATGGAAAGAGGAGTGTGAGGCTAGATTCGAGCAACTCAATCAGTTGTTGACACATGCACTAATGTTAAATATTGTATATCCAAACAAAGAGTTTGTACAATGCATAGTCACTTGAAAGAAAGGACTAGGAGGAGTCCTTATTCAAGATGGATAGGTGGTATGCTATCAGTCACGGAAATTGAATGAGCATGAGTAGAAATACCCACGCATGATCTTGAGTTGGCAACGATTATACATGCAATAAAGATGTGGAGGCACTATTTTCTGGGAAGGAGGTTCACATTGATGAGTGATCACAGTGGTTTGTGATATCTATTTGACCAACCGAATCTGAATGGTAGGGAGGCTCGGTGGTTGGATTCAATCAATGAGTTCAATTTTGAGATCAAGCATATAAAAGGTAAAGAGAAAAAAGTGGCAAATGCTCTCAACAAGTTGGTACATGTAAATCACTTAGAAGCTATGAGTTCCTATGGGGTAGATATATAGGATAGGATATTGTGGGTAGGTCAACAAGATGTAAGATATATGGAGATTATGCACAGGTTGCAGCCGAGTACAGGTACAGGTACAGGTGATGGTATGGGTATAAGTGATAGTACATTTATAGGTACAAGGGATGGTACAAGTACATGTGATAATGTAGGTACAACTACAGGTCATGGTACAAGTACAGGTGCACAAGATGTGGACTATTTCCTTACAGTAGATGGATTCGTCAGGTTCCAAGACAATATATATGTGTCAAATAACAGTGAGCTCAAGAAGGTTACCTTGAGACATTTTCTTGTGAAACCATATTCATGTCACATAGGCTATTAGAAGACATTGACCGCAGTGAATAAATTTTATTATTGGTCGAACCTGAAGAGGATGTAGCAGAGTTTGTGGCTAGATGTTTTGATTTTCAGGATGTGAAGGAAAAGTGTAAGCATCCAAGTGGACTGCTACAGCCGATTGCAATTCTAGAGTGGTAATGGGAGGTAATTTCCATGGATTTCATCACAGAACAATGTAAACTTTGAAACATTAACTATAAACTCAAAACGGGAACTCTGGCCAGAAAACCCAGGAAAAACGTCAAAAATAGTGCTAAAAATGAAAATTGTGTATATTGGAACGATGGTTTTTTTTTGGGTCAATTTTGAACATGTTTTAAACATGGCAGTGAAAATGAAATTTTCGTGCAAAAACCACCCTGAAATGAAAAGTGTTGATACTAGAGCAATGCTTTCTTTTCTTAAGTTCAATTTTCAACATTTTTAGAAAATGCGAGTAAAACCAAATTTTATGTGCAAAAAAACAACTGTTTATAAGGAAAAAAACACACTAATGTTTTTTGGTAGAATAACATTTTTCTTTCCTAAGTATAAATTCAACATGGTTTAGTAATGACCATAAAGATAAAATAATGGGATTTGAAATACATTAAAATGCTATTAGTTTTCATCCATGTTGTTAAACATATAATAACATCACACTAAAGATTGCAAAAATTCTAATTGTTTTCAACCATAACATTAAAGATACAAAAAAAAATGGAAATTTTTCAACCGTAAAATTAAAAAACCATGACATTATGAACAAATTACATGACTAAATTAATCAAAATGTGATTATTGTATATTGAATGAAACATACATTATATCTCTAATTTAATGTTGCATTGTAGATATTCTAAACAATAAAATTCATCATAATTAAGACGTATAATCCAACAACATAAAAATGACTCATAACTTCTGATTTAATGCCTTATGGAAATCAAAATTTTTATTTCAAGATACGGTGCAAACATCAGTTATATAAACTATCTTAGAAAATTATTCAAAATCACTCATAATTTCTTGCACACCTTCAGAATTCACATCTTCGGATTAATGACTGGATGGAGATGAAGATGTTCCATATTCTTGTCTTTCATCAACTAGTGCCCCATTTGAATCCACATGCATGCCCACCATTTCATGTTTCAAAATTCTTCTGGATCTATGACTGGTTTTAGCAGACTCCCATCTCAACATTGTTCCTTCTCGTAACAACCCTTTCAGAATATCTATCATCTTGAAGTCAAGATTTCATCTCTTTGTTAAATTGAAGTCATAAACAAGTATGCCAAAATCGTCCAATTTTAAGAGGTCTATGCAACGGCGATTTATATTTGTACCCTTTCATTTTCTCTTTCCACCAATTTTTTTGTCAACTACCATCTCTGGCTTATACACACCATTGAATGGGTGTGTATTTGTGGCATACCAATGTACTTCAACACCTGTAACATCCTCATTTTCTGTAAATACCTTTATAACCTTAGTAACCCAGAATGGATAGCCATTGGAATCTCCATCTGCTAACACTCTGATCATGCAACCCTCCTTAATATCTTGTACTGAACCCTTGTAAAGGTCTTCCATGGCTTCACGTTGTGCACGAGATCTTCTGGAGCCAATATACATCTCTCTTTCCTCTACCTGTGAAGAATTAATAATACCTTGAGATTGTTTCTATTCAATAATGTTTATTTCCTCATGTTCATTTGACACATTTTGTGGCCAAATAAATTGATTTTGCAAAGGTATATCTTCATTTGTTGTTGTTGAAATGATATCACCTTGATTATTGAAAAATGACTCCCACCAAACTGAATCAACAATGTCAAAGTACTCATATGTATATCTAATACATTTTTTAGTTTCTTCTAGGCAATTAGAATAATTTATATCTCTAATCTATCTGTGTGCATTATGAACTTCACCAACTAATTGTAATAATAATATTTTTGATGCAAATATTGGATGATCTGGAATGAACATCAAAAATTCCAAACCTGATGATAATGCCCATTCTGCAGTAGTTGAATACTTCTTGCCCCATATTAGTGTTTTCCAATCAATTTTTTGATACGAAATTGATGTTGGAAGCTAATGTCATTAAGTTTTTCAATGCATTTCTCCTCACCATGCGATCCTAGAATAAACCTTCGCATATCAACAATTTCTTCCAACACATCAAAAGTAGGCTCTAGCATGTATGGTTTCTTAATACATTCAGTTAATGATGGCAAGCGCCCAACTTCCTTCCTCCTCAATGTGACTGAAAAACGACTGAATATCTGATCAATATGGTCATGAGAGTCCCCAACAAGAGGGAAACCAACCTTTACCTTCTAAAAAATTATCAATTCAACAAGCATGTTTAGATGTCCAAAAACAACCTGATTTTTGTTTTCATGGCAAGTGTTGTCTAATTGTAGATACAAAACTTCAGGAAGATTACCAAACCAATGAGAAAGAACATCATGAATTATGGTTATTGTCAAATTAGTGTCATTATGAATATTTGGAGCTGTGAAGTACAACCTTGGCAACATTTTCCCATTGAAGACCATACAATCAACCAAGTGATACTGAATAAAATTTTCCTCGTGTAAATTTTTGGGCATGCGAACAAAATGTGGTAAAATTATTTTCCTCTGGTCCATACCATCAATTATCAAACCCAAATATTTATTCAGATTACCATAACACTTCTTTCAATGCTTATACAACTTTTTCCTTTCACTTGTTTGTTATTCGTGATGCTCCTAAAGTTCTTTGACAATTGAATCTACACAACATAAAAGAAAGCCATTAAGAAATATGTTTTCATAGTTCATGACTATACGATTTTGGAAGTTAAAGTTATGAGTGCTTACCTCTTTCTGACCGTTCACATTTGTCCCTTTTTTATTTAAGAGAAGCACATGTACTACAAATCCCCATCCTTGTCTTCTTAAGAATACAGATATGTAATAAACTGACCATGTCCCTCAGAACCTTTTGCATATTCTTTGTATAAGTTGTATATTTCTTGTCTTGAAAAATTATCTGGAATATGTATTATCTCTCTATTTGGCATACACTTTCCATGCTTTGAAAGGAAATCTTTCATCCATGACATTGCAATATTTGATAATGGCCCAAACTATCATTTATGACATACTTCTGAATAAAATGTGGGATCCTTTTCCAAATTTTCTTGGATTCTCGAGAGACGAAAGTTACCCATCGAATGAAACATTTCGAAAGCCTTTCTACAGATAAATAAAGACTCAATATGATAATCATAACATGAAAATGTAGATTGCATGCACCCAACTAAATATGAATTTTGCATGCTTTTATTCATTGAAAAATATCTATTCCTTTTCTCTAATGCAAATTTGAAATCAATATGTTTTAAGCAATCTTTTTGACAACATTCACTTGAAATGAGAGTGTTGATAGAACTTCTTCTTGTTAGATATTCTACTCTACCCCGTGTATAGCTAGAACTTCTTGGATTGATACGAAAGGGTCTGCTCCTACTCCTTGATACAATATTTCTTGGCAACATGTCCATCATTGGATCATCATTTTTATAAGAATTTCCATCATCATTTTGAGGAATGTTATCCACACTATGATCAGTTGTGCTTTTCAAATATTGACTTGGATGATATTTTTCACTTTGCCTTTCTTCAGTGCTACTGTCATAGTCCTTAGAATTGGGACTAAATGGAAAATTTGACTCGATGTTTATTGGATATTCTTCCTCATGTGCATTGTCAGTGCTGCTCTCATAGTCCATAGAATTAGGACTACATCAAAAATGTGACTGTTTACTTACTGAAATGCTACATCCTGTCCTTTTTCATTGTTACTCTCATAGTCCTTAGGATTAGTACTAAGTGCTTCATCCCGTC